>OX235279.1:97022084-97326065 GCA_944472155.2 Trichobilharzia szidati
TCGCTGACGTCACAATGCCCATCATTGGCACGGACCTACTTAATCATCATGATTTGCTCGTAGACGTCCGCCGTAAACGATTAATTGACAACACTACTAGTTTGTCTATCAAAGGCATAACTTACGTAGGCCCAAGCTTGTCAATCGTTAAGATGAAAGCAATCCCCGATCCAACTTTCCAACCGATTGTTGACAAATATCCGGAACTGAATTGCCCATCTAACGATCTCCCGTGTATAACCAGCAATGTTATGCACCACATCATAACCTCAGGACAGTCCGTGACATCTAAAGCACGACGACTGGCCCCTGACAAACTGAGAATTGCCAGAAACGAATTCGATCATATGCTCACCCTTGGCATCATTCGGCCATCGAATAGTCCATGGGCATCCCCATTGCATATGGTTCTAAAAAAAAGATAGTAACGATTGGCGACCCACTGGTGATTACCGGCGAGTCAACGCCAAAACTACCCCCGATTGCTACCCATTGCCTCACATACACGACTTGACGGCAACGTTATCTGGAGCATCTATATTCTCCAAAATCGACTTGGTTAAAGCATATAACCAAATCCCGATGGCAACGGAAGATATTCCGAAAACGGCTATCATCACGCCCTTCGGACTTTTTGAATTCCTACGTATGCCATTCGGCCTCCGGAATGCGGCACAAACATTCCAACGCTTCATCAACGAAGTATTTCGCGGTCTCGACTTTGTATACGCATACTTAGACGACTGCCTCATTGCCAGTCCAGATAAGGAAACTCACCTTAGACACTTGGACTTGGCATTTGAAAGGTTACGCCAACATGGTGTTACCATCAATATACAGAAGTGTCAGATAGGCGTTGGCTCACTCGATTTTCTGGGTCACACTATTGACTGCCAGGGTATTCGCCCACTGGCTACCAAAGTCGAAGCAATACTGAACTTTCCGGAGCCAAAGACAGTAAAATGCCTTCGCACTTTTAACGGCTTGGTAAGTTATTACCGACGTTTTATTCCTAATTGTGCTTCTCTAATTCAGCCATTAACCGATCTCCTTCGAGGGAACAACAAGGCTATCGAACTCGACACGTCTGCTCGACATGCTTTTACTCAGGTAAAGAAAGCTATTGCAGATGCCACCCTTCTTATGTATCAAGATCCAACGGCACCGTTGAGTATCTCGGTTGATGCATCAGACACTGCAATCGGCGCAGTTCTGCAACAACTAGTTAACAACGAATGGCAACCACTCGCCTTTTTCTCGAGGCGCCTTCAAGTAGCTGAAACGAAGTACAGCACATTCGGAAGGGAACTTCTAGCTATGTACTGTGCTATACGTCATTTTCGACATTCAGTTGAGGGTCGTGAATTCACCATTTTCACTGACCACAAACCTCTGACGTACTCTCTGAACTCAACTTCAGATAAGTATTCACCCAGGGAATCGCGACAACTAGATTATGTTTCACAGTTTTCATCAGATATTCGCCATGTTTCCGGAGTGAACAACACTGTGGCAGATGCCTTGTCACGTATTTGTTCTTTCACCCAAATCGATGGCATAGACCTTGTAAAACTGGCTCGTCTTCAAAAAGAAGATATTGAGCTTCAGCGTGAGTTGTCGAAAACAACTCTACAACTAGCCAAGAAACCCTTAGGTATAGGAAAGGATACTATTCTGTGTGACATTTCCACTAGTACTCCTCGCCCCATCGTGCCTAAAAGTTATCGCCGTAACGTCTTCAATACGTTGCATGGCTTATCCCATCCAGGTATTCGAACTACTGTCAAACTCGTAACTAGTAGGTTTTGCTGGCCTGGTATTAACAAGGAAGTAAGGGAATGGGCACAGACGTGCTTAGCTTGCCAAAAGTGCAAGGTAATAAGACACACTAAAAGCCCCCTTGGCACTTTTCTTATCCCTGATGCCCGTTTCGAACACGTCCATGTAGATTTAGTTGGCCCCCTTCCAGAATCTCATGGATACACCTATATGTTAACCTGCATCGATCGCTTCACACGATGGCCTGAAGCAGTACCCATCAAGGATATATCTGCTGAAACTGTCGCACGCGTCTTTGTAGAAAGATGGATCGCAAACTTTGGATGCCCATCTTCCATAACAACTGATCGTGGGCGGCAATTCGAAAGCGGTTTATTCTTCGCTTTGACTAAAATTCTTGGTTGCATGCGTTTTCGAACGACAGCCTACCATCCTCAAGCGAATGGTATGGTAGAACGTCTACACAGACAGTTGAAAGCTGGTTTATCAGCTGCAAATAACACCCACTGGACTGAATCCCTTCCGTTAGTTCTCCTAGGGATACGAAACGCCTTGAAAACCGATGCTGGTTGTACTACCTCTGAGCTAGTATATGGCACAACACTACGACTGCCAGGTGAGTTTGTTTCTCCCTCGAGCTTCCCACCAGTGGTAGATCACTCCTCATACGTCAGCAGGCTTACAAACGCAATCTGTTCAGTTAAACCTGCTCCCCTCCGACCACAGTCCATTGATGTTTTCGTTCACCCTTGTTTAAAAACTTCTTCACATGTATTTGTTCGTCGCGACTCGGTACGTCGTCCTCTAGAACCCCCATATGACGGACCATATAAAGTGATTAAACGTACTGATAAATTCTTCGTTTTAGACAAAAAAGGCCACGAAGACACCGTCAGTATCGACCGTCTGAAACCAGCTTACTTGGAAGGTAACCCCATTAGCCTGGAGCTAAACGTACCCGATAATTCACAAGTAACTGAATCTACTTCAGTCTTCGAAGAACTCCCTAGCACGGCGAAAGCCACCGAACCTTCGGTCGATCACTCTAAAAAAACGCGTTCTGGACGTCACGTTAGATTCCCAGAATACCTTCACACCTATCTCACATAACTGAGTGACACATCAATTCTTTTTATGTTGCGTCATTTAACACAAGTAAATGATATTTTTCCTACAACCGTACATAAAATTATATAAGATGTATATATTTTTTCCCGATATTTTGAACTTTACATTATTTTACTGTATAGTAGATGCATGTCATATTTTTTTTTTGGTAAAAAAAAACGCTTATTTGGTACATTTTTCTTGACAAGGTTCTCAGCATTCTTGTTTTCTTTTCCAGGTGCAACGGGCACTGGACAGGAAACAAACGAAGCACGGGATCCAACGAACAACACTGAGGAAGCTATGTACAGACACCCTATTAGCATAGGCAGACAGACCAGCAGGCTCTCCATCAAGCCGCTTGGAAGATTTTTTTCACCCATCAGGGAACCATCGAGATTTTTTTACTTCCGGCTGGTCATGTCTTAGGGTCCTCACAACCCCACTAGGGGGGGAGTGAGCTGTAGCGGTAAATAATTCCCCAAAATTATTAACCACAGCAATCATCACTCAACATTGGATGCTGACCATCACTGTTTAAGTCGACTTGTTTAGCTGAAGGCTTACGGTCAAGCATCCCCGCCATTTGGTGCTCCGTCGTGTCACGTGCGTGCACGATTACTAGCTAGCTAAGCATTCATTCCTACCCGCGATTTGGTCCCAAAATATATATCGTATTTGGACGGCAAAATCTGGTCTTTTGCTTTACCATTTGGTACTCGAAGAACGAACACTATAGTGGTTGTTGGTATAAGATCTTGCGTTAGTATAATCCGTACAACTCGCGAACGTCGATACCAGCCCCCTAAAAGTATTATATATCCTCTTGGTCACCATTTGTGGTCTCCAGAAGATAACACTGTGACCTGAACTCCTGTGAATTCTTAACACGAACCGTATAATTGCAAATGATAAACTTTATTCGATATGCATGAAAATTAACTATATTAATGTAGTAATTCAAACTCAATGCATCCAGTTTTATTGACAATACTGAGACTCAGGGTTACTGGGATGCGTGTTAAATGTTTTTTTTTTAAAGTGTCCGTGTATTTGTGTAACTCCATGCTCGAACTTTCACATAAAGTATCGACATTTCAGCAAAATAATATGACCAACTTACGTAGAACATGATTCAATGTATTGCATCAAGTCAACACCTTTAAAGTCAGCGAACAGAAACATGTTCACAGTGTTGAAGTTATGGCTTTTAAAGCCTTATAATTATACATTCCGTTGATGTAATTTAGGAAAGGGGATGATGTTATATATTCCAAGTTATTAGTTCAGTAGTAAGTTGCTCTTCCTGAAGATAATCATCAGTAGGACGAAATGAAATTCCAGTTCTTACATCGATGTGTTAATGCTTAGAATGCCTTAACAGAACACGTGCTTCAGATTTCTTAGATGAATGAATTCAGAAATGAAGATAATTGCCTCATAGCTGATTACATACACCAGCATATGTTTATCAATAAAAGCGGTGACTGTACTAGACTACACAAAAAATTCGAAATTTATTATGTAAGGTATGCACTATGCTAGTTCATGTAAATAGACAAAAAGGCAGAAATTCATGTTTAAAAGCCACTTGTTTACTACTACTCCTCATGTAATAAAATAGAAGACTAGTGAAGAAATTATTTATTAGGACAAATACAATGGCACTTTTCTACCACAAATACTGAAATTACAGAAAACAAAGAAATAAACAAGATCACATTTGATAATTCGAAAAGTGCTTCATGTTTGAGACAGAAGACCAATGAGTTTATGATCGTTCAGATTTGCGAAAGACACTAGTATGACTAAGTTTAATTCAAATAGTAATTTATGAATACCTGAGAATTGTGCGTCGGTGGCACAGTGGTTAGGACTCTCGCTGACCATGCACATGGTCCGGGGTTGGATCCCCTGCCGACGCACACCTAATATCAATGGTCGGCCTGCAAAATTTGGGCTACCGATATCACATGCTGAAAATTCCATGCTTGTACCAAAAAACGGAGTGGAATCAAGCTGTAATAAAAAAATCTACAGAATTTAATCGATAATCCTGTTAACCTGTGTTTCATTATTCTGATAGGAAGACTAGACCGTCTTATCCACGTCAATGTACGCAAACGTCTGAGTAGACATTGAGCTACGGTACATGCTCATATTTAAAGGAATTGTCACGAAAATAACCCTAGGGTGAAAAGAGACCTATGTGGGAACCTGAATGTTAGAGTAAAGTAATAAGTGACTCACAATGAAGACTTTAGAAAAGCGTTTGAAGTGAAGAGAGGAGTGACATCATGACGTCTGCCATCACTGATGATATTCATGATTGTGGTGAACTAGGTCATGCAACATGCCGTGGAAGACTGAGAAGATGCGTATACTTTGGACCGACAGAAAGAATCCATGAGATTTAGACTTCACTGATGATTTATATGCCACGTCGTACAACCACGAGGACTTACAGGCGATAACATCAAATCGAAGACAAGACCCCAGGTGAGCATACAGAACACAAATGGAGGTAATCAACATCCCATAGGACCACGACAACAAGTACCAATCACAAACTTCGATAGAAATGGCTGACCACCACAGATTTAAACAGAACCAGGAGATGTGATATTAAAGATTACCAGGTTAGAAAAAGAGAGAGAGAAATGCATAACTATGAAATCAGCATGGAGACCCGCCGAACTCACCACAAAGAAGAAGATACGAGTTCGCAACAAGAATGTCAAATCGGTGATTCGGTATGATTGAGAGACTTGGTGAGTCACAAAAATCATTTCAAACATGTCTCCCAGCAGGTGATCATAAAAATCTGCATATGCAGGCTGGACACTGAAGACCAGATGGATGGTGGGCCGGAATGAATAAGCCACAAGGAAACTGTGTTGACGAACCAACCGAGAACCATTCGTCAAACAAATATGAAGGAGTGAGTGGTGATGGTTTTGAGACACACTGAGGAGACCGTCGAGTGACATGTCACTCCAGAACTTCTGATGGAACCTGAATGGGAAACGACGAGTTGTGTGTCGGAGTGTGACGTGGAGGTGATATGATATTGGGAGGAAGTGGAAGCTTCTGGGCAATAGTTGAGATAGGTAGGTTTCAATAAAATACTGCAGAGAACAGGGTGAATTGATGATGTTTTTCTGAACCGTATGTTTTACTTGAAACCCAAGGAAATACTATTAAGAAAACATTTTCAGCTGTACTGCGTGTCTGGCATTTGAAATATTCAATTTATGAGTTAATGACATAAGGTGAACATCTGTTGATTATAGCCGCTTAGTTTACGGTTATTGGAGAGTAAAGTCTTTTACACACTGAGGGTGTTTAATTACATGGATAGCACGCTGTACACTAACGCAAGATCTTATACCCACAACTTCTATAGTATTCGTTCTGCGTAGATGAAGGATAAAGGAAAACACGAAACTGATCGTTCAAAATACGAAGTTTATTTCGGGACAGAAATCGTAGTGTCAGGTTGGCAGCTTAACTACAGGCCAATAATTGACAGATCCTAAACATCTGTAAGAATTTCAACAGGCTACACCATAGAAAATAACCAATTCATTCGGTTTCAGTGTGGTTTGTTGTTTTCGATGGCTACCTATTTTCACTGACATGTTAGCTGAAGTTTCACTTTAACTCATTGAAATATCCATGTTAAGGAATCCCTTTAGCCATTATTAACTTGAACAATTCAAAGAAATAAAAGATGAGTGTTTTCTTGATGAATTAACACACCGACACAAATTTCTTCTCTGTAAGACAATCTAGTGACAGGATTTGTCATCGTAATATCTTGGTTTTTTACAACTAACTAATTCGAAACTCCCAACGACAAAAAACTAGCATCACAATTCCGAACTCATTAAATCTATCTCAAAAATACTCTAACTCCTGTTGTTGTTTTTCGTCTCCTTACTGCACAAGCCTGTTTGAATATAATTCCGAACTCTCCTAGCTAATTGGCCCATCCTAAGCCTGGAATAGAGGAAAGACTGCGTGTGGGGCTAGCAACCACAAACCGTGAAAACTAAACCTAAACGATTCGCGGACTTCAAATTCCATAAAAATAAGCTTATTTTCCACAGGAATTAGGAAGACTCTTAAATTCGAGGTCTGGTGAAGGACTTTGAGAAGCCAGTCGTCCCATGTGTCATCTTTCGAAGAAGATAAAAGTAATCTTCACAACATCGGATTCCTGCACAGCGTTTGAAGATAGTAAGGAAGCTTAAACCGCAGAAGAAATGAGAAGATATGGTGATGTTCTGGGATACGCTGAGAGCAGATGAAATAGAAGTGGACTCTCCAAATCATCAACTGGGGAGTGGATAGTCTACTGTCGTCACCCGGATGACAACCACGAACACATTGAGGGTGTGACTATCATGTTGTCACCAACAGCATCACAGGATCTTTTGCAATGGAGACCAATATACCCCAGGATAACGACGGCATGGTTCAACACAATGTCATTCAGTTCGGCGCCTCTCTCTACAAACAGCGGAAATCAAGAAAACAGGGAGCGCTTCTACAGACAACCGCAAACAGCAATGAACAAGACCCAAGTCAAATGGAGACGTCGAAGTTCCAATGGGAGATATGAATGTCAGCCAACCAGGGAGCAGAAAACACAGGGTGAGGAGTGATCATGATTTGACAGGTGCCAGATAAAATCAATTCGAATGATGAACTGTTCGAAGACTTGTGTGCATTTAATGATCTGGTGATTGGGACGGCGCCTACCAGCAAAAGGATATTCACTAGACACGGTGAATTTCATAAGATGGACACAAGAAATTCCAGGTATATTCAATCCCAAACCTCTGGATATGAAATCAAGAAGTGGAGCAGATATAGACTCAGACCACTTTCTAATGCGACGGACCTACAAAATTAAGTTTAAAGTCTTCAAAGATGCTGATGACTAAAGAACAATACCACACAGGACACTTTCACTGAAGTTTCCAGGGGAAAGTCAGACATATTGGGTAGCATCACCAAGGAAGCGTGAATGGAAGAAGACCGTAACTGTCTGAAATCGGTGTTGAAGTAGACCTGTATAAATATCTTAAGCAAGAGGAAGAGATAAGCCAAGAAAGAACTGGCTCACTGGGAACACCTGGGAACTGAAAGAGAATGGAAGGAGGATGGTGAGCTGGGAGAACAACGAAATTTCAAAGAGAGTAGAATCTACAGAGTGCTGAACAAAGAGGTAAAGACGAGTGTTAGGAAAGAAAAGACACTTTTACGACGCACCAGCAGGTAGGAGAGACATAATGTCACTCTATGGAATAACGGTGTGGCTATTTGGAAAGATTTGATTGGCAGATGAAGCCAGTGAGATCTAGGGATATAATTCCAATGACCAAAGAGGTGCTATATAGGTAATACCATGCTGATTGCTCCAAACAAATCTTGAATTGAGCTTCATCTGCGAATCGATCACCAGGAAATGAAAACTGACCAGTGGACTCTAACTCTCCTACAAAACCAGAAGTTTTGAAGTCCACAAAGTAACTGAAGTCTAGGGAAGCATCAGAACCAGATGGAAAACCCCCAGAATCTTAGCAGATATGCCCACACCACTGTCTCAAAAGATGTGGAAGAAAGATAGTGTACCTATGGATAGGAAGAAAGGATACCTTATGAGACGAGCAAAATAAGGGAGATTCATTCCTATACAATAACGGGTGCGGAATCACGCTTCTATCCACATCAATGAAAGTATTAGAACTCATCATCCTGGAAAACACCTCCCAGTACAAGCCATTTTCAGGGAAAACACGTCGTGTGCGAACAAACATGCAACACTACTTATCATCATCAAACAGAGTATAAAATTCCTCAACTTCATCGAATTCGCAAAGGCCATCCACAGAATCAACCACGACATAATTTGACAAATATTTCAACAATACGGAGTATCGCAAACATTCACATACCACAAAGCAAGTCATTCACAACCAAAACCTCCTCGAAGACTTTGAAGTGACAACAGAAGTAAGGTAAGGTTGTCTACTATTATAGATGATATTTCTTGTTGTGGTGGACTGGATTACGTTGTAAACTGTGCATGGGGAGTGAGAAGATAGGTACATTTGGACTGACGAAAACACCTCCCACAATATCTGGATTTTGCAGATTATTTATTTCTCATTTCGCACAAACTCAAAAACAAATAAGTGAAAATCATTTACTTGACAGAAGAGGCAGAGAAGATACGACACTACGTGA
This sequence comes from Trichobilharzia szidati, assembly GCA_944472155.2. Lineage (NCBI taxonomy): Eukaryota > Metazoa > Platyhelminthes > Trematoda > Strigeidida > Schistosomatidae > Trichobilharzia > Trichobilharzia szidati. Next base: position 97,031,229 of record OX235279.1, read on the forward strand.
ACACAGGTATGACAGAAGCGAAGACATCCGACTGGCAGCAATAAAACAAAATCGCCATCAATCGGAGAAATATCAACGAAGTTGTCTCTTTCACCCACCTCAGTAGTGTTGTTTCAAATGCAGACATGCAGAGCCTGTGATGGTGAAAAAGATTTTCAGCATATGGTCTTGATAAAAAAGATAGGTGTTTACTAATCTGAACTGAGAGTGGAGATCTACGACACCTAGCAAGAAAGAGAGCTCCGAATTCGCCTTTACCTGATAGTGAAGATCAAATGTCAGGCAGGAAAAAGTAAGCAAGATGGAACTCTGACAGAGAAGCAGTCATAAACATAATGCCCAACAAATATGAGGTATGATATGGAGATGGACTGAACGTAGGCTTAGGAGACCGTTAAGCTATATCATATTAAGTGGAACTCGAACTGGAATCGATGGGCTAAGCTTCCATGTGTAACATGTACACGACTATGTCTAGAGGAAATAAAAAGCTGCGGACAGTCGTGGAACCAGATGCAAATGTTAGCAGAAAACGGAGTGAACTAGAGATGCACTAATGAAACCATCGTTCCACTTGGAAAGTATGGAGCGAATAACAATGATAAATAATTATCTAAATTGGCTTGCAAAGAAGCTCTATGTTGGGTGGTTTCTGTTGTTAACTATGCAGATATAAGTATAAAACTTGGTCACTGTGGTAGAGTATAACTTTATTTTGATAAATCACACAGTGTTATACAGTAATATTAAGTGATGACGTTTCGAGAACAAACTATTGCTCATGATCATATCATGTCTGACTAGTTTTCTAGCCCGTCCCAAGCCCAGGTAAAGATGGAGAGTTGGGCGTGGTGCTAGCGACCATACACTTCAAAACCAATCAAACTGCTAGAGAAACTTCAATACACAAAAAATATTAAAAATACAATAAATCCAGAAAAAAATCTTATTCTTCGCTGAAACCGTAGATGTGAAATGACACAGCGGGCTGGTGAAAGCCTTCGGAAAGCCAGTCAGTCAGTCGATGTGTCTTCTCTCGATGAAAGGAAGAATAAGAATGGGGATGTGGGATGCCGGTACAATGTACGACGCTGACTGGGAAGGCTATTCAGGTTGCTAAAGAAATGTAGAGATATGTCATACAAGTGCTGGGTATTTGCGAGAGCAGATGGAATGGATGCAGATTGTCAAGACCATCAACTGAAGAGTCAGAAATCTACTCCGGTCTGGTCATCCAGACGACAACCACGAGCACACTGAGGCGCCGAGAGGCTATAATGATGTCACGAGTGGCAGCCATAGCCTTGATGCAGTGGGAACCAAATTCATCCAGGATCATGACAGTAAGATTCAACTCAAAAAGAGGGAAGGAAGGAAGTTCACAATTATAGTGCAATGCAACTCACAGTGTTACAAACAAGGTGGAACAAGAGAAGAAGGAAGGTATCTGCAGACAACTACAGACGGTAATGGGCAACTTCCCAAATGGTGATACGCATATCCTCATGGATGATATGAATGTCAGCCGAACTGGGAGCTGATGATACAGGAGGAGAACTCATCATGGGCCGAGAGGCTCTCACCTGGCGAAATGAATATACACAAAGCAACATGGATCTCACCTGACGGACACACCACAAACCAGATAGATTTCATCTTAATGCTCCTCAACGAAATGGAGACGTAGCCAGCGTGCTGGAAACGAAGCCGAGAAGGGGAGCAGATGTGTGCTGGCTCAGATCATCATCTAGTTCAAGGATCCTTCAAGGTGAAGCTGAAATCCCTCAAAACAACTGGAGACAGACCACTACAATTCAAGCTCAACATTCAGAAACTGAGGGACAAAACTGCAAGGGGTGCCTTCACTACAGATCAGATCAGAGCAAAGTCGGGGACACTACGTGGCATCACTGAGGAAACCTGTGTGGAAGAACATTAGAACCAACCAACTCTCTGAAGTTGATGTTCAATGAAACGCGCACAACCATTCTAGGAAGAGAGGTGAGACACGACAAGGAATGGCTGTCAACGAACACCTACCTGGAAGCTCATAGAAGCGAGGAGAGGAGGACACCTGAGAACATTACATCAGATAACCAGCCTGCCTGGCTATCTTGTCAAGCTGTCAGGGAAGGGAAACTTACGCCTCACTCTGCAAGAACTGGAGTGCAATAATGCTCCTGTCCACGCTAAGTAAAATACTGAGTCGCATCATCCTGGAGAGAATAGATGATGCACTGGATACAAAACTCCACTGCTCAGGAGGAGCAAACCATGTGCTGATCAAATTGCAATTCTATGTATCGTCATCACAGAACAAAGCATAGAATGCCAGTCAAACCTCTTTCTACCTCAACTTCCTTCATCGATTTCGAAAGGGCATTCAACAGACAGCGTTGACCCAGAAGTAATTTGGAAACTACTTCAACACTATGGCGTGAAGTGCCCAAATCTTTATCAGTCTCATTCAACAGCTGGTTATATGACAGTGCCTGCCACGTGTCAGGTGATGTATAACGGAAAACTCAGTAAGGTGTTCGAAGTGAAGACAGGAGTATGACAAGTCTGGTTAGCTGTCTATTATCACCGATGATGATATTCTTAACTGTGGTGGACTGGAGTATGCATCAGACATGGAGCGAGGAGACAGGAGTACTCCGTATTGACTTGTAAGATGACTCTAGAAGGTCTGGATTTCGCAGATGATACGTATCTACAGTCACACAAGCTCTAACACTTCAAAGCGAAAACCAAAAAACTGACTGAAGAGGCTGGCAGCGAAGACAGGACTGCAGGTGAACATAGAGAAGACGGAGGTAGCTGATGAAGATAACCAACGAACCGCAACAGCAACAACAACGACAACAACGACAAAAACCAGCACCACTCACCATCAACGGGAGAGATTTGACAGAGGTTACTTCCTGCCTTCACTTATCTAGGAAGCATCGTTTCAACTGCAGGCAGTCGGAACGGATGAAAATGTGTAAATAGGCTAGAATCGGAAAGGCAAGATACGCCTTTATCAACCTGAAACCAGTTGAGAAATGTTCTGCATTCAGCTAGCATCAAGAACAAGATTCAGATTTCCAACACCATTGTGAAATCGGTCAGTGTTTCTATAAGGGTCAGAAACTTGGCCAGCGTGTTACGAAAAGCATTTCCAACAGCCAACTGCAGACTTTTATCAACAGCTGCCTACTTCGCTGGCTGTTTCCATACTGAAGATCAAATAGCTGGTTGGCCAGGAAGAATTAGTAAGGAGAAACTCTGTCTGGGAACAAACCAACAGGTGAGAGCCTATTGCTCAACAAATATGTAGGCGAAAATGGAGATGGACTGGGGATGCGTTGAGGAGGCTGTTGAATGACATCATGTGCAATGCAGGCCATCGCTGGAGTGGAATCCAAACGTGAGGCGATGAGTGGGTCGTCGGTGCGAGGATGACATGGATGAGATCCAGTGAGGAAGAGATGAGAGATAGTGGATGATGGTGGTCCAAGTTGAAGAGGACAGCAGAACATAGGACAAAATGGAGATGTGTTGTTGAAGCCCCATGTTCCACTTGGAACCCAAAGGAATAATAAAATAATAATACATGAACCTTGTTCAGAAATGCCACCACCATCACCAGCAGACAGAAGACTGCCAGTGAAAACCAGTCACCCGAGAAGCGGAGAGGTCTTGGATGCAATAAGGATACTAAAAGCCAGTCAAGAAAGCAGCAGAGTCAAAAGGAATCCCCACACAATGGCTGAAGACGAACATAAAGACATAAGCATATATTCGTCACGGCACCATTTCAGGTGTTCTGTAACCCACAAAAATGTTCCTCTTATTCTAGCATATACTGTCATTAATCTAAAAATTGTTTTCACAGTTTTACTTGAAATCTACATGAATGGAATTTTGATCTCACTGAAGGGCATAATCCCTCAAAATCCTTTCTGAAATAATTGTTACACTACGATTTCGGATTATGTCCTCGAAGTCCCGAATTCTCAAGGTTGTAATCGTAATCTGAACTATCCAGAAAGTGTTTAACATGGGTTATAGAATTCCACGCGACAGTATCTCACTACAAGTTTATGTATTTCTCACTCTTCTCAACATTTTTGTAGACAGTGTGTTCTTTCCTTCCATTCATAATGGCAGATTTGTAGGTCAAGCATACGTGATAATGATGTTTGAGAACAACGTAATTTGTATGTATCGCTCAACAATTTCGAAATTCCTTTCCTCTTGAGACGTTTCGTCGTTTGGTTAGTTTATTTCTTCAACTTCACCCAGTATTGAGAGATGTACTGTATTTGTGTAGGCACTGGTTAGCAAGATAAAATGAGTATGTTGCTGAAATATTTGGTTATTCTGCTATCAGTTCCTACCGAACAGTACTTGGAAATGATTAATTTCATGCATGTTATGCTGTCAGCAAAATTCCAATAAGAAACGCTAACACAGAAGCATATACTTGAAAAATATCGACTAATGTTTGCAAATGATTCAGTTACTCGTTATTTTGAAAAGGAATCCTTAGACAAAATATTATTATTATTATTATTGTTCCCTTGGGTTCCTAGTGGAACATACGGCTTCGCCTGCACATCTCCACTTGTTTCTGTCTTCTGCTGTACTTTTCACCTGCATCCATGTTAGTCCATACTGTTTCAGCTCCTCTTCACACGATCTCCTCCATGTCACCCTTGGACGTCCCACTCACCGCTTCCCTTTCGGGTTCCACTCGAGCGTTGGCCTGACGCGCGATGTCACCCAGCGGCCTCCTCAGCGAGTGTCCAATCCATCTCCACTTTCTCCTGCATATTTGTTGGGCGATTGGTTCTTGTTTTGTTTGTTCCCATAGTTTCTTGTTGGTGATTCTTTCCGGCCATCTGATCTTCAGTATAGAGCGAAGACAGTTGTTGATAAAGGTCTGCAACCTGTTGGAAATATTCTTGGTGACCCGCCAAGTTTCTGATCCATATAGAAGAACTGACTTGACGTTTGTATTGAAAATCCGAATTTTGTTGTTGATGGTGAGTGACGAAGATTTCCAGATCGGTTTCAGGTTAATGAATGTGTTTCTCGCTTTCCCGATTCTCGATTTGACATCCTCGTCCGTTCCTCCTGTAGTTGAGACAATGCTCCCTAGATAAGTGAATGAAGTAACCTCTTTCAAATCCCTCCCGTTGATGGTGATTGGCGCTGGATGTTGTTGCTGCTGCTGCTGTTGTTGTTGGTTGGTTATTTTCATAACCTCCGTCTTGTCTATGTTCACCTGGAGTCCTGTCTTTGCTGCTTCTTCGACCAGTTTGTCGGTTTTCGCTTGTAAGTATTCGATAATGTGTGACATCAAACATAAATCATCCGCGAAATCCAGGTCTTCTAGGTTCTTCACGTCGGTCCAGGATATCCCTGTCTTCTGGTTTCCCACTGACTGACGCATAATCCAGTCCACCACAATTAGGAATATCATCATTGGTGATAATAAGCACCCTTGTCTGACTCCTGTGTTTACTCCAAACGCCTCGCTGAGTTTTCCGTTGTGGATCACTTGACATGTGCCGTTGTCGTACAGCTGTTGAATAAGGTTGATGAATATTTGGGGTACGCCGTAGTACTTGAGTAGTTTCCAAATTACTTCGTGGTCAACGCTGTCGAAGGCCTTCTCAAAGTCTATAAAGTTGAGGTAGAGGTTTGATTGCCATCCCATGCTTTGTTCGATGATGATGCGTAGAGTTGCAATTTGGTCAGAACATGACTTACCTTTCTTGAATCCAGCTTGTTCTGGTCGGAGTTCTGTATCCAGTGCGTCCTTTATTCTCTCCAGGATGATATAACTCAGGATTTTACTTGGCGTCGACAGGAGCATGATTCCTCGCCAGTTCTTGCAGAGTCCTAGGTCGCCCTTTTTTGGTAGTTTCACCAGGTAACCTTTCCTCCAGTCAGTAGGCACCTTTCCCTCTTTCCAAACCTTTTGCAATAATGGACTCAGCATATCTACCGTCGTCTTTGTGTCCGCTTTCAGTGCTTCAGGGGGTATTCCATCTGGTCCAGCTGCTTTTCCAGCTTTCAGAAGCTTGATTGCATTCAAGACTTCAGCTTTCGTTGGAGGATTGGTGTCCACTTTCAGTTGTGTACATGCTGTTGTTGGTATTTCTGGACGGTTTGCAGGTGGTGGTCGGTTCAAGAGTCCTTTGAAGTGGTCCACCCATTGTTTAATCTGTCTTTCTTCCTTGGTAATTGGGTTCCCTTGGCTGTTAAAAGTATAAAACTTGGGCACTGTGGTAGAGAATAACTCGATATGATTATGAGCAATAGTTTGTGCTCGAAACGTCATCAGTTAATATAACTGTACAACACTGTGTGATTTATCAAAATAAAATCTTATCCATAATGGAATTATTCCCTTGGCTGTCTTTTATAGGTCTCAATTGTGTTGATCTCTTCCCGGATAGAGACTTGGTTATCTGATATAGTGTCCTCAGGTCCCTTTTGCCTGCTGCCTTCTCAGCTTCAGTGGCCAGATTGTCGTAGAATTGTCTTTTGTCCTTCCTGGCACTCTTCTTCACTTCTTTGTCCAGTGCTGTCTAACTTGAGCTCAGCGTCTGCTTCTCTTGTCCGTCTTTGCATTGAATCATTTTCTCTTTCACCATTCTCCTCTCCTCTGTTAGCTTCCAAGTGTCCGTTGAGAGCCATTCCTTGTCTTGTCTCTTCTTTCTTCCTGAAACCGTTGAACACGTTTCGTTAAAAATCACCTTCAGAGAGTTCCAATGGTCTTCCACCCATGATTCCTCAGTGATGCCACGTAGTGTTTCCTGCTTTGCTCTGACAGTTGCAGTGAAAATGTACTGTGTGATTGTGTCCTTCAGTTTTTGCGTGTTGAACTTGCATTGTGGCCTATCCACAGCTATCCTCGAGGCCTTTAGCTTCACCTTGAAAGTCCCTTGTACTAGATAGTGGTCTGAACCCACATCTGCTCCTCTCCTCGATTTTGTGTCCAGTAGGCTCCGTCTCCACTTCCTTGAGATTGAAATGGAGTCTATCTGCTTTTTGGTGTGTCCATATGGTGAAATCCATGTCGCCTTGTGTATATCCTTGTGTTTGAACACACTGCCACCAATCACCAAATCATTGAAGGCGCAGAAGTCTGAGTAGAGTTCACCATTTTCGTTCAATTCACCGAGGGCCTCGCGACCCATGGTGAGTTCCCTTCCTGTATTGTCTCCTCCCAGCTTCGCATTCATATCACCCATCAGGATTTTGATATCGCCATTTGGGACGTTGTCCATTACTGCTTGTAGTTGTCTGTAGAAATCCTCCTTCTTCTCATGTTCTGAGACGTTTGTCGGCGCATAGCACTGGATGATTGTAACCTTCCTTCCTTTTGAGTTGAACCTGGTTGTCATTATCCTGGAGGAGATTGATTCCCACTGCATGAGAGCTTTGGCTGCTGTTGGTGACATCATGATGGCTACTCCCTCGGTGTGCATGTGGTTGTACTCTGGGTGACCGGAGTAGATTATTGTCTCCAGTTGGTAGTTGGCTCCTTCCACATCCGTTCCATCTGCTCTCGCAGATTCCCAACACTTCTATTTTAAATCTTCTCATTTCTGCGGCTACCTGGGCAGCCTTTCCAGTTTCGTACATTGTACGAACATTCCACGTCCCCATCCTAATTTTTGCTTTCATCGAAAGGAGGCACATCGGCTGACTGGCTTCCCGAAGGCTTTTACCAGCCTGCGTCATTTCACTTCCCCGATGCCAACGAAAAATAAGGTTATTGTTTATATTTTTAGAATTTTTAATATATGTGTGCGTTGAAGTTTCCGTAGCAATTTGGTTAAGTTTTGGGGGTGGAGTTGCTAGCACCACGCCTCAACCCTCTCTCTTTATCCGGGCTTGGGAGCGGCTAGAATACTAGTGACCTAATAATCTAGGCGAAGTTTAGAGATGATATTGTGATTTTTATATTTGGTTTTCAAGATTCATGAGTTTTGCGTTGATATTTATCTATTGAGATACATTCCAACATATTGTCTACCAACCCTTACATAAACGTACCTTAGTGTACTATTTCACACTACTTTGCACGTCTTCTTCCAGTAATGAACTGCAGTTCTCACGAATTTTTTTTTCAGGTAGTATGATGGCGGTCCAGCGATTCTAGAACTATCTTGTTTACACCTTTGGTGTGTGATTATTGTCAATTGAGGATGAAGCAACAATAGAATTATATAAATATACATGTAGTACATCCTATGAATGCAGTATATTTTGGTAAGCTCCAACATCGAACTTATTGATTTGAGTTTGACCAGAGAACAGTTATTAGGCCAAACCAGAGATCTTCAAAAATACGAAAAATATTAGGGGATCGGTGTTGATGAGCAGTGATGCTTTCCTAGCTAAAAAAACATCGTGCATGAGCAATCGTACGTAAAAAGACACCATGAGAAATAGCATGGTCGGTTACCCACGTACTTCCAGCTTAAACAGTTAACTCGGGTTGTGAAGTTCAGCAGCGAATATTAAGTGATGATGAAACCACCTGCTAGAAATCCTGAGGAAATTGTAAACGCATTAGCAAGTATTTTAACTACTTGTCAAGGGTTCATATAAAACCCTAATTTGATTGAAGAGCGATGTCCTAACTATTAGAACAAACCATGTATTGAATCGGAGAAGCACAAATTAGAGGATTAAAATTGGATGATTGGAAAGACTTCACCAAAATGTAGGCCTCGTATTTGCACACATAAAGCATAATTTGTCAGGAATGATTGTTCTCCATCAAGGATGAATTTTTTATCACGAAATGAACTCATATGGGCAAAAGTTGTTAACTTCAACAAGTTAAGTTCCGTAGGTTGTCGCTTTTAGACGGAGGTAGGAGGGCAGACGCAAATATCTGGAACGCATCAATGAAACGGCGAACTTGCAGTGTTCATCTAGGGCAGTTGGAACAGGCTGATCAAAAATCAGTGCTACCTACAAATATCTCCGACAGTCGAGGTCAATCGCGCATGGTTGGCAGGTTTAGTGTTCGCTGTGCGTCGGTGGAACAGTGGTGAGGATTCTCGCCGACCATGTACATGGTCCGGGGTTCGATCCTCTGCCGACGCACACCTGATATCTATGGTCGGCCTGCAAAATTTGGGCTACCGATATCCATGCTGAAAATTCCATACTTGTACTGAAAATACGGTGTGGTATCAAGCAGTAATCAAAAATTAAATCAAAAATCAAAATTAAATTAATGTATTATGAGTTGCTGAACATTTCACTCGACTGTATGCTTACATCACACTCTGTGTTTACTGCTTCTGTTTACGTGTTTTGCCTGACTTTCCGGTGCGCTTCTTTGTGCGACTACCATAACGCAGTATACATAATTTAAAATCACTCAATACAATTTCGCATAACCAGAGATCATCCTTCTCTAACCACAATCGGCGAAACACCTTGTTAACACGGTCATATGAAAAGTTGATAACCTGGTGTGTTGTGTCGATGCAAAAGGCAGAATTATATCTTCAGTTAATATTATCATGCTAGTTAGCCTGCATTTTATGCTTCCCTGTATACTGTGAAGGATATGTCGTGTTTTTTCGCCATAATGCATTACATCGAGGTTAAGATATTTAGCCTGCATAATCAGTCCTTATAATTGTGACTAATAGTCTCTGTGACGGGCGTCTTGTTTGGATATTACATTCGAAAAGTACTCAGTCGAGATAATTGAGTGACGGTCCTGTATCTTCTAGGGAGCCTCCATTTCAATGAGTAGATACCAACTAGAGAGGAAACTAGAAGTTTATCAAGGATATATTTTCGGCGGTTTCATTCTCAATAGCTGTACAATCGTGATTCATCTGCAGATGTGAACATAGTCACAGTTACTATCCAGTTTGACATGGTGACGAAGGTGACATTTCAAATGAGAGAAGAGTTTTCATATTAGTTTGTTTATTAGATGTATCACACAGTGAAACAGCATTATTCACTGGATGACGTTTCGAACGAAATTTATTGTGGTTCATAATCACATCATCAGTTAAAATCACACGACTTGGAAACCTGAGTGTTAGAGTTATCTTTGTCCTCTCCTATTTGTTGTCGTTGGGGTTGTAGACTTTTTCAGATATCTGAGACAGGTGTTGAATCATTCCTGTTACATGTATTTGCAGTTGATTCGATAAACAAAGCTTCTGTAATCAATCTCTCCCTCCACCCTGTGACATTAGATTTTAGGACTGTCATCCTATCCCATCCTATTGTGTGGTTGTGTGTAACTGCCTGAATTGCTATAGCTGAACTGTTCTCTGAATTTCTTATCTTATACGGGTCAACCAATCTAGATTTCGCTAGGTTTTTATGTTCGGTTAGTCAGACTGCCCCTGTATTATTAGTTTTACTTAGGTGACATTTTACAGCTGAAGACGAGGAAATTATATTCAGTCAACGAACGAATGAATAGATGACCAAAGGAAGTGGGAGCCGAACAACACCGACTCCGTGGTAGATGTAGACGTTGACATAGATCCTTTTCAACACAGAGCTCTGGATTCTCAATACATATGACGAAGGCTTCTGAATGCAGTACACAGTGTTCGGAAGCACACTGTTCCCAGTAGATTTCTGTTTACTTTTTCAATGACTCTGACTTACACTAATGATGTCGACTTACAATTAAATGGGACTAGTAAACTTACTTGTTAGTTCTTCTTGTAAAATGTTTCCCTTTCGATAGAAATAACGAAAGTTAACCTAGCGGCCTCGCTTTTCTTACTCAAATAGTGTCTGAACAACACATATTACGGTACATATCTCATTTTACGAGAGTAATCTGGCAGTGATTTTGTAACACAGTTGTTGGAGTACATTTTTGACAAAACATACCCTGACTACAGATCCGTTTGCAAGTGAAATCGTTTGCTCTTCCTTCATGCTTTGTATTTCATAGCTAACACTAGTTAATGCGTCAGTGTGTCCTGATACCCTGAGTAATGGGCACAAGAATATCGTATTGTGTTTACACTACCACTAACATACTTTATGTTACTCCTTGTTATTCAAGTCAAGTTCAGTACTCCACTTTAAAATCACCTGACTTACCGAATTAATTCAGACTACGAATTTATTCTTCCTGGAACTTCTGTTGTATTCAGATTTAATCTATCCATATTCGTTCCAGATTTCATTTTCAATTTCGATATGTTTCAGTCATCTAAGTGACAGATACCAAGTTAGCATTTCATAGTTTATGTGAAGCAATCTATTATTCAGACTTTATTGTATACTGCGAAGTCTAACATAATGTTAGTCTTATATAGCATAGCCAAGATTGACTGAAGTGTATTCAGAAATTATATGTGTTATTCTAACCCCCATTAACATTATGTACTAAGGAGATATAAACACCATCTTCAAATGCTTTCAAACCTGCGTTTCATCTAGTAGTAATCGCGTTAGGGATTCAAATAATTTATCAATTCGTAACTCAATACGCCTTTTTCGATAAAAACTTGATTTTGACACAATATTTTTCATGATTTTGTCATCAAAATCAGAGTCTTGATTCAACATGATAAGAAGTAGATTAAGATGAATATTGCGTTTTATTTTAGTAAATTAGATAAGAATAACAGTTTGTCGTGATCATTTGTCGTCTATACTCACACCAGCTGGGAGTTTTAGCTTCGGGTTGTCTTTGTATCTATAGTAATATTGGCACATAGCATCACAGTTTTCCGGCATCTCGTCCTTATAATTTTTCGCTATGTCTTTGAGTAAAGTTCCTTTCGGATAAGCTGTAGTCTTGCGTACATAACAGTCAATGAACGTGGTGAAACAAATCAGAATCAAAAGTGTAAGTGCTAACTTCGTCATGATTTCCAAAACTGAACAAAACAACAATTTCACTCAGTTTAATACACTGATCCGAAACGAATAAGCCAATAAGAATAATTTGTTCTACAATATTTCACTTGACAATCCTTGTGTGTTGATTTAATGAGTGGGTGGTAACATCAAAATAAATAATAACACTAACAATTCACTCCAAACAATAGTAAACTAGCTTCATTCGATATACAGTGTGTTTGTTGCAGTGGCTTGATACTTTCCAAATGTTTGTGGATTACAGTGTAAATATGTAAATGACTTGTAAACTTTAATAGTGCATACATATCACTTGACGTCAATCCCGTTAGTCTCAGGCTTTATTCAATGAAAAATGAGCGATCTATTCTTTATCATCATATCGGCCTTCTCTTTATTCATATGTACACTTGCATTGACCTCAAGTTATTTCAACCTTGAAATATTACATAGACAGTGTTTATTCCATACATAATTTATTTTGTGGAGGTTGACGGCACGCCGATTAGGGTATTTCTCTAACTAAACATTTCGAATTCATCCTAATAAAGACAACGTGTTCACTAAATTGAAATAATTTAACAAAACGTTGACACAACTTGTATTTGTTATGTGATAATACTGGATTGTGTCGTAGGAGAATGAGAGATTTGTTGATACTGATAACTAGTGATTAGATGTTACGAAAGCACACTTATGTATGTGTTTTATTTAGCGACAATGAGGAAAGTTTTGGTCAGTTGCACCTACGGAGGCATTCAAATTCAGTAACAGCTTTCAAAATTTGCTGGTTGAAGATTTGGAATATATAGCAGAGGAATTCGAAGATCATTTTGTGTAAACTAGTGTCGATGCATGATGGTATATGCGTCTGGTCGACTGATGTAATTCCACAAAATTAATCTGTACATTGCGATTTCGATTCAACACTGTTACACATTTGGATAGGTGATTATGTGTAAGTCTTTAAGTAGAAGCCATCTTTTGTCTCACGCTAGACTCTAGGCTAAATACTGAATAACTTCATAACTCCTCCTGATATCATTTACGTTACACCCATGAATACATCAATCATTCCTTCATAGCTGTGCAGAAAATTTAAGAGTTACCTAGTGATTTCTCCAAATTCTTGAAATGATGTTATACAACAAGAAATCCAGAAGAGTTGTCACAATAATAATTTTATTAGTATTAGGCTACTATCTCAGACATTTCAGCATACATACAGTGACTGATATTCGAGTCAGAAAGAAATACACCGATGCATCTGCAAATGAGTAGCCATCTGTTACCTCGGATGTACTTCGACGCATATAATCTACATCATGGATTTACGGAAGACAGTGGTTTCTGTGCGTAACCCCACAAATGAAATGGTACGCCTGAGGGCGAATGGACGCCAGTTTTCTCCACGAGATGCTCCCATGTGGTTAAAAGTTCAAAATCTCGATCAGGTAAGTTCTGTCGTTTGTCGTTTTTAGACGGAGGTAGGAGGGCGAACGCAAATATCTGGAACGCATCAATGAAACGGCGAACTTGCAGTGTTCATCTAAGGTAGTTGGAACAGGCTGATCAAAAATCAGTGCTACCTATAAATGTCTCCAAAAGTCGAGGTCAATCGCGCATGGTTGGAAGCTTTCGTGTTCGCTGTACTCAAAGTATTATCAGTTGTCGAACATTTCACTCGACTGTATGCTTACATCACACTCTGTGTTTACTGCTTCTGTTTACGTGTTTTGCCTGACTTTCCGGTGCGCTTCTTTGTGCGACTACCATAACGCAGTATACATAATTTAAAATCACTCAATACAATTTCGCATAACCAGAGATCATCCTTCTCTAACCACAATCGGCGAAACACCTTGTTAACACGGTCATATGAAAAGTTGATAACCTGGTGTGTTGTGTCGATGCAAAAGGCAGAATTATATCTTCAGTTAATATTATCATGCTAGTTAGCCTGCATTTTATGCTTCCCTGTATACTGTGAAGGATATGTCGTGTTTTTTCGCCATAATGCATTACATCGAGGTTAAGATATTTAGCCTGCATAATCAGTCCTTATAATTGTGACTAATAGTCTCTGTGACATTTAATTCGTAACGGGCGTCTTGTTTGAATGTTACATTCGAAACGTACTCACTCGAGATAATTGAATGACGGTCCTGTATCTTCTAGGGAGCCTCCATTTCAATGAGTAGATTCCAACTAGAGAGGAAACTAGAAGTTTATCAAGGATATATTTTCGGCGGTTTCATTCTCAATAGCTGTACAATCGTGATTCATCTGCAGATGTGAACATAGTCACAGTTACTATCCAGTTTGACATGGTGACGAAGGTGACATTTCAAATGAGAGAAGAGTTTTCATATTAGTTTGTTTATTAGATGTATCACACAGTGAAACAGCATTATTCACTGGATGACGTTTCGAACGAAATTTATTGTGGTTCATAATCACATCATCAGTTAAAATCACACGACTTGGAAACCTGAGTGTTAGAGTTATCTTTGTCCTCTCCTATTTGTTGTCGTTGGGGTTGTAGACTTTTTCAGATATCTGAGACAGGTGTTGAATCATTCCTGTTACATGTATTTGCAGTTGATTCGATAAACAAAGCTTCTGTAATCAATCTCTCCCTCCACCCTGTGACATTAGATTTTAGGACTGTCATCCTATCCCATCCTATTGTGTGGTTGTGTGTAACTGCCTGAATTGCTATAGCTGAACTGTTCTCTGAATTTCTTATCTTATACGGGTCAACCAGTCTAGATTTTGCTAGGTTTTTATGTTCAGTTAGTGTGACTGCCCCTGTTCTACTAGTTCAGCCTATGTATTTTACCTGACAATCATTGCAGGCAGGGTATTGGATAAACTAAATTGTTTTGTTTTGAAGGCTCCACAGGACTGATCCTTTAGTCGACAAAGCTTGTTTCTAATTGAGTTTGTAGGTTTGAATGCCAGCCACTTTTATTCCTGTATTGTTACGAATTCTCCGTGAGGTTTCCGAGGTTCCTTCCTTGTATGGAATCACTTGCAAATATATGTAATAGGAATGATTCTACTGCTGTCTCAGATGTCCGCCCTTATCCCCTTCCCTCAGATATCCCGTTGGACTACCGGATCTTCCGCTTTTACTGCTACTGGCCATAATAATTTAAATTTTGATAATAAAAGGAAATATAATGATAGATATCAATATGCGAATATAGAAAACGTGGCCCTAATGCTTCATTGATTTTTTCGACGCATAATTTTGAAATGGAAGTGGATGATAGTTCAGTGTATATATATTACGGGGACAGAACACACACATAAAATATTTTTTTAAATAAACACATTTATGTATACGTCAGCTGTGTAGATAATATAGGTGAATGAACGAAAATTGCGGTAGAGATCAATGTTAATTAGAACGGTGGCATCAAAGTCAATGACACTAATAATAATAATAACAATAATAATAATAAGAACGTCCGTTAAAATGCTGATCAATGTAGTAGTAACTATGGGCGAATGGTTGTGAGTGCAGCTATTTACATAATACAGTGATTAGTTAGTAAAAATATTGATAATTTGGAAAAGATGATATTGTATCTGATGCAAATAAATCAAGTAAATCAATAACCAACAACAATGATCACTATGAATGGTAATAATGTGTATGTTAAAAAAATGTTCTACCTTGTGTGTATTAAACAGTAAAGTGTATAAAGCGGGCCGGTTTATTGACCTGCCTGCCGCTACGGGTGATACAATAGAGAGGTAGAATTATTGGTGTCGTTGAGGTTTTGTCGTTTTTTTTTGATTGTCTGACTGGGTTGCTGTTGTGGTGGCGTCGCTATCTGTATAACCTGGTCTGAGTCTATCCACGGAAATGGTAACATTTTCACCCTCTTTGTTAACGGTGAAATGTTTTTCTGAGCGATAAAGTACTGGAAATGGGCTCTCATATGGGGCTGTAGCCCTTTTCTGACGTTACCAATGCGTATGAAGACGAACTCGCAGGTTTGTATGTGATTACTAACGTTTTCTTTGGTGAGGGACTGTCGCAGGGCTATTGTAGCATTCGTCGGGTCACCTGATTAGAAAACTCGGAAATATTCACCTTTTGGGAGTCGTGAGAAGCTACTAACTAAAGTAATGCCGTATACTAGTTGTGCGGGTTTACAAGTGAGGTCTTCTTTAATAGTTGACCGGATGCTGAGCGAAATCAAAGGTAAATGATCAATCCAGTAGGATGAATCATATTGTGCCATCAAGGATATTATTAACTGCTTGTGGAATCTTTCCACCAGGCCATTCGCTGCTGGACGGTGTGCAGTGGTGGAGATATGCTGCGCTCCCAGAAGTTGGGTGAACTCCCGAAATAATGCCGACTGGAACTAACCTCCTCTATCCGATGTTACTATAGATGAGACACCATAATTTGAGACCCAGCGATCCAGAAATACTGAGGCAACATTTTCAGCTGACACATCAGTAAGTGGGCAAGTGATAGCCCACCAAGTAAATCTGTCTATCGGCGTGAGAATGTGCGTGTACCCTGTAGACGGTGGCAACGGGCCGACTATATCTGTATGTACATGTTGGGATCGTCTCTCCGGAAGCTCGAACTGCTGTGGTATGGTGACCGTATTTCTATGAAATTTCGAGTGTTGGCACTATGGACATTCGCGTGCCCATTGTCGAACGTCCGAATTCACCTCTGGTCATACGAAACGCTCACTTATTAGCTTGACTGTAGCTTGCACACCTAGACGGGATAATGCATGTAAATGATTGAACAACGCTTCTCGACAAGGTCGCGGAACAAGCAGTCGATAAACACCTGCAGATACTTCGCAGACGATGGTGGTGCTGGATAAGGGAATAGGTATTTCCGTGAGCTGCGAAGTGGATCTCTCGCGAAAGTTAAGAGTTCAGTGTCATCGCGTTGTAATTTTGTGATGTTACCAAGACTGATTTCTATTAGTTTTGGCTACCACACTGGCGTCGCCTTTAATATGTTGTATATCCGTCGAGAACTGAGAGATATAATCTAGCTGCCTAGCTTCTCTGGGTGAGTGTCTATCTAGTGACGTAATGAAAGAGTAGCACAGAGGTTTGTAGTCGGCAAATATTGTGAAATGATGACCTTGCAGCAGATAACTGAAATGCCTGATTGCTAGGTAAATAGCTAACAACTCTCTACCAAGCGTACTGTAACGCATCTGAGCTGGCTCTAACTTTTTCAAAAAGTAAGCGAGAGGAGTCACTGCGTCATTTGTTTTCTGTTGGAGTACAGCTACTACTGCAATTTGCGAGGCATCAGTGCATAAAATGAGAGATGCCTTAGGGTTGATGTGGGAAAGCATAACAACCTTGGTTAACGCTTCTTTAGCGTTAACGAATGCTTCTTTAGCTTGATTAGTCAGTTGAAACATTTTGGGGTCGCATTTGCGAAGATCGGTTAGAGGTTGTGTACAATGGAGGCACATGAAGGGACAAAACGTCTATAGAAGTTAAACGTCCCCAAAAAACGTCTGACCTTCTTGAGTGAATCTGGTTCGGGGAAAATTTTGACTGTCTCTATCTTTTCCTCCATAGGCCTAATACCATTTTTCGTTGTGTGGTGTACCAGAAATTGTATAGAGGATGCATCGAATATGCACTTTTTAGGATTAATGGCGACGCCATATTGCTCAAAACGCTGAAATAAGGTGGTGAGGTGATCTGTATGTTCTTCAACCGATGAACTAGCAGTTAAGACGTCATCGATGTATACAAATAGAAAATCCAAGCCTTGTGTGACCTGATCCATGAAACGTTGGAAAGATTGTACGGCGTTATTTAGACCAAACGGCATGTGCGGAAATTCGAACAAACCAAAAGGCGTGATGATGGCTGTTTTTTCAATATCTTCTTGAGTGACTCGTATCTGATGATAGCCTCTGACAAAATCCAATTTTGAAAAGATGGTTTTACCATGTAATGTCAAGGTGAATTCATGTAGGTGGGGGATCGGATTACGGTCAGGAAACGTGGTATTGTTTAAATGTCGATAAACCCCACATGGTCTCCAGTCATGCTCAGCTTCGGGCACCATGTGTAAGGGTGAAGACCAAGGGCTATTGGAAGGCCTGATGATGCCGAGCTGCATCATGTGTTCAAATTCTGCCTTAGCTGCTGCTAATTTGTCAGGAGGTAATCTATGAGGACGAGCTCGAACAGGTTGACCAATGGTAACATTTCTGTGAGTGACTCTATGTGGTACGTCCTCAATATTATACGATGGCTTAAGTATTCTAGGGAAACGATGGAGTAGAGCAGAAAAAGTGCAATCCGCTGGTCTCTCGGTGCAGATATTATAGACGGAGTAACTGGGGATGATTCCATGAATCACTTATTTTGATTTTCTCCATAGTACTTTGTTTTTAACTTAGGATAGTTTAGGTGAGTGACGAAAAATAGTGTCGTGATGCAGTTCATGTGAAGTTTCTAATATACATCTGCCTCCTATGATACTGGCCGAGTATGCCAGTGTTAGCAAACCGCTAGTGTTAAGCTTTGGTGTGTACATGTAAACCATTGTATGCTCAGTAATAATGAATAATGCACGCGAAATTATGCAGAGTGAGTGAATGAGTGTACACTTTGAATATTATCTTAATATTTTAAGTCCTGTATATCTTGACATTGGTTTGTGAGAAATCTGTCGACTCTTAATAGTGATGATGTGGTCATTCGGCTAGAGCGGATGGAAAAATATAACATTCTGTGTCATTATGAGTGATTTGAGTACAGAATGGGAGGTAGTTCCCTAGACGAAATCTCACTACATGTTAGGTGACACAGGCTAAAAATCACCGAAATGAAATGAATAGATCAATTAATAGGTTTCACCTATTCTTTGTTAATTCTCGGTATCTTCATTGATACGCATTATCCTTATACCAGGTTATTGTGGAGTAACAGGGCGAAGGGTGTTCCTTTGCTAATACTACTGTGCAACAATTGGAATGCATATGATAACAATGAACATATATTTGGTAGGTGTCCTATTGTCTGCTATATGTACGTTCACAAACTAATACCGTTCACACATAATATCTGATTTGTTAAAGTGAAGGAAATACAAAGTCAAGTTTTGCTTAACCAATATGTATATGACTAACAATAAGAAAGTGACAGTTATTCAGTTAAAATAGAGGTGTTTGTTACGGGAGTCCTGCTGAGTTTGTTTACCACGCCATTGCTATAAATGCTTAGGGAGATGTACGTTACAAATACGAGCGTTTCTTTATTTTAAGGAAACCAAACATGTTCTCCTTGTAATAGTAATGTATAATCAAGCTGCATAGGTCCTTGGTACCTGGCAGAAAAACATATGTAAAACGAAGAGGAGATACTTGGAAATTTCATAGCTGTAGTACGAAAGCCTCATCCGGGTTATAGCTTAAACATCCGTTATTGCAGTCCAACTTCTTATACTACTCCTGAGTGTTGAAATAGTTTTAACACCTTTGTTTACATAAGCTAACAAGAACAAACTCAACCATCTGAAGCTGTGTGATTTCTCCTATGCGCTAAAACAGTTCTCCACTTGATCAGCAGATATTTTTCTCCTTTCATACATTATCTTTTTGGTTAAATCTGCTTACCTGTATCCAGGTTGCTCAAATTACATCCATTGACTTATAGTACTTACAAGTAGCATTAGACAATGTCCAAAATTAATTTAATCTCTTTACAGAGATATTCAGAAAGTTCTATTCATTCTAATTCTAAAACTGCAGTTACTCAAAACTACCACTTGTATATCTGTACCACAGTTAAACTTTTTCCTTGAATTTTATATGCGATTTGTGGTGAGTGTGATTAATAAGTTGTTGTACACATTTGCAGTTGTTACCTGAACTGATCTAATACATGGAATATATGGATATCCATAGCTTTGTTTCATATCTCTATTTTTTTGAAAATCATTATAATTGATATTTAATCGAAGTAGTTTTGGTTGGAGGATTTCATCATGAGCTGACATCAATTAAAGGACCATTGGAAAACCTAGGAGTACTGGACAGCTGCATAGCAGTACGCACCCACAGTGCGGAATTCGAACCCGGGACCTTCTGGTTACAAGACGAACTCGTAGACCCTTAACCCACTGGAACCCGACTCAGCGGCCAGTCTATGTATTCTAACTTCTGCCGATTCATGACATAGCGCGACCACTTCGCAGTGTCTGTTTCGATGAGTTACTGCCTCACTTTCGACTCATTATGAGCAATTAATTGTGCTCGAAACATCATCCGTAAATACTATTGTATAACACTGTGAGTCTTTATCAAAATAAACAAGTAGTCTTCACAAGTCGTGCCGTATCCGTGGTCACTAGACTTCGAAAATTATGCCTAAAGTGTATTCATATGCAATTTTTTAGAAATCGAAAGACGTGGAAAGTAAACTCGAAAAGGTGAAAGTAGCAGTTCTCTGGTGAGGAAAATGAGGAAAATAATGCTACACAACTGGATTTAAAACTGCTTTAGCTGGAAATATTTAGTTTGTTGACAAATGGGTTATTATCGAAATCAGATGGTCTCAGCATCTTTATTGTTGATGCTTTAAGAAGCTCTATAATATGTATTCATCAGGTTTCATGGGTGTGTTCAGGTAGTTGCTGCTGCATAGAACTCAGTTTTCTGTCCTAATGACATCGTATGGTGAGAATTTGACGAGTCAGTAGCGTATAAGTTTCATGAACTCAAAGTGTCAGTCAATTCAATAGTTTTATGAAGCTACCTTGTATTATTTTCCTTCATCTTGACTTCCTTGTTACTAACTGATAAAAGGTTTTTATGTTGAATTGGGGTACAACATAACCTTTTGAAATCACTGTAAGCGCAAGTAAATTTATAAGCATCGTGATCTATGAAATAGCCATTTATAAGTTTGAATGATATTTTCTAAATGACTTTAATGCTTTTATATTGCATTAGGTCATTGAATTTAGGTTTATGCACCATTTGATACATTTAGGAAACATTATGAAGCCTTTTAAATTCATATTCTAATACGATGTTTTATAATGATGTCAGAATGAAGAAAACAGTTGTATTCCTTCGTGTTTTCCTTGACTAAATTACAACATATTCATAGAATTTATTTATGTAATTCTATATCTAATTATTTAGGAATTCGACTAAAACTGAATGTTTCTGTTTTCACCGTTACTGGTTTTCTCTTGTATTAGTTTTTTCTCCTAGAGTATGACAGATTAGTAAATACGTTAAGACCACAGATGTCGTACATCATATCAAATTTTGCATACTAAAGAAACTTTTCATGTAAAGAATCCGGTGTCTTGTTGGTATTCATTAGGTTGTAAGTATTTTGTACGCGTTTATTAGTTTTTCGCAGTCTTTGAGAAACTCAACACTAATCACTCAGTTCATGAATAATCCCAGTCCAGACATTAGTCACTTAGTTCTCACTCACTTATTTTATTGCATGCACCCATGTTATCAACTGCATATCATTAGCGACTAGCATATAACAAGTGGCGCACAGTACTCTGATATCAGCTCTCTGTTTGCCATATTAATTATCCTCTCACATAAACTCAAATTACGAGTTACCAATGAAACGATATTCCTAGTTCGTCGATTTGTATCCTTTACAGAACATGCGAAAATAATGCTATCCATGGAGTCTCAACATTGCGTACATTACTCACATTCAGAACAAGTCACCTGTGGTCACATTCAGTAGTGGTGTAAAGAAAGATTTTTGAGAATTACTGTTTCACCTCGCAAAAGTATTGTTTATGGTTCAGATCTGGTTCTGGACTTACAGTGTTTGTATTTCATGGGAATGATCTTGATTTAATTATTCACAATGCTAATAATACATCGGTTTCATTGATTCCTGGGGAATACTTATCCGTGTTACATTTACCCAACCAATGTTCAAACCGACCATACCCCGTTGAAAACACTGGTTCACATCCAGTCATCGAATCTAAGCAATGTTGGGTACGGTTAGTAATTTCATGGGCGACAGGCCGAGAATACCGTGTATTGCAATACTACGCATCATCATCACACAACAAAGCATAGAATGGAAGTCAAATCTCTCTACCTCAACTTCAAAAAGGCATTCGACAGACAGCGTTGACCGAGAAGTAATTTGGAAACTAATTCAACACTATGACGTGCAGTGCCCAAATCTTTATTAAGCTCATTCAACAAATATATGACAGTGGTGCGTGTCAGGTGATCCACAACAGAAAACTCAGTGAGGTGTTCGAAGTGAATACAGGAGTATGACAAGTCTGGCTGGCTGTCTATTATCACCGATGATGATATTCTTAATTATGGTGGACTGGGTAATACGGTACATCTAGCGTGGGGAGCGCGAAGACAGAAATACATTTGATTCTTCTCGGAACCCAACGGAGTAATCATATCAGTAAAATGTCCTAACCGATGTTAAAATGTTTGGTTATTCCCACAGAAAACTTTAGCCATTTATGGTTGAAGATGTAAAGAACGGAATTGTCTCAGTATTAATTCAAAACACTAATTTTTTTCTATATTCCAAAATCAGTAGCCATTAGCTGTACATTTCACGATGATATGGTTAACTATTTGACAGCCCTATGTTCCACTGGGAACGTGAAGAAATAAAAAAATTCATCAGAAATTGAGTTACACAGTCAAGACAAGACAGATTCTCTGAATATGTACCAAAACGTTTACGTCCCAAGGGAACACATGCTCTGAACAGTGCTATCACCAGACATCTGGTTGATACAGATCTTGAGGTGGACACCGTGAAATCGTTCAAGATCATCAATACGAAACATGACTCAACTCTCCTTAAATTTGCCGAAGTAATAGATATCAAACGTTTAAAACCTTAATCAAGCGTTCAGAAATATTCACCTATTGGTCTTTCTTTGTCTTGGTAACTCAAAATCTAGTCTCTTAGTCTCAATTGATTACATAATCACTTGCTTTCACGCCCTCGATTTTTGTTTTAGTGTAATTCAATTCTTTTTGTTTCTATGACTTGAGATAAACTCACTGCACTATTACTCATCATCAACTTCTCTCCTCATGCGACCAGTAATTTCGCATGTTTGTTTTTCGTTTGAAACTTTAGCTTCATCATAAGTTGTATAAGTGGAACTTCTTAATATTGGTTCTTAACATGTGTCTCTTTTTACTTGTATCGTATTGAGCCTTGAAAGTATCACGAAATTCTATGCACATCTACATAATCAACTTCTAGTTTGTAGGCAGCTGAAGAGAATCTGACGAAATAAATGATGGCGTCTGTACAAACATTTGCTTTGCTTTGTTTAAAAGATTTTAAAGAATGAAAATTAATTTTTTTCAGACCTTAGAGTTATAAATCCATAAGTATCATTTAAAAACCATCAAAGACAAACTTATAATAGTATCGGAAAGAAATTACCTGAAAGTATTGATTGATAAATAAGCCCGTAAAACAAATATATCTCATATGTTAGGAAAGTCTATTGGAACTGTTTTCCTTATATACGTCTATTTCCAAATCAGCGACTGACTGGGTAGTTTTGTCGTCATGGTTCCTGGAATGATAGAGGATGTAAAATCAAGTGACTTTAGTGCAAGGGAATGTAATAATCATCTGCTGAAATTCCAATCTTAAGTGTTTCTGGACATGAAGGAATGAGTTGAAGGATTAAAACATCTAGTGTCATCAAGTGACCTAGAGTGATGGAGATGAAAATGGTGAAATGGATATGCCAGTACAACTGTTCTGTAGGCTGTTGTACTGAACTACCGTCAACCAAATTACTAATTGTGAAAAATACAGAATGCTAAGAATGAAGTCAAACCAACCATACGGTAGGAAAGATGAACTCTCAACATTCCCTTTGTAACGTACGTTTGATGGAAAGAAATGTCTATAATTATTGAATCGCATAAACCTATATTGAGACGTAAATGTCTACATTCACAATAAAGTATTGATTTAAGAATGGACACTTCAAACAATATGAAGCCGCTGGGGATCTTACTCGACATCAAGTATTGGGACAGTTAGATTGTATTTCACACCATCTACCATGCATTTTGACCTCAAGGAAAAAGGTATAATTTATTGGATCACCATATTCCTGCAAATGGGGACAGTGAAACGTTCACGCACACTGTCATTCGCCTAGTGGTGTATTCAGCAGTTTTGTTTAGATATGTAGTGTGAATATTATATGCAATAAACTATAAAATTATAATAAACTGGTCTTTTGTTTCTTCGAATTTCGATGTTTCACGAGTCAAACAATGCTTAAAACGTAGTTAACGGTCATCAGGAAAGGATGAAGCTTTAACCAAGTAACATTTTCTTCTTCACATTTATGTAGCTTAGATTGATTGTAAGAAAACAAGTTGAAATAAAGAAGCGTACTTATAGCCATATCGATAACGCTTAATTACACTTCTCTGAATTCTTATCACAGACTATCCGTTCAGAGGGCCTGTTATTAAACGGTAATCTGACATGTGAAATGTTCTGTCTTCGTAGTGAGTATAGGTCTTACATTTCAATTGAATATAATATCTGAGTATGAATTAGTCAGGAGATGAATAATACAGTATGAACTATAAATACAGCTGTTAGTAGACATGGCAACAGAAACAAAGTGTGTGCACAGTATGATGGATCACAAGATTGTACCTATGACAACTCTAGATTTATGTAGAGGAAAATGATAACCATAACAACACGAACGTCAACCTCGCGACTCATTTCATTCTGTGACTGAGTTTTGACGTGATAATACATTATCTAGGTATTATTGGAGGCGATAAAATATCCTCGAAAGCGACTTGCAAAACATCAGCACACTCTCTTACTTAGTTGCCTCTGTATATTTTCAGGTGAAATAAAGTTTGATTTCAGACGACTGGCAAATGAATTTTCGTACTCCATGCTAACTCTTAAATAATAGCATTTTCTGTGCATCACAACTTCACTTAGTTCAATATCATTTGTTTATCAACGAACAGTTCTGCTCCAAACTTCATTGGGTCTACATTGTGTGCTAAAATCAACGAATTTATTTAATTTGAAATTATATTTCATCATGGTGACTGAATTTTACTTCTACTCTATCTGGAATTGATTTGCAGAAGAAGATCATGCCAGAAAAGGCTATTTAAGTTGAGCAGTTCAAACTGTTTCTAGCGAAAAGGATAATAAATGATGATCTAAAAGAAGAATGCGATTCACTGATAAAGCATAAAATCCATTCTAGAATCCTCAGTGCCACATCATAAGCTACATTGTATAGACAATGAGAAAGGTGAAAGATTCATCAGAGAGCTGTCAGAATGGATGACTGCTGTAAATTAAAATGTGGAACAGTTAGTTTATCACAGTCTTTTCGCATTTAATTAAAATTCATTCTGTTTGTCTATTACTGTGTGAAACAGTGACGATCACTTTTATAATATGCTATCACTAATTGGTTCAGTATGCTTCTGTTGGTATTTCTGGTAGACTGAGTAATTCAAAGGGATGCAGTGAATGACAGACTTCATTCGTTTAAGTCTAATAAAGGATTCTACAGCTAGCATAAGAATTGACAATTATATTATCTTCTAATATACATTTTTTTCGGTTTAACTACTCCCTACAAAATCTTAGTATTATTTAGGAAAACAAAAGATTACCGAACTATTTCAAAGTAAAGTAGCAAATGGCAGTTGATGACTGAGGTAAAGTAACTCACTTACTACAAAGTTCGATTTTTAATTTGTTTGAATTCTGTAAATTGTAAATTTAGCACTACCTTTCACTGTCAAGTTTAGCTGAAGTGTATTCCAAAACGATTTGTGCTATTCTTACTCTCCATGGACATTTTATATCCATGAAAATCGAACACCATCTTCAAATGCTTCAAAATCCGAATCTCATGTAGTAGTCCTGCTCCGAATGAGAGTATTTGCCAATAGTTTCATAACCCAGTAAGTCTCTTTTGGTAATAATGTGGTTTCGAAGTGGTATTTGCATTTATATTTGATGAGAAGATAACTGTGCGAAAAGACACTTCAACATTTTCATCGCTGATTTTGATTCAATGTGAAAAGACGTAGATTGAGATTAGTACTGAGATTTATTTTGTAAAATTAGATACAAATGACCTTCCATAGTAATCATTTTATACCACCTTGGACGTAAAGGTTCTTCCAATTTGGGCCGTCTTTGTTTTGATAATAGTATTGACAAAGTGGACCACATTTTTTTGGCATCGTATTCTGAGCTTGCGCGGCAAGATCTTTAAGTGGAGGTTTCTTCGTATTTTTGTGTTTATAACAGTCAGCGAACGTGGTAAAGCATATCAGAAGTAAAAGTAAAAGTATTAACTTTGACATCATTTACAGAACTGAACCAATCTATGATACACTTTCACTCAGTTTAATATACTGATCTGAAACTAATAAGCCAATAAGAATAATTTATTATGTAAAATTTCATTCGATAACTTTGTTGAGTGGGTGGTCACATTGAAAGAAATTGTAAAATTCTGTGTTTGTATCAGTGGCTTAATAATTTACAAATGTCTGATGCTCATTTTGTAAATGATTTGTAAATGTTGATTAGTGGTTACATATCATTTTGTATCAATCGCGTTAGTCACAGATTTTATTTTATGAAAAATAAGCGGTTTACCCGTCATATCAGGTTTCCCTTTATTCTTATATGCGTTCATTGTGAATTAATCTAAACTTCCTTCAGAAACGAAGTTTCACATAATGTTTCTATTATATACATTTTAATTTGTGAACATTGAAAACACAGGGACTAAGGGTGTATTTCTATCTCAAATTTCAAACTTATTTTACAAGGTTAATTTGTTCATAAATCGAATTCTTAGTTTGCGAATTAATTTCACTTTGCACAGTTCAAGGTGAAATTTCATCACAGTTTCCTTTAGAAACCGAAATTATTCAGACCACAATATGCAATCTGCTTAATGCTAAAAGTAGTAATCAAAGTGGCAAATCGTGTGAAAAGGAGTTGAAACAGTATGGAATAACATGGATGCAGGTGAAAAGTACAGCAGAAGATAGAAACAAGTGGAGACGTGCAGTTGAAGCCCTATGTTCCACTAGGAACCCAAGGGAACAATAATAATAATAAAGTGGCAAATGATATTGCTTACTGTGTTCAATAATTTTAAATAGTTTAGGAGTAAAACGTCTACACAAATTTCGTTTGTTCTGTGACATTATCCAATTCTGTTTCAGATGCATGTAGATTTCTGTATTTCTGTGTTTCAAAATGCTAAATGTGTATCTTTTTTTAATTTAAAACACTCAACAAAGTTTAGGGCATTTGTGAAGTCAGTCATTCCGCAATCATTTATGCTACACCAAAAAGTCTCTCTGCAGGGAGCAGATCTACACCACCTCCACACGCATCCTTCAGAGCTGACTCCAGAATGTCATCGATGGCAAAGTTAAGGAGAAATGAGAAGATTGGACAACCTTGTCTAACCCCACTGTTGGTTGGGAACAGTGATGATAGTTGGTTGTGTGCCCTCACTCTACCTGAGGTGTTTCTGTATGGGACTTTCAAGATGTTAACAAACTTCTCGGGTACACCCCTCTCTAACAGACAGTTGCAGAGCACAGTTCTATCCAACGAATCGAAGGCAGCCCTAATATCAAGAAACACAACGACTGTTGGCCTGCAATACGTGTGGCGGTGTTCCAACAACTGACGAAGGGTGAACACATGATCAATGCATCCACGACCTGAACGAAACCCAGCCTGCTCTTCGCGAATCAATCCTTCACGTGTTTTGCACAGCCTGCGGAGCAGGACAGAAGCCAATATTTTAGACGCAACTGGTAGCAGACTGATACCCCTATGGTTGTCACATGAATTACGTCGACCATTTTTAAAGATGGGGACGATAATGGCTTCGTCCCACACTGATGGTACACTCTCTGTCTCCCATACATTCCTAAATAAACCAGTTATAGCCACTGCGAGAGTCTCTCCACCATCTTTAAAAAGAGCCGAGGTAGATTGTTTGGGTGGGGTGCCTTATGGAGTTTCAACACTTGGAGTTCCTTACGAACCTCCGATTCGGTTGGTGGGTCGGTACTAACCGACCAAGGAGCACTGGAACTAGTGACAGCAGATACTAAAGCTGGTGGCCAGCTAAATTGTTTCTGGAAGCGCTCTGCCTAGCGTTCCAGGTGTCTTTTCAAGCTGGTAATTGGCGTGCCATATGTCTCACAGACCGTCTCGCTGACACCTTGTTTCTTGCTGCCAGTGGCTCGGATGAGCTGCAACAGCTTCCGACTGTTATCAAATGCAGCTGCTGATTTCATCTTACACTCACGTTCTGACCATCAGCCTTCGCGGTCCCTACACTGTCTAATCTTGCGCGTAAGCGCCTTTCGCATATTGTTGTATTCGCTGCCAGCCAGAATGGACCGGCGTTCATCCAAGAGTTGATAGGAACTCGCAGAAACCCAGTTGTTTTTAGTGGAGCATTATTTTAGACCGCAAGCAGCTGCACTCTCCATCTGCATGGCACCTTGCAGATGAAGCCAGTGTTTGTCTATACTACTTGAGGGGTTGCTAGCAAGCATTCTGGTATTTCAAAGAAGTAGCAGGTGCTACTAGTTTGCTTACATCAACATTTAGACGACGTCTTTTATGAACCCCAAAAAATCGCAAGACAAACCTGGCACACACCAATGCATGGTCGGAGTTCAGGCATGTGCTCCAGAAGGAGCGGCAGTCTTGTATGCATCTTTGCCACCGGAAACTGACGACAATATGATCGATCTGAGTCCAGGCTTGATTCTCAAAGGGAGGGCTCCAGGTAGCACTACGGCGATGGCTGTGCCGGAAGTTGGTGCTGGTTAGAAATAGGTTGTGATCCGCGTAAAGCTGCAGAAGGCGGTCCCCATTATCTGACATGCAACCATGTAAATCCCACTGACCACCTAGACGATTCTCCTCTGTGATCAGACGCCCAACCTATGCATTGAAGTCCCCAGCCAGCACTACGATATCCCTCCGACCCACCTGTTTCAAGAGATTCTTCCGTGAGTAGTAGAACTTATATTTAACTGCATCCGATCTGCAGTCCGTTGGTGCATATGCAGAGATAACAAATAGGCACCACCTATCTGGCCTAACACTTTTCAATTTTGCATAACCTTCCAGCCTCATGGCACACAAATGACTGTTAAGAAGTATCCAGTCGAGTAATGCAGCTTCGGCTCTAGCATTTAGTGTGAGACTAACTGTAGCTACTCCTGATGCCGACGCCACAGAGTCCTCGGACAAGCACAGGTGGTACATACCGTTCGATTTTTCAGATACAGAAGATAGTCGAAGCACTTCCATAGGATCTTGAATGCGGGTCTCCAAAATGCAGCAGACATCTATAGCGACGCTTTCCAATGTTTTCATCAAACCTGCCTGTTGTCCAACTTGCATCAGTATCCGAACATTGTAGATAGCAAGCTTGAACGCGGCGTGCGGTTTCAAGATATCTTTGTTAGGTGTGGCATTGGAGAAAACCATTTTGAAGGCTACTAACTAACATTCCGAAACGGTACAGATAGGCTGAGAATTCAGACAGACGAAAAAGGCTGACGAAAGCGAAGACGCCAAGGATAGCAAAAGTAAAACACAAGAGTCTATACATAAAAATAAGGTTTGAAAGGGATGCGTTACTTGAAACATCATTAATGTTCGACAGCATTGTTAAGAGCTTGCAGTTAGTTTCACTGACAGTTCGTTGTTTCATTTCGTTGATTGTTTGAGGGATGAGACACTACCTGGGAGCCCAGACCGAAGAAGGTGGTTGTCTCAAAGGATCACTCCGGAGCCTTTGACTTGGAGTCTAATCCGCGAAACAGCGGAGCAGCGTCAGGAACTACGTCCCCATGGGTTCCGGTGACCAATACAGGTTCTTACTCCATTTGATCCGATTGGATTCTGGAGCCCATGTACCCCATGGTAACTGCTTTTAGTCTAACTGCTATCCAAACAACCTTCTTGACATGGTAGGACCTGCTGGAACATGAGCCCCAGACAGTTAAGCTTAGTGGGTCAAATTGGTATTCAAACCTGACCACCACGATACGTCGCAGTTGTCGTGTTACATAGTTCTATCTGACCTGAAGAGCAAACCAATGCATTATAATATTTCTTCTTTTTCTACTTCAAGAAATACACAACATTTTGTTGAATGCCAACTATAAAAATTTCAGGAGTACATTTTGTGAACAAAGGTCACCACTCAGGAATGGTCATCTTATATGGTGGGATAAGCTGCCATCGAGGATAATCTTTTTGTATATGCTTAGCACAAACCTGAGAATGAGCAGGTTGTCAATATTTTAAACACTCGCTAGAGTAAACAACACTGTTAGAGGTCATATTTTACTAGATTTAAAAAAATGAATAAGAGAAATAATATGCAATATTTGACAGGTTTTTCGGTAGCCCAAGTTTCAAGCAGGCCGCCAAAAATCTGACGGTGAAATTCACCAGGAATAAGAGATTTTCGCCTTATATTGATTTATACTCATTGATAATCAGAATGTAAGAGCTATCATTAGTTTAGTTTAGTTTCAGTCAAAGATTCCTTATACGAATGATGGTTATTAATATTCCTTATTACATACAACATTAATATAAGTGTGAAACTTGGGCACTGTGGCAGAATGTAATTCCATATTAGATAAGTTTATTTTAAATATCACACAGTGGTGAAGTATTAATACTACATCGTTGTGTGGTACTTAAAATAAACTTACCCAACTAAACTAAACTTAGGTGCCATAGACTGTCCTATATTATTATTGTTCCCTTGAGTTCCGAGTGGAATATAGGTCTTCAACATCACATTACTATTTTGTCCTATTCTGTGTGCTCCACTTCTTCTGGCCCCATGATTGCCAATAGTATCTCATCACTTCCTCACAAGATCTTCTTAATGTCACACTCGGACGCCCAACGGGTAGTTTCCCACTCGAAACACGGTCTGGTGAACGATGTCAGTAGATGGTCTCCTCAGCGTTTGCCCAATCCATCTCCATCTTCTCCTACATATTTGTTGAGCGATAGGTTCTTGGTTAGTTTTTTATTCCCAGAGTTTCTTGCAGCTAATTCTTTCTGGCGATTCGATCTTCAATATAGAGAAAAGACAGCTGTTGTTAAAGTTCTGCACCCTGTTGGAAATGATTTTTGTGACACACCATGTTTCCGACCCATGCAGAAGAACTGGCTGACTTCACATTTGCGTTGAAAATCCGAATGTCGTTGTTTATATGGAGTGAATCAGATTTCCAAACAGATTTCGGAGTGATGAAGGTTTGTCTTACATATTTCGGTCCTGATGGTCTTTGACATCCTCATCCTTGGCGTATGTCTGTAGTTTGAAGAATGCTCCCTAGGTAAGTGAAGGAAATGACCTCTTTCAAATAGTGATAGTGATCGATGCTTGTTGTTCTTGATCGCTTCTTTTCATCACTACCGTCTCCTCTATTTTCTCTAAGTCCTTTCTTTGCTATTTATTCTGCTAGTTTATTGAATCCAAAATATTGTCTCTAATGAATAAACGGAAAGTTTCGAAGTCTATTTATCAGAAAGTACATGTTCTGGAGCATATTTGTAACCCTTGGATAGCCATAAACCAGGAATCTATATACTATATCTAGAAATAAATTTACTGTATTAAGCTGCTAATCACTCATGGAATTCGAGATGCGCATGAACCTGAGAAACAAGGATATTATGCAGCTCCCGATTTTAATGTTAATGCAGACGCTTCCCAGTCACTCATGGAGGACAAAGATAAAACAGGGGAGATGGCTTATTACTTTGCTATGGTATTTACTCAGTAATTGTTACTTATAGAAGTATTAGCTTCACCATCAAAACAATTTAAATTTCGTCGACACTGATATAAGCGTTTTGCTAACTTTAGGTTTTCTGTCACACAAGGATTGTTCCAACTAAAACGTTCTAAAAGTTCTTTGAGAACTCGAGAAGAACGGCAACATACACTGGGAATACATCTGAAAAGAACGAACGCTTTCCATTGATGTAGATAAGTGCCTAATAATACACATCGACGACGGAAGTCCCAGCGTTCATTACATACAGAGAACCTATTTCCCTTCATTTCAAAGCCCTAATGAACTGGGTGTCATAGTAATTAATGACACCTGCTATTCATTTTAAGGCCACAAGTTTGTAACCATTTGAGCAATAACTTGAGCATTTACTAGGATCGTCAGTGATACGTTCATCACTCTACATACAGCTTTAGTGAATTCAGGCATCCAGCTCTTGCTTAAAAGATGCTCCATTAGGGCTGGAAATAGTTTATCGGGTGACCAGACTACTGATGACTGATATATCGTACAAATGCAGAATCTCTAATTCTCTTTTCCACCAGGTAGAAACATCACAGAGGAAATGAAAGAGGAATTCACAAGACAGAGACGAGCAACATTGTCATGGACTACTGGTTCTCCTACTGACTCATCATCTCTTGAGGTGGTGGTGTCGGTTTCCTCAGTTGATGCATTCAACACAGGACTAACCAAGAACAGATACTTAACTGTAAAGAAATGACATAATTTTAAAACCATTAGTCTTCAGTTTCAAAAATGTGCATCTAAAGTCTAAATTTGATTGCAACATATGCCTTATCTTTTAATCTCTATTGATTCTTTCAAGAGATTCTCATTGACTTCAAAAACTTTCTTTTCTCAAGGTGGTCAAATACTCAGCTTTTTTCAGAATTAATTCATTTCCAGTTTTTTAAACTCTTTTCTTACTAAGTGCCCCTGCTATTATATTTAGAGCTTCCATTCTTGTCATCACTGTTTGTACGGCTGTTATGCAAGGCTGAGTGAATATATTCTAATTCACACAGTATATATAAAAGACTCTGAATACCGCCGCGGTTTACAACTTTCTTGTTGTCTTATTCCACAAGCTAAATTATAATTCATTCTGTTCACATCTATACGAACAGCAGTGTACTTATCACGTTTGTAGTAACTAGATTAAGATTTATCACTAATGGTCCAAATGTTTCATAGACCACTAACAATAGTGATTACCTTGTTTGAGTTGACAGAATAAGACACGTTTCTATGCTGGTCAGACACAGAAATATTGTTGAGGTAGGTTATGAACACGTTCTGATGTATATGAATAGCCTGGAGAACACGTCTTATGCAGCCAGCCTTTTATTTGTAACTATATCTTCTTACTATTATACATTTGATGTCAGAAATTTTGAAACAAAAAACAAAGTTGTTTTTATTATTCAAAGTGTGATTTTGTAGTCACATTAATCTATTAGTTTTGGTCAACTAGAGATTTGTTTTAAAAGTACTTTTCACATTTTGTTTTCTGGTAAATAATTTCTTTGAGACTATTGCAACTCTGAAATTTATTCTAAAGGAATGATTTCCTTACCATGTTTTCAAGTAAAACATGTATCTAAGGAAATTGAATATGTCAGGAAAAGTTGAAACATTTTACCGAATCCCACATTAAGTTATTACAAGCTACTTGGAAATCGTTTACCAAAAATGACATCCCAATGAAGTCTGGATAAAGTTGTATTTTGAGTTGAGATTATTTAAAGAACAAATTTATCATTTTCTTCCAAGATTTCATCATCAACTGACATCGGTTAAAGAACCACTGGGAAGCCTGGGAGTACTGAACAGCTGCATCGTCCTAGTTTGGGACTCTTCACAGTACACACCGCACTCGCAAGGGTCCGAACTCAGGACCTTCCAGTTGCAAAGTGGGTTCGTAGACCAATCAGCCAATGAGACCTGATCCAATCATTCATGAATTTCAACTTCTGATAATTCATGATGTAGCGTAACCACTAGCTAGTGTCATTGCTGGTGAGTATTTGTCCTCACACCCAACCTGCTGTACCCCACTGATCACGACCTCCCACTTGAACCCAGGTAACTACCTACCTGAATACGAGCAGTCACTAGTAAGCATTAGATCTTTTTCTGTCAAACTTCGAAGATGAATGTAGGTGTTCGGCTGAACTATGAGGGAACTCCAAAAGGTCTTATGAGTGAAGCGACTACAAATGTTTTGAAATGGTTTATGATGATCCCACATACTCAGTACCTGAATGATGATTATCTTCAACTGTCTAGAATCAGCTGGTGACCACATTTCAAATCTGACTGATAGAATTTGGTCCCCTCTAACACTAAGTATTAGATGCGTGATACTGGTTACATCCTAGTGACCGGTCAAGGTACTGTTGTGAATGTTTAATTAACTCCACTGAAACTATCACAATTTTCTGCACAATAAATTTTTGTTGTGTTTCCATCATGTTTGCATCCACCTGTCTCAAACTAATGCTGCTGGAATCCATACTATATCTATATCGTTGTGTGATGTTCATTTACGCCACTTCAGATAGCGGTGTAGATGAAGCCAAGACTACTTCCTACCACTAACTAACTATATTGTTCAGAAAAATAAGAATTCCAGACTATACTGTTACTCTGACATACATTCAATATGTTATCTATCTTTATATAATGCTTTAGTTATATTTGTGAAAGTAAACTTTTGAAGTTAGATTTCATAGTATAGATTTCTGTTTTACTTTGAAGACTATATAAATCGCTTACTGTTTGAACTCTAATTCATTATGACTGTCAATGCATTAAGTGTAAATTGTCTTCTGACTGACTGGTTTCAACGTAGAACTTTGCACAGATGTGCAGCAGTTCGAGTTGCGACACTCCATGTAGCACACAAAGCAAGAATAGAGATAAAGAGAGATAATAAACAGAAATAAGAGACAGAAGGAATAGTAATATGGAAGAACAATAGAATTTTATTGGATATTATAAATCACAAAGAGTGAATGAATATGCACCATTAAGAGAGAAAATTGTCATCTGGTAGAAATTTTTGATTACTTATGAACACCATATCTAGTGCGTCAGTGGCACAGTGGTAGGACTCTCGCCGACCATGCACATGGTTCGGGGTTCGATCCCCTGCCGACGCACACCTGATATCTATGGTCGGCCTGCAAAATTTGGGCTATCGATATCACGTGCTGAAAATCCCATACCTGTACCAAAAATACGTTGTGGAATCAAGCTGTAATAAAAAATTTAAAAAATCTAATTCTAACTGGGCTTCGTTTC
Source organism: Trichobilharzia szidati (assembly GCA_944472155.2). Lineage (NCBI taxonomy): Eukaryota > Metazoa > Platyhelminthes > Trematoda > Strigeidida > Schistosomatidae > Trichobilharzia > Trichobilharzia szidati. The sequence goes on from OX235279.1 coordinate 97,066,352, forward strand.
TGGAAGTATGTTAGATTTATGTTAGGATTATCTGCAAGAAGTTAATTCATGTCTAATATTAGTCGGTTGAAAGCAGAACACACTCTCCCTCTGGCTAATTCCATAGAACTTGAGCTAGAGTACTGATTTCCCCATAAGAGAAAACTGAAGGTTTCATATGAAAATTGCTTTGCCTGCCCTTGGGTATGAATCTTTTAGAAGTGGCGTGAATATTCATACACACACAAAAGTTCAGGCGCTTTAATCAATGTAACTCGAAATAAGAAGGCAGTCAAAACACTGTATTTAAAATGATTTGTTCTCACAGGTTGGGCATTTCATCACATGGCGAATTCAGTATATTAAGCTTAGAGGAACATATAAGCAACGAGTGGCTGGAGTATGTTTTATACGTTCAAATATACTCAGACTAAATATGAGTTTATCTCTAAGCTTCCTCAGAATATTTTCATTACGAGACTGAAAGAAATGATCTTCAGTTTGTATTCATTTAAAAGAAATGTGGATGATACCTTTATCATTTGTGATGAAAACTGTTCAACTGATGAACTTTTTTGAATACCTGATGACAAATTGCCTAAGCTTTTTAACATGAGCAAATTGTTTGTCGTGACTGCATTAATGCATGTCTTTTACGTTCAGCTTCAATATTAAGATTATCTGGGTAACGCATTAATTCGAAATCAGATAAGCTTAATATTTATTTGAGAAATCAACTAACTATCGCCAAAAATGACTACTTTTAGTAACGGTGTTTAAACTTTCATTCAAACAGCATTTTATGGATTGCTTTTTTCCATCGTCTTTTACTCTTCTGGCTTACAATTTCTTTGCCTTATTACTTATCCGAATCTTAATTGTCAGTATCAAAGAAAAACAATTAATTTAAGATTAACTCATAACCATAACAACAAGGCAGATTAGATTGTAACTGATCATTGTTTAAAAGCTGTGATAACCCTTAATATAATATGATGTTAAACCCAAAATAATCCATCACCAGAAAAAAGATTTTACTCTGAAAACTTCCACTATATAATAAAGAAAGTATGAAAATGAGAAACTTCTTTCGACTTTCATGAAAGACAGTACAAAAAAAAGATAAAATTAATAACACAGTACTCAGTGCATTTGCTGTCAGTCAGTTCAAATAAAGGAAGGCTTAGTTTTTCAGAGTGGATAGTTTTTACACCTGATTACAGTTCATTTTAGTGTAAAAGAATCAGAAGTGAGCCTTTTGAGGGATTATCTGTGGTTGATAGAATTTCGTTTTGCAGTAGATACGCTGACGCTGAGAAGAGTTATTGTGCTGGAATGGATAAAGCTTTACAGATTCTCATACTGCATGTCACCATTGACGAGATTACAGCTCACAGTTTAATATGTGATACCTGAACAGTTTCCCTTCCAGGATGAAGTGGCTTTATTGCATTTCCCCACTAATTGTAGCGTTGTAGTCTGTTGTTATAGTGGTTTCTTTACCAGTTGTATTTTTTCTGTTTTTCTAGTGAAATTTTGCAGTAAAGTATTTTTTCTGGAGTACATATTATCGGTGGCATTGTATTCCTGAACTGAGTTACATTTGCTGCCCTTTTATCATAAAGTGTTGCTTGACACTAATATATTCGCAATGTAATGCATTAAAGGAAGCATTAATTTCAAAAGTTCAACGCATATTATTGAATTTTTTTGTGAAATCAAGCTGATATATTTTGGCATATTTATTGAAACGCCCTAATATCCACTAGATAAAATTGGTACCACTTCAGAAAAGGGATATGCCATATAATCACCACCCCCCAGGATACTTTAAAAGTGACGATATGAGAGCATTGGAAGTTACTGTTACTTAAAGGTATAATACTTGATGTATTTCCTTCCGTCATATCTTCACTTTACCCGTGCCTGTTATTCCTAAATGAACGGCTTCTTCCGCTTGTAGACTAAAACAAATATCTGATATTTTAGTTGGAAATCTTCTGCTGTTGATAGGCTAAACTCTAACAGTCACCACTGTCTCATACATCATACTTCACACATCTAACTATAACAATAGTTTTAGTATATTTGACACACTACTAACCAAATGCTTATTTAGTGCAAAAGTTGCAGTTCAGTTCATTTCAGTATTTCTATAATGCAAAAGTTCAAACACCTTTCAATGTTAAAAAATGTTTATCCTATAATTATTGTTTATGTTACATGCATTTTCACTTTATTTGGCTCACAACAAAGATCCACTGTAACTGTTTGCATTGAAATGAACTAAAATACCTGACTAACATATTTGAAAATAGTTGTTTAAATGAAGAATGAATTAATGGTGAACAATTCAGTTTGGTACCACGTAATCTCAGTTCAAGATAAAATTTATTCTGAAATATGAATTTGTTTACATTTAACCAACTTGTGTTCAGTATACAAAATCTTTCAGGTGTATAACAAGTTTGGACAAATCAAAAAAACACGTTCATCCTTTAAGTGCACCTCTTAAGCACATGAATTCCGATTTCGGATTTAAGTTTCGTTTCTTTCCCACGCTATTGTTAATCCAGTATTACACTTATATAGAACTCATTAAGGTTAAATATGCATTCACACATGTATAAAAATCTACATAGTGTGATCGGTATCAGATACTGGTCTACATTGAAAAAGGATTATATGACTGATTTTTATGTGTGACTGTGCCAATAGAATTTTGCATGTAATTGCATGTCTTTTGCTTGAACGTGTTTTCACAGGAAGACACTTTAACTTGGTTTACATAAAAAATGTAACTGAAATTTAATCTTAGAGGCTGATACATAAGTAAATAAGAAATTGTCAACTACGAGCACGTTAAGTAATCCACTATCAAATTACCGGTGACGAAGCATAGTAATTTATTCATTAATCTATATTATCACATCACAACAAGACGATAACACCAGAAAATCTTCATTCGTTTGGTTTCATAAAGATTGTTTAGAGCTTGGTGACTTTCACTGAAAATGATACCGTGGCCAGAGTAAAGTTCTTACTATAATTTTGCTTCTTCTTTTTATTATGTAAGTTCACTATTATTATTGTTATTACTACTATTATTTTATTATCATTATTATTCCCATCATCCATATTTTATTACCACTCTATTACTGTTTATTAATCACATTGCTTTTTGATACAGATTTTATATAAAAACTCTTTATCGCCTTTCCACTAGTTCCTGTCCATTCTCCACGAGCTTAGTCATTATCTCACACTTATTACGTCATACCAACTTCTGCCTCTTTTCTAACTTGGATAGTGTTATTAGAAGACGGAGATTATCTGAAAAATGTGATGTATTTGCGCTTGAATCTTGTGCTTCTGACTTCCAATTAAACCAATTCCCACTAAATCCTGATAAGTATGTGACAAATCTGCAATCGGTTGAACTCTTATGACATGAGAAGGAGGTGCTATTACTTGGTTTCAATTTTTCTACCCCATTAAACAATATTTCAGACTTAGCAACTGATTCTCAATTTGAAAATTTGTATGATCAATTGAGTTCTCTAGTTCCTACTTCGACAGATGACCAGAGTTGGTTGAAAGTTAAATTTGTAGATGTAGCACATCAATTCCGTAATTCAAGTCGGAAACAAAGAAGCATTTTAACACCAACTCATTTTAAAGCCCTGAAGGAATTACGTAACAGATCCGATTTAGTTACTCTGAAACCTGACAAAGGATCTGGTGTAGTTGTAATGGACAAAAGCTATTACAAAACAAAAATGTTATCCATCCTTAATGATAGAAGCAAATTCGTAGCTGATGTTCTTTCTGATGATATCAGAAAATTGGAAGGAAAAGTAACTTCTCACTTAGTAAAACTTCATGACATGGATGTTATCGATAAACAGGAGTTTAATTCCTTGAAACCCATGGGATCTGACTTTCCAAATCTTTATGGATTACCCAAGATTCATAAGGTTGATAATCCATTACGCCCATTTCTATCAATGTGCTACTCTCCTACATATAAATTAGCAAAATGGTTAGCCGATGTTTTAAGTCCAGTAAGCAATGAATTATGTAAGTTTACTTTGAAAGATACATTTGAACTCGTTGAATGTCTTGCAGATATGAATATAAAAGATAGGAAAATGTATTCATTTGATGTTAATTATTTGTTTAATAATGTACTGTTGATTAAGACTGTTGATATTCTTTGTAACTATATATCTTCTAGTTGTTTTTCATTCCCTTTTCCTTTAACTTATTTCAAAGATTTATTACTATTATGTACTGACAACGTTCATTTCACGTTTGAAGGTGAACATTTTCGACAAGTGGATGGTGTTGCTATGGGGAGTCCATTAGGACCTTTGTTAGCGGACGTTTACATGACTTAAGTTGAGAACTTGTCTCTTGATTTAATTTCTAAATTGCCCTTCTATAGGAGATATGCAGATGATATCATTTTGATATGTGACGATCATGAAGATGCGAGTCAACTCTGTACAGAATCATATGTATTACATGAGAAGAAGGAAGTGGCAACCATTGTGCATATGATTTTATTTTCATATATCACACAGTGTTGTACAGTGATATTAAATGATGACGTTTCGAGCACAAATTATTGCTCATACTCATATCAAGTCACTCACATGACGTTTTGCTAAGATAGGAAGCAAAAACTTATTATCCATAATGGAGTCACACGTTGTGACTCTTTTCATAACCAAAAACACTGGATTTCTATTAAATACGGCACTACATTGAACATAAAAAAAGAAATGTTATATTAAAACCTCAATTTTGAGGTGCCTGAGGCTGAATGCATCAGTTATCACAGTCAACTTGCGTCAATAAGTTAAAACACACAACTTTTGTCGAGGGCTAACCACCTGCAGTCCCCATCGTCAAGCAGTGATCTGAAACTGAGAGCAAAGCACACGTTAGCAGGGTGATCACACAAGTGCCGTGTGCTAGTAAGAACGAAGACTCAGGGTCAGGGACTTTATTTACAACGAATCATTATACAATTAGGCGAGAAGGAAACGCCGAACTTGCCATGCATTACACACAATATCGTTTTCTTTGTGAATATAAGTTTTTAAGTATGTCGAGTTATTACTCAAATAACATTTGATGAATCACAGTAACAATCATGTGTGACTGTATACAATTAACTAAAGGAACAAACTAACTTGTATGTACAACAAGGAGAGGTTAATATTTAAACTTGTGAAATATACATCAATCCAGATATAATCATATTTGCATTATTTTCAAAGAACAAGAATATGAATGAATGTCAGGCACAGCCCCTTTTATCAGATGATTGATTCTAGTAAATTCAAAGTAAGTAATCCGACTAATACATTGATGTTTATTTGCTGACTGTTTACATTAATTTTTACTTGAAGTAAATATTGTTGTATTCAATCCTTTTCATCTTCCAAGAATAGATAAAGACTGTGAAGAATAAATTATCTTTGATGTATTAAACTGAGGTGATAGGTAAAATTTAATTTATCTTGCGGCCTATTATAGAAAAATGACCTGAAGGACACCATCATTTGTCGAATAAAAAGCTTTCACTTGAAGAAGCACTGGAGATGACTCATATACTAAAGTCGACAAATCCGTTAAAAAGGATCCCCCAGCTTCAGGAATAACACACCTAAGAAAATCCCTATAGCGTGAAATGTAAACATTAAACATTTATCATATTTCGTTTTTACCATTATTTCCTAGTAGTGATAAGTGAAAATAGTGAAAAGAAAACAGAAAGATGCCTTTGGAACATACCTTTATTTGTGAATATCGCCTGTATTCATCAAAAAAGTAACAAGACTACACTTCACAGACTGGTAAAACTTAAGACACTGGCTAAAATTACCATTGGTAGCATTAGTTTACATAATATTTGTGAATAAAACTTTTATTATCTGCCTGGTTTGAAAACTTATTTTTATTTGACACAGTGGCGCAATAACTGTTACTGGTTGAAGTTAGAATAACAATCTGTTGAAATCCAAGTCCATGAATGTTTGAGGTCCAAAATCTATTTCTGTCCCATACAAGAACGTGAACCTGTTGACCAGTAACAGTGTTTCTTGAATATTTAACCAGTGAGAAGCGTTCAGAACACTTCGTTGTATACTTTAGACGATTGGACAGCTATCACAATACTTTTGTATCAAATTGGCCAATAATTCAGATATTTTGTACAATAATCTTTAAAGTAAACTTTTTAAACATATATATTTTGATTTGATTTATTGCTATGCAAGCTTCTACAATGACACTTTTGAATATTTCGCGGAAGTTCCTAAATTTTCTGATTACTAAGTATAGCTGGTTTATTACTGTTACAAAAATGAAATGAAAGTCAAATAAAGACAATCTTTAGGAGATGCTATCGGATTGTTTACTGAAGTTATGTCATATAATACTCCTAAATCCTTGTAATTGGTTACATTAGCTAGAGTGAAGCTTTGCATCAAATAACCATGAGAATAGATATTAACACAACACGCTCTTAAAATTACTTTTACATTTTGTTGTAAATCCGGATTATCACTGCAACAGAATATAGCTCTCCAGAGTTTTTCATCTGCTGTCATCAGTCAACTTTTGGGCATTGATTCGTTGATTGATTACGGGAAAAGAAAAGGATTTTCAAAATAGACATCATCAAGACTGTTTAAGACAAGTTGCTAAGCTGTTCAATACTAGTTCACTCGTGAAACTAAACGTTTTAAATGACTTACCAAAAAGTCGAATACCATCAGTCTGACAGTGACAGTATATGACATGTTGTTAAGTCATAACATCTAGAGACTGTAAGTAAACGTAATGTTACTAGGATATTCAAATACAATTGGAGGTTAAGTTGAAGTATCACAGTGACCTTCAACAATTATTCAGAATTTAGACTGTAAGAAAGTCACATGATCGTTAATAATCGTATTAAAAAGGTTGTAAACCTGATATTACATTGGATAATTGTATCTGATTTGTTCTAAGAATGTCTCCGATTTATTCCAAGGATAATCCATAGGGTAATCATACCATACGCAATAGATGTATTCATCAAGGTGATTGTAGATCATGGTACGTTGGGATCCATTGACATTCCTGACTTAGTTCTTTGACCTGCCTATAGCCATAACCTTAACGCTAAGCCTTAATACTAAGCCTTCACAGGAAAAAGTACCTAGGGAAAAAAGTAGAATACTGCACCTACCTCCATGAAAGGGTTTTCTTTAATAGCATTTGATTTTGAATGACCTTTCGGAGCAGTCCTTCAGTCTGACTGGTTTTTGAAAGTCAAATTTTGACAGACCATGACTTCGGCCACGATACTTTAACTTCCCCACATTAGAGTAAATGTGTTCAAATACTAGTTCACTCATAATCCTATGTCTTTTGAATAACTTAACATTTACTGTCAGTCGCATTCAAGCATATTTACTCCTATATTTTAAAAGACATACGTAACCAGACAACATACCTTATGTTCTCAGCTGTATTCACACGTTTTTACTTGCCGAAACCCTGTTAATCCCAACACTATTCATTATTCCTACCAATAGTCTTAATCCAATTTCTGATTACATTACCCACTAACAAAAGCTTTCACGTGGTCGTAAAATTTAAATAAGAGATTTTACAAAGACTTACTAAACTAAATTGAACAGAGACATTAGCTGAAACAATTTAGACTCACTATTCCAGGAGTAAAATATGTTGACTTGCATGAAGATTGTTTCCAAACTGAAGAAAATTTGTATATTATCTTTATTGCTTCGCCTTATTGACGAATGTAAACTTTATACATGAACACACTCTGCATGAGGCATAAATGATAAGAAGTATACATGATTTAAAGTTATATTATATACACCAGTGACTGAATAACCCGTAATCAAAGAGTGTGTAATATTCATTTTTTAAAATAATTTTTTGAAGTTGTGCGGCTTTTTATTAGATTACTAAATCTGTGATTATAAATAGATCAGTGATACGATTGTTAGGGATTAGATATACTTGACACTATGTCTGGCGGACTGTATTACCTAAAGTTTGAAATTTGCTGTTATATCACCCTTTTTGAAGACGAAGACGCATCCTTGTGATCTGAAGATATTTGGAATGAAAAAAGAGTACAAGGTGACGGAATTGTGCGCTTATAATATGGTGTGGTATGAACTATAATATTATATGCGATATTAGTATGTGAACCTTGTCCTCAGGAGTATTACAGCAGTTGAGAAATGTTTACTTGTTCAAGGGAAACTTTTTAAAGAGAACAAAATAATGTGACCAACTGGAATCGGTTTATAAAAGTAAAAAGTTTTCCTTATACTCTGTAAACCAGTTTTATCTACTACTTGTGGAAGTCAAAGTTACATGTTTAATCTGATTTGGAATGTGATTTCTTTTCTTAGAAATGACAAGTATGAAAGTCTATCAACAGGTACAACAAAGAGATCATCAAAACATGAAGGCATTTCAATAATTGCAACAGTATAACATCATGTAATGTCTTTGTAACAGAAAATAAAAGTGTACTTTTTCCTTGATACTGTTAATATGTCTGGACCTGAGTCACCAGCTCCAGTTTGAGATACATATTCCATGAAGACAAGTTTTTATAATGTTTGATATTTAGTGTTAGCTATAAGTGGACGTACATTTCGTCGTTTCTGGAGTTTTTCGATTACTTGTATGTGTACCTCAGTGATTAGTGTTATCGCCTTTGCAATCATTTTGTTCAAAGCAAAAGACAACAAAGAGCAAACCTAGTGACATCAAAGAAGAATGTAGTGTGCCTGAAATAAATTACAACAAAAACAAAAATATTTTTAATATGTGTATTGTATAAACACAACTATGATAATAAACATCATTTACTTTGAAAAAGTAAAACCATCGATAGTAAATACATAGGCACCTTAAAAAGATAATTTTCAAAACTAATAATGATACTAATGCATATTAAATAGGAACGTCAGGTTAAGGCTCAACCCTTCACCTACCAATACCTATTTCCATATCGCTGTTCATTATTTTTGACTGTCTAATAAGTGATGATGAACACAAAATATGTGGTGTATTTTACTATCATATTTTATACAGCAGAATAAATTTTCACTATTATTCCTGAAGGAAATCAGTTGTAATCTATTTTATCTAAAGTGTATGCCACTTGATTTAAGCAGTAGACAGGGGTGATGTTAAAACAACAAGGTAATATAAATTTTTTCAAGGTAGCTGACATGTATGGAACCAACTGTAAAGTCTTCCTTTTCACTATCTCCCAATATCTTACCTCAAAATAGTGTTCTTACATTTTATTCAGTTTAAATACAAGAATTACTACGAAAAGTAATAAAAGTTGACTACAATGATAAGTTTTGGTAGTAATTTAAATTTAAATAAATGTGTGAACGTATCAATATTATAAGTAGTCAATTATTAATAAATTTAAAGTTCTTATTCACACTCATTTATGAAAATCAAGCAGAGCAGCGATGATTAGCGATTGTCACATGAGATAAGAAGATCAACTGTAAATTGTTGAGTTACATTTATAAGTACGTAAAAGCTTTTACAATGTTCATTTTGCAAAAAATAGATAACTATGTCGTGGAATTAACATAACGACAGCACATGTGCAATTGGAATGACGCATCACTTATGCCGGAGATGTGGAAAGTGGCGACAAACAACAAGGGGAAGTTGGAGAGACAGAATAGAGAGAAAATATATATAAAACAAATTGTGAAACCGTATGACTAAAATAGAAATAAACTTGATATGATTATGAGCAATAAATTGTGCTCGAACGTCATCAGTAAATATTACTGTATAACACTGTAAGACTCTATCAAAATAAAATTTACCCATAATGGAATTACACTCTACCACAGTGCCCAAGCTTTATTCTTATATCAATGAGAAATAAATGTGAGCAGTAATTTATGCTCGAAACGTCGTCCAGTTGTTAATACTGCATCTCTGTGTGATATTTAAAATAAACTTATCTAATATGGAATTACATTCTTTCACAGTGCCCAAGCTCTGCACTTACATTAATAACGACAACGCGTTCAATAATTACATTTTGTAATGGTGAATCTTCAGTAAGGCAACTGAGTCACCGAATTTTCTCTTCACAAGCTTCCAGTAGAGAATATTTAGTGATAACACCGAAATTTAGTCTCATGACTGTGACGTATACATTAATAGTTGTAAATATTGTCAAAAATAATTCCTGGGCATCTGATATCATCTTTGTAGGCTGCAAGGTCGTTTCGGCTTAATGAATGCATCATTGCACCTTGACTGAATGTTCTTACTATGATCAGTAAATATTGAATAACTTAATCATAGAAGTAAGCTATTGTAAATGAAGAACAACACACTGAATGACAATAAACTGACTTGCAGTTGACCCATCTAATTAGGAGAACACTGTATGCTTCTGATTGACTAAGTATTTGGAAACCACTCACATCAAACAGTATCGCTTGCTAGCCGGATCGAAGTGATCTAAACACCCGACTGGGTTTCTCTCAATTGTCACCCAGTGGGTGTCGGCTTAGTCAGATCTCTGGTTGCAAACATTACTATCCGGTGTGAGTGGTTTTCAGTTGTTCATATCAGTGTCCTACTTCATTAGCTTTGTTGACTGCCATTTACAGTGACGAGCAGGTCACATATTGCGTTCTGCACAGTTTTGGTTTCTAAAGGAAACAGTAGTGATTTCTCCAGTCGAACTTTATAATTTACAAATGACGAATTTGACACTTAGACGATTGTTGATTCAGATATTTCTGACTATGTTAATACCCTGCAATCTTGACAGTAGTTCAAATGTAACTTTTGATATACGTTATCATTTTGGTATGGATGGAAATCTTAATTTTCTATAATGCTTACTGTTATACGAATTCTAGTCTGATTAACAGAAACAGCCAATGGTCTCTCCAATAAGTGGTAAATCAATAAGAAGCTCGGGCTTAGAAAAAAAATAATTCAGAATCTTATTGATCCATATAAGAAGGAAAAGTGTTTCATGTTCTCCATTGTTTCGTTGGGGTCATTTCATCACCATGCTCGGTTAAATCTTCAATCCTGATTTCATTAAGAAGTGAGGTTTATTTTCAGGTAGTATCCTTCTTCATGTAACTGTCCACTTGAGTGAAACGCTTGTGTTAACCTTTTGGCCCTAAACTGTGGCTAGTAGGGGCTGGACCAGAACGTAATGCTACAGTTAGGGTAATCTGCACGCAGTTCTATCTTTAATAAAGTCAAACAGTGTCTAAAAATTAAAAACGACATGAATCGAATAAACAGAATTTGAAGAGTTCCATATATAAAACAGAAAGTACCATCAGCATACACATAAATAATATGATGCATTCTGAGAAATATCTAGTCAGTATTGAGTACTTATGTGTAAATAAAAGCGGTTACCACAACAGAATGTAAAATTATGGTCTACTTGTACTTCTATAGGAGAAATTATTATTGTTATTATTGTATTCCTTTATGTTTCAATTACAACATAGGGTCTCGAGCTAGAGCTTTGAAGTTTCGGTACCTGTGGTTTTACTTCTACGGGGTGGGGTTGCTAGCCTCCAGTCTGACATTCCTTCTTTACAGGCCTTACTACCGGCTTGGAGAGACTGAAGAATGCGTTGGACGGGGACCGAACCTCGGACCGCTTCAGTGGTTGGCAAGCACTCCACCGCTGAACCACCGACGCTCTCTATAGGAGAAAACCTTGTGTGTGTATATACACCCACTGAAGTGAGATCAGATACACCTTAACGAAAAGACTGTTTTGCTCACTCATATATGACTTTCTTCAACGTGCTCCATCAATAAGCGGTTTTGTTCATGGCATGGCAGATTGTTGTTTACATAATGCATGTCAACACTTGTGCATTTTAATCAACAGTGACATGTAAGATTATATTTTCTCTTTGGGTCGTACAAACAGAAATCGTATAAAGCAAACGACAAAAGCGTCCACTTACTTCGATTTACCCTACTTACAATCACAGCTTTATGTTTTTATCTTCTTATTGTTTTAACACAAATGACTAACCCATAAACTTTGTCGACTGAGATTAATATACATGTAGCCAGGATAGACAAATACATTAGAATAAATGTGTCTAAATACTAGTTTGCTCATAATCCTATAGCTTTAAAACGACTTAGCAACTTGTCGTTTATAGTCATTCAACTTTATCTCTGATATGTTTAGATCTTACATTGGTGTAAAAGCAATAAAAACAGATTAATTACCCTCCAAATGAAGGTAGAAAAATACGGAACAATATTGACGTGGAAAAAAGAATTTTTCAATATGAGTCATATTTACATACAAAAAGAGAGTGGAATAACAAATTCGTGTGATTTAGACCTTAGTGGTGGACAACTCACATGATGGTCCAATTTCTATTCTTAGTAGACAGAATGAAGGTGGTGGCATTTGATTCAAAATTAACAGAACGGCGTGAGAACGACTGATAATGAAAATATATTGCCATTTGCACACATTGCTCCGGTGGCACAGCGGTTAGGACGCTCGCCGACCATGCACATGGTCCGGGGTTCGATCCCCGACCGACGCACTCCTTTACCTCGCTAAGCAAGAAATAATGCTGGTAAAGAGGAAAGGTTAGGCATGAGGCTAGCGACCCCATCCTGTAAAAATAAACACTGCGACAGAAACTTCAAGCCACTAGCTTGAAGCCCTATGTTCCGCTGGGGAACGTGAAAGAGAATAAAAGATTTGCACACATGATGTACAGCCTGAAACTTTTTTCACAGTTATCTCAAAGCAGAGCAGTAACAATAATTCTTTTACCAACAAAGTTAGGAGCATAAGCGAAAGAAGACGTAAACAGCGAACAAAAGGCCAGATATTTGTGTACAGAAAAAGTGTATCCAACCCATCCAGCTGTCATGGAGTTAATCCGTTTATACTAAAGTATGATAATCCCTATTTGTACTCTGGCCCTATTTATTTTTCATTTTTTTTATTCACTTGGGATATCCTTCCCTTATTATTTCGATTGTTATCAATATTTACACTTTGAACAACTCCCGGCATTATCTCACTTGTCATCTTTACTTATGCAATTCAATGTAATTTTTTGTGGTGTTGTTTCGTCATAATTATCACCTTGTTGGGTAGTATCTTGATTACCGCCTAATCTTATTGTTTCTACACGCCTTTGAAATTTACACATTTCATGAACTACTTTACAAATTACATAACCAATTATTTTTTGTCACATTTCACATTATCATTTGCATACTATATATATATATATATATATATATATATATATGTATATATATATATATATATACATGTATATATATCATATACCGGAATTCATCTCACACATTGAGAATATATTTAATTTGGAATATTAAAATTAGTTTTTGACCTTGTCACTTGTTGAGTTAAACTATTCTAGTAAAGGTATGTTTACCCAAATAAGTCTCATTTACACTAGTGATTTGTTTAGAAGCCACATGCAACTCATTTGAATAAAGAGAGGTGAATTCATTTTCATTGAACAGGTGATGGTTTCATTTACTTTATCTGTGTCCTTCATTCATTGTGAATATTATTCAAAGTCTTCTCTTCTTCGTATCAGTGTAGTGGCAGAATGCCTATCTAAGACAAAGACGAAGTCCTGCAGCATTTTCAGTGGAAAAACGTTTCATCTCAAATGCAAACTTCAAATCGGGTAGTCATGCAACTTTAAAGTTTATCTGATAAATTCATTTCTAATATTTAAGGGGAAAGATTGGTACTTTAATGTGACGTAAGTGTTAACGATAATTTTAAAAACGATAATATTGACTTCCTTCACTGTCAGCTGTAGGTTGGATATCATCATGTAGAGATTAGTTAACAAATCCATAATAAATGCTTGGTCAAGAAGCCTTACCATTGAAACTGTAGGCTCTAAACACAAGTTAACTATCAACTATTCTCTCAATAGAAAATATCTAATATCTTAAAATCCTGAAACATGAGAGAAAATGTGCTGAAAACTTTCCGTTGAACCTTTATGGTATTTAAAACTATTCACCCGGAGTTTTCAATCAAATTACTAACCAGTAAAGTAACTGATAATCTACCAGTTAGACTCCTTTAATAAAGCAGATGAAGCTTTTAATCGGTTTAGCGAGTATTGTTATCCATAACGTTTTCCAATGACATCAAGTAATCGAACTTGATGAATGCCTAATATTTCACCATCAAATAGTTTCGAAACGCATTAAACGAAAAACTTTTCCTTCACATAACATGCACTGGGAAGTCTTAAGGTCAGAGACGACTTCTGCAGTAAAGGAAACTTTAATTCTTAACTGAATGTGGCTGCACAGGAGTAGAACGATGCATTTAAGATTAGCCGATGTTACGCATAGTATACGCTGTAAATATAAATCAGATCAGCGGAAAATCTGAGTGGTAAAATTATTCTGAAATTTACAGCGAAGCACTATAGTACTTATTAGTAGTATAAATTCTTTTTCAAAATTAGTGTGTAATGAAGGCTCTGAATTCTCCATTTCCTTTTGTCACTTAGTACTAGATATACACCTTTATAGACGTTCTTCTGGAATCATTTAGTCAAACATCCATATGGTGCAAACAATTGAGTTCTTATAAAGAATACTGGAACTGACTTATCACCTCACGTATCTAAAATGCACTGGTTTGGCCTAATTGCAGGTTTTCATCCTCCAGTTTTAGAATAACATTAAAAAGAATATTAACATTAAGAATATTAACACTGACACCATTAAGCAGCTTTACCTGCACAGTTAAGAACAGAAACCACTCAACATAGAGCTTCTTCGCAAACCAATTTAGATAATTATTTATCATTGTTATTCGCTCCATACTTTCCAAGTGGAACGATGGTTTCATTAGTGCATATCTAGTTCACTCCGTTTTCTGCTAACATTTGCATCTGGTTCCACGACTGTCCGCAGCTTTTTATTTCCTCTAGACATAGTCGTGTACATGTTACACATGGAAGCTTAGCCCATCGATTCCAGTTCGAGTTCCACTCAATATGATATAGCTTAACGGTCTCCTAAGCCTACGTTCAGTCCATTTCCATATCATACCTCATATTTGTTGGGCATTATGTTTATGACTACTTCTCTGTCAGAGTTCCATCTTACTTACTTTTTCCTGCCTGACATTTGATCTTCACTATCAGGTAAAGGCGAATTCGGAGCTCTCTTTCTTGCTAGGTGTCGTAGATCTCCACTCTCAGTTCAGATTAGTAAACACCTATCTTTTTTATCAAGACCATATGCTGAAAATCTTTTTCACCATCACAGGCTCTGCATGTCTGCATTTGAAACAACACTACTGAGGTGGGTGAAAGAGACAACTTCGTTGATATTTCTCCGATTGATGGCGATTTTGTTTTATTGCTGCCAGTCGGATGTCTTCGCTTCTGTCATACCTGTGTTCACGTAGTGTCGTATCTTCTCTGCCTTTTCTGCCAACTAACTGATTTTCACTTATTTGTTTTTGAGTTTGTGCGAAATGAGAAATAAATAATCTGCAAAATCCAGATATTGTGGGAGGTCTTTTCGTCAGTCCAAATGTACCTATCTTCTCACTCCCCATGCACAGTTTACAACGTAATCCAGTCCACCACAACAAGAAATATCATCTATAATAGTAGACAACCTTACCTTACTTCTGTCGTCACTTCAAAGTCTTCGAGGAGGTTTTGGTTGTGAATGACTTGCTTTGTGGTATGTGAATGTTTGCGATACTCCGTATCGTTGAAATATTTGTCAAATTATGTCGTCGTTGATTCTGTGGATGGCCTTTGCGAATTCGATGAAGTTGAGGAATTTTATACTCTGTTTGATGATGATAAGTAGTGTTGCATGTTTGTTCGCACACGACGTGTTTTCCCTGAAAACGGCTTGTACCGGGAGGCGTTTTCCAGGATGATGAGTTCTAATACTTTCCTTGAAGTGGATTGAAGCGTGATTCCGCACCCGTTATTGTATAGGAATGAATCTCCCTTATTTTGCTCGTCTCATAAGGTATCCTTTCTTCCTATCCATAGGTACACTATCTTTCTTCCACATCTTTTGAGATAGTGTTATGGGCATGTCTGCTAAGATTCTGGGGGGTTTTCCATCTGGTTCTGATGCTTCCGTAGACTTCAGTTACTTTGTGGACTTCAAAACTTCTGGTTTTGTAGGAGAGTTAGAGTCCACTGGTCAGTTTTCATTTCCTGGTGATCGATTCGCAGATGAAGCTCAATTCAAGATTTGTTTGGAGCAATCAGCATGGTATTACCTATATAGCACCTCTTTGGTCATTGGAATTATATCCCTAGATCTCACTGGCTTCATCTGCCAATGATTTCTTTCCATATAGACACCCGGTTATTCCATAGAGTGACATTATGTCTCTCCTACCTGCTGGTGTGTCGTAAAAGTGTCTTTTCTTTCCTAACACTCGTCTTTACCTCTTTGTTCAGCACTCTGTAGATTCTACTCTCTTTGAAATTTCGTTGTTCTCCCATCTCACCATCCTCCTTCCATTCTCTTTCAGTTCCCAGGTGTTCCCAGTGAGCCAGTTCTTTCTTGGCTTATCTCTTCCTCTTGCTTAAGATATTTATACAGGTCTACTTCAACACCGATTTCAGACAGTTACGGTCTTCTTCCATTCACGCTTCCTTGGTGATGCTACCCAATATGTCTGACTTTCCCCTGGAAACTTCAGTGAAAGTGTCCTGTGTGGTATTGTTCTTTAGTCATCAGCATCTTTGAAGACTTCCAACTTAATGTTGTAGGTCCGTCGCACTAGAAAGTGGTCTGAGTCTATATCTGCCCCACTTCTTGATTTTGTATCCAGAGGTTCGAAATGGAATATACCTGGAATTTCTTGTGTCCATCTGATGAAATTCACCGTGTCTAGTGAATATCCTTTTGCTGGTAGGCGCCGTCTCCAATCACCAGATCATTAAATGCACACTAGTCTGCAAACAGTTCATCATACGGATTGATTTCATCTGTCGCCTGTCAAATCATGATCACTCCTCACCCTGTGTTTTCTGCTCCCTGGTTGGCTGACATTCATCCCATTGGAACTTCGACGTCTTCATTTGACTTGGGTCTTGTTCATTATTGTTCTCAGTTGTCTGTAGATATCCTCCTTCTCCTGGTCTACATTGTTTGTAGGAGCATAGCATTGGTGTGAATATTCTGTTTCTGCATAACTACTTTTTCGTTTATGGGAAGAAGACACATCGGCTTACTGGCTTCTCGAAGGCTTTCACTCACCCTCCCCCTAATTCCAAGGGAGAATAAGTTCAATTTTTTCGTGTTTTTAAGTTCCGCTGGCGATGGGGATGTTTCTTAGAAAGTAAGGTTGCTGATTCCACTACAAGCCTTCCTACTTTTCCTGTATTAGGACCTGTTGGTAAACTAAGCGATTTTTATTGTTTGACTGAAGGCCTCGTCACTAAAAAGCTGTGAAGTTCGTAATTATCCTACTTTAGCAACTAACAAAAATTCTGTAAATATAATAACTCTCAAGGAAGGTGTCTGACCTTGTACAACACAACAATTAAAATACACTAAGCTAATATTATTTCATGTCATGGGTTGTCTCACATGAGAATAATTCAGTAGCTAATTTAAGCATAACTTGTCCTTGTAATTATCGTCCGACGGTTTTGCCCTCTAAAGAGGATTAGACTCTTTTGAATTTACTGTTTCCCTGTTGTCCAAAAAGGTAGATGCTTATTTAATCTCAGCTAAGCTTCTGTCTGTCGTGATTTGGTGAGAGATTAGAGTGTATCGGTAGACTTGTTGGGCAATAATTACCAATATGCAAATGACTGCACTTTTCACTCGTTTTCGCTGTGATTATCTCGGTGTAAGGGTTCACCGATCACTCAGATAATGGTAGTAATCCCTTAGTGTAACTATGATCTGCACTATCAGCTGACAGGCATAATTAAGTTTGTAAAGATACGTCTTTCATTCTGGTTAGTGAGTTGTGGAATACGATAACTACTAAACTTCAGGAAATTAAGATTAAGACTTTCCATATAAAGCATAAAGTGTTGAAAATGCTACTATGATGCCATGGATTAACCTAACTTTGAATATTCGATGCTTAAAATTTTGTATTCAGCATCTGCTTTAATTCCTTTATTCAGGTTAACATTAATGCAAGAGGTTAATCATGAATATTATTAGCATCGTCATTAGCATGCTAAATGATGAGACGTATTCATATCTATGATAAAAATATTGTCAAAGGAAATGAATTGATATCAGTATATTCTGGGCCGAATATTTATCGTCTACACTCATCCTGAAGAAAGTGGATTTCTTTGGAAAAAAAAGGAGATTATCTAATAGATGTTGCTTATTTTAACAATATAATTATCAATATTATATTTATGTTTTTGTATAGAGTTTTCATCAGTTAAATTTGACTAATTCATACGCCGTCATCTGTTACACTTGTATACCGATTCAGATTTAAACAAATGCTGAATTCAAAGATATGGATTTAACTCAACAAGTTAAGTGTTACATCACTTCTATCCCTTTAGGTTTTGATCAGATGGGCACAGTGTTAATATTCAGATGTCTATTAAATACATGCTTTCATGGTAACAGCTGAAATTATAACCTAGCTTTGTAAATTCTTTGGTCATGGAGTTTTCCAATACAATTTTAAATAAAGGAAATCGCATAGCAGCATGCATGAGTTTCATTGACTCTAGTTTTTTGTTTTGTCTGTAACTTCATTTACTCACGGTGTTGAGATTTTGTGAAGTTTTATACACTTTGCAAAAGCGGGTAATGATAAAATGATAAAAATAAAATTCTTTTAGGCATAATTTAGTTTTTGTAAATTTTCTACTTGGAGCTTGTTAGTATTCCACTGTTAAATAACACTTTGTAAGGAAGCCTGAATAGCTCACAAAGCGAATCAAAATAGACAGAAAAGTGGGAAAAAGCATGGAACAAAGTATGTTTAGCAAGAGTCACAAAAATTAATCAACATTAAATAACATTATTGTGGAGAACGTCTCTGAAGTAAATCAAACAAATAAAGTTGACAGTTATGCCACTCAAGACGCTTGAAGGCTTAAGCTCGATACGTCTTTTTAAGAGAATTAGGTAAGAGTTACGCTTCGTAATCAATCACCTCAGCCATTTTTTCAATAAATAAGACCGTTCAGTGTTACATTTCACATCAGTAGTTTTCTTCACATAGACACAGTTGTCTTGACAATTTATTAGTCTCTAGAGTTTAGAATTTAGATTACATACGTTCTTTTATTACAAAAAAATACACATCAGGGAAATTTGTCACGTTAGCTACTCTTGCACTTTGTGAGTTATTCTTTAAATTAGTCAATTTTTAACATCCGTGGATACTCATTCATTGTAAATGTCAATTGGCACTTTCGTAAGCAACTCATGTTTTGTTTGGTTAGAAACACAGTAACTATAGTTACAGTTCCTTCTTATTCAGTCCGGATTCTGAGTTGTCCATACTAGCACAACGTTATTCTACCATGGATCGCGTTTGAAATCTTTAAATCGATCTTTATGAAAGGTTTACATGCAACATATTGATAAATTTCCCACACTTCTACGTAATACAGGCCACTGGACAATCTGGTCTTCAGTCATGGGTTTTGTCCGGAAATGTTTTAGACTTCATTCTTCTCCACGAGTCTTGGATATATATATATATGCAACGGCGTAAGCACTTTCTTT
Source organism: Trichobilharzia szidati (assembly GCA_944472155.2). Lineage (NCBI taxonomy): Eukaryota > Metazoa > Platyhelminthes > Trematoda > Strigeidida > Schistosomatidae > Trichobilharzia > Trichobilharzia szidati. The sequence goes on from OX235279.1 coordinate 97,086,170, forward strand.
AGTTCTAATAAATGAATGTTTATTTCTGCCAACTTCAATGAAGTTCCAGTGGACTTTCAATAATAACCTTTTGCAACACCATGCAGTTGTGTGAGGACTAGGGATACTACTTGTCTGCACAGACACCAGTAGTTGAAGTGGATTTCGAATCAGTGATCCACTAGTTGGAAGTGTAGCATCTGGATCGATGAGACACATTCAGGGTGAACTAGTTCAAGACAAATCATTGAATCTGTAGCTACCTATATCCATACCCAAATGAAATATTTTGATGAATAATGATCCAGTTAAATCACTTTAAAGCTTTGAAGTCAACAAACTTTGAAAATTCACTGATCGTTTCTGTTCATCGTTTCCAGCCTACTCCTTATAATGCTGCTAATACTATATGATCCGCAAGAAAAAACTAATTCTCTTCCTTTACACTATGCTGTGTTGTTCAGTGCTTATCGAAAATGTACGTAAGTAGTCATGTTTGACTTCCGTAAAGAAATAATAAATGCCCATATTGAAACTGAGGAGAAACTGAAAACACAGTCTTAAATTTGATGAATACGTGTAAGGTGAAAACTTGGTTTCTAAATGTTTCTCGTATGCTACTCCTTTCATTACGGACTGTGGGCTGGCTTTTATATTGTTTGGCAAAGTACAATATAAAAATTTTAGTTCTAACAAATATTTCACAGTTGGAAATAAAATCACTAATACTTATAACGATATAATATTCCTGCGTACTTTAATAATAATGACAGTAATCTGCCTTATTTCAAAACAGTACTTATAATTCAGCTTGGAATTTTCAGCATTTGTCACAAATTTGCATCTCATTCACTCAAAACATAAATCAGATTAACCAGAGGAATTTGTCCACTTTTACAGTAGGAATAAAGCCAAAAATGTGCAAAGTACCAAAATGAGAATAATAACTATAATAATAACAGTGGGTTTGTTTCAAACAATATTTTCGATACAGTATGGAAAATTTTTACCATATCATAGAGTATTGAATCTAATGCTTTCTTGATATAGCATGGTGAAGAGAAAAACAAAAAATAACATTGATTACAGAGCTTGAATGATGTTTACACTTATGAGAAGATAAAAAAATGAGAGGACTTTAAATATAAGAATAATAAAAGTAAAGCTTGATATTATAAAGGTGGAGAAAATTACTTATTTATTATTGGTAAGAAGGTTAGTATTGTGGTATCGTGGACTCTTTTCACTTAGACGCGCGCGCATAAGGTCTTCTGAAATGACTTCTTGCTTTACACAAGGTGAAAGCTGTGGTTAAAGTGGATGCTCACAGTCCGACAAAATCCCTCCAGCAAATTTGTTGCAGGAAACGAAATGCCTGTCAATGAAGATGTCAACGATATGGCCCAATGGGATACCAATCAGCCTACTATCTGTCTTCAGCGTCCTACTAACTATGACGTAGTCCTTTTTAAGCAACCCAGGAAAGAATAAGAAGGGAACAATAGAGAGGAATAGGTAAGATGCAAGAGTTGACAAACTGTAGGTGGACGGGTTGAGTTATGCCCGAGCGCCTTAACTTCTTGATGCAAAACGTCAGACGGAATATTTTTTTATAAATCGTTAAGATGTGAGAAGACCAGCAGAGATCAGAAGAAGGAGTTAGTCTAAGATACTTAACGTCAGACTTGACTTCTATGTCAATATCATCAATTTTACAACAGTAATTTAACAACTTCATTTAACTTTCTGTAAAAGAAACTTTACATCGGAAACTGAAATTAGCAGTCTGATATTTGGAAGGATTTAGTTTAAGACCGTTAGACGAAAACCATTTGCTAACTCCTGATAGAAAGCTGTTTATCCTAATACAGCCTAGCTGGGAGTCAACAGACATTGAAACATTTAGATCCTCCGCATACTTAACAAAGTTCATTTCATCAGAGTGAGGCAAGTCATGCAAGAGGGATAAAAACAGAAAAGGGAAAGAACAGCGCCTTGAGGGATGCCTCAGTAAGCAATGAACTGAACGATTTCCCCTGACATACAGTGTACTGCTTTCTTTCTGAGAGGTAAGAATGCAGCCAGTTGGCAACCCAACACTCAGTTTGAGTTTCAGCAAGCTTATTAAACAAAACATTCTTATGTACTGAGTCAAAAGCAGATGTGTAATCTAGGAAGGTGCAGCGAACAAGTTTAGCCCCTTTGTCTAAACTAGAGACGATAATATGATACAAGATTGCAACTGCATCTAAAGTAATTCTACTATGCTGGTAGACGAACTGTTTGGAATCGTTAAAGCCTTTAGATGAAGGTTCAAGAATAAGTAAAAACAACGTTTCCATAGTTTTTAGAATAGGAGAGATAATAGCAATAGGTCTAAATTTGGCACATGTTCCAGTAGATGACTTGGGTATAGGTACAATTTTAATGTCCTTTCAAATGGCTGGCACGACATTTCTGGAATAAGATTCATTAAATAGTTCAAGGAGAGGATAACACAGGATATCTGCACATTTTTAAGAATAAGGGTAGGCAAACCATCTGAACCCAGGCTACATGAAGGGGCCTGCGACTGGAGACATTTTAGAAAGTCATTTGTATTGAAACCAAGGAAACAGCTTACATCAACACTTGTGACACTAGAAATAATGGCGTTTGTGGTAAAATATATAATAGAACTGTTTAGTGTACACACATCAAAGGAATAAGGAATACTGTTCATCTGCTTACCACCAGTAATTTCTTTGAAAATTTTACAAATATTAGAGGCTTTTTTATTGGATATGAACTTCTGATTGTATATTGAATTCAACCTCTGCATTTCAGACTTGGTTAAGATCTTAATTTTTTTCACACCAATGTTATCCTTCATTTTATATAACTTTTCTTTTTGCCTACGAAACTTTTAAATTGAGGCGAGGAGAAACATTCAAATCTGATGAAAAGCTTTTCTCTGTGACAACACCTCTCAAGACAGAATTTGAGATAACATGTAATATTTGCGATAGTTTCATCAAGAGAGTTCATTAAACTTTATTGCTTCTCTTGATAGTAGTAATATCGTTGTGGCTTGATGGTATCTATTAGCAGATTTAGGGTGCACCAAGTAACTGGTAAAATACTCAGTGTGAAAGTATCAATAAAATCCACATAATCACTTTCGTTTAATTGGACTGAGATGCTGCTCATAAAAGGATGATTACTACCAAAATGTTGGTGATACATAAGAGACTTGTCAGAAGTATGACAAGTTCACATAACTGCCAAAGAAATTATTATTTCATTCGTGGAAACTTGTGAAAAACTACATTTGTTGGACACCACCTTAGCTGAATAAAGTTTATTAAATGATGCGCCATAATTTATGGTCAATTAAAATATTTTGCTGTATGTGGTTAACTAAAACATAAGAGCGAAATAATTTAAACGTAAACGTGGTAAAACAGAATTCACAACTATGGCTTCTGAGAATCATTTAACATAGATAAAATATTCAGGTCTGTTTTAGTCACTTAACAACTATCAATAAGTGATCAAACACTACTAAAATCTTTACAAATTTGAAATATAAAAACGTGACAGCTTTTCATGAATTCCATAAGTGATCTTAGAATCACTATCAGAGTTGGGTGAAGTTGATCGTATGTTCTACAATGACTTGGTTTCTTTCCTAATCTTCAGATTAGTTCTTAGGAACACAAAATCAGGAACTTTGATAAAAAGGACGAGTAGCTTTTGGTAAATGTTTTGACGATTAACTGACCAGGAGTTAACAGCATATAAAATGATGAAAGAAATTTAAACATATATAAATGTTTGTATCATAATCAAAATCGATTTTTTATTCATTATATGATGGTGTTCTAAATTGTAAATTCAAGGAGAAGGAATTAAAATGTGTGAAGTGCTTTTATTTCAAGTAATCTGTAAATGAATGTATCCACTATGCAAATATGGAATGATTCTAGCTCTTACAATGATTGTCCCAAGCAAATGAAACTGAGGACGTAGAAGGCGCAATAAAATGTGAACCATTCATCACAGAAATTCGTCGTCACCTTCGGAAATGTTACGTATTTTTAACATGATATTTTGACATAATTTGCATATGTATACTTAATGCGAAACAAGAAGACTATCATGAAAACGTCAGCACTTTATAAATCACGGTTACTAATAATAAACCACGAAATTATTTATACATAACTTTTAATAATAAGAATGTAAACGTGAGCAAATTATTGAAAGTAATTCTCATCGGGCATGATAGCTTGCGAATTGTTTTGTAAACCTTTTCACTCTGAAGTAAAAAGTAACCCAAGTAAAATTTATTAATGTGCAGTAATTATTGTTCTAATCTTTCAGATCAGTTTGAAATAAGCACAAATAGTGGAGTTTCACATTCAAAATCCAATTTGTCTCTTTCGAAAAGTACCGAATTCTTTTAAGGGAAAGTGGGGAGACTAATGTGCTAGTAACTGAAAGCATGCTGATGTTTAACACTATTGGCTTTTTACCAGTGACTACCTGCATTAAATCAAGAATTTTTCTGAACGTTTAGCTGTGTAAGCAAACTTTAGGCCTGATTAAATTTTTGTACATATTACAAGTATTGAAAATATTTATTTTCCGATACGAATTTAAAACAAGCAGCAAAGGTTAATAAAGCAATAATTAATGAATTCATCAAATTTCGGTAGAACTCGCCAGCTGAATACTCTACATTCGGGGATATACATACTATTGAAATTACATTCGGAGATGTAAGACTGATAAGCAAATAAACTGCATTGAATTAGTCATGCACAAAGACAGGTGCGAATGTTTTCCAGGTCATGTTCAAATAGATAAGGGGAGAGAGAGATTATGAGAGATCAAAATTAAGATAAAATGCATTACGCTTCAATTACATCACTTAGATAAACAATTAGTCATTAGAAAATATATCTGAAGAATTGCAAACAGAGTAGTATCCATAGTAATAGTTATAATAATAATAATAATGTTGAAGTGAGTTAAGATAATGCTACTGATAAAGGATAGTTTTAAATGAATCAAGAATAATAATAATAAGAGGTAGAATAATAAGTAAAACGTATTACCATGGTAGATTCAGAGTGACGACCATCTCCTTTTGTACACAGAGACCTGGTTTATAAGCTCGAATTGCACAAGCCTCCACAATTGCAAGCATCTTCCTGTTTCTTTGTCTGCTGACAGCAGTGAATGACTTGATAGCGTCGATATCATATCCATAGTCCACAAGATGTTTTGTTATTGAGGTTTTTCGCACTTTGCATTCAACTGTTTTCAACCATTTTGGCAATTGTTCCAAAATGCGAGTAGACAATCGCCTTTCTGTACGACATATGTATTTGCTTCCACAAACACACTTAAACTGATACACGCAGTCAAAAAGAATAGAGTAGTTTCATCATCAAAAGACTTAAACTTTATCTTGCTAACGTTTGAAGAGATAAAAAATGTAATTTTTAAAGCGAAACGTGTTGTACGCAAATAAATTTTCTCTACATTGAATTACAACAACGTTTAATAACATTTTATCTCCTTGTGTAATCCAGAAAATGCTGGTGACTCAATAACACAAACAGGTAAAAGTTATCATATATTCAGTGTTTTTTTCAAAATTCATAAATTTCTTTAATCTTTTTAAAGTGAGATATTTTAGTTTTGTTGTCCACCTATCAAAAAAGGCGTTTTCGCTATTTTAGTGCTCCTAGACCCACCGTATTGCTAAATTTGATTTCTGAAAGTTGAGACTGCTGGTGAAAATACATATTATTTGTTATGCCAAAAAGCGTATCTCAGTGAATAATGTATTTGACAATAATAGGATATTTGCGTTTGCAAGAAACGAGATTTCTTCTTAGGTTGTCGTCTAATATTGCAGTTTCAAAAGATAAGCATCCAATTTATTATTAAAGAATATCTGTGAAACGTAATTATTTAAAGCGAATAATGATGTGACATGATCACAATTATATAAACAACTTATTTGTGGACTCTTAGACACTCTAAACTAAAAAAAAGAATTAGGCAGAATAAAGTTATGCAAATTGGAAACCATAACTCCTCATTAGTTTCTGTTACATAGTTGTGCCTTTGAAAATTATCATTTTAAACACTGGGATTATTGGCAATTTCCTGAATTCATTTCCTCAAGCTTATGCAAATTTTGAAGAGAACCTATCTGTGCGGCTTTATTCAATGCGATAATCCTATCTACTAGTGACTGATTCAGAGTTTAAATTGAAGTCAGGATATGAAAAGAAAGTAGCTTCAAAATTATCTTTCAGCTTGCGGAACAAAAATATCTAATTTTCGCAAACGTCTGGGCATAATATATATTTACCAAGTATTTATAAATCGATCACAGTGAATATATATATATATATATAAGAAAACTAGTTCTGTGAAGAATTACTCTTTTCAGTGATATCATTATCAAGCTGTTCAATCGCATATATATAGTAAGTTTTCTTAGCAAAATAGGGAATATTTCCGAAGATGTGTCATTAGAATTGTAAATTTTAGACAACAAACTACGTAATATAAAAAGCGGTAATCGGCGAGAAACAAAAGATAAATAAAATAACTAAATTTAGTGACGTAATAAAATTGACGGGACTGAATAGAATTCAGCTAAAATGGAACGAAAGTCAAGTTAACAACGGTGGTAGTAACGGGTAGAAAGATAATAGGGAGTGAGGGAAGAAAATAATACAATTAAAAACAAAAACCAAATTTAAGCATCTGGTGTTAAGACAGATAAGGTCTATCGTAGATTTGCTGACTGAATAAACTTCTTTTGTATGCAGAGTTTGGGATTTAACTCGTATATTGCCGTTGCTTCTGAGATTTCAAGAAGTTTGATTCGTCCTTTTTTAGTAAGATTCTGCACATGACAGTGAAGTTGGTTTGTGAGTTAGCTTGGTGTCCCGATTCGGTCAGGTGGTCCGGGATAGAGCCAAAGGGGTGTCTTTTTCCCCCTTTATAAAAATATGAGGGTAAGTGTTCGTTTGGATAGTGAACACTTGGTATGGCTGACTTATGTAGCTCCACACGAGCAGGTGAATTGATAGATGTACATTGATGGAGATAGCAGTGTTAGCATATCTTCTAGTTTCTTGAGAATCGTCAGTTTCTTAGAGAAATTTAGTCGAAGTTCAGCCACGAAGAAGGTTTTCTTCAATGAGCGGGACAGATGGTTTCTCAGTTTTTATCCAATGAGTCTCCACCGAATTATAGATTCAGATGGAGAGGTCTTTTATGCGAGGGAATTGCAGGCCATTTCAGTGGTAAAGGATTCACACATTTTGTGATGGAACGTTTGGGCTAGCCATATATATATATATAAACTTTTGGTTACTTTGTGTAGTTATTCAACTGTATTTTCGACTGTTTTCATTAAGTTAAAAACCAAAAATCATTACGAAAGCTGAACACAATTTCAATCTATTCAACGTGAAAGACAGAAATTATCACGTTGATATTTTAATGCATACGAATATTCGGTAATTTCGTAAAACCCTTTTCACAAACCCAATTTACTGTCTGGGCTTATGAAAGTCGGTAGGCAGTGGGAAATACTTAAAGCTTGAAACCTAAGAGTACTCACCACAATAAATTAAATCACACACTTCTGACTCTATTGAACATCGAATTCAGGATCTTCAGGTTACTAGGCCAGCCCGTTTATTAGTATTCTTCCTAAAACTCAACCTTTTGGGATGATCATTTGTTATCTCAAGAAGCTCCTTATATTCTGACTGATGTATTTCGTATTTTTAAATTTGGAACTATTTCTTTTCTAACTGTAGAAAAGAAATTCAGGTTAAATTTGAATTTTTACTCTGTACATTTAATAAAAAATAAGAAAAGTAACAGATCCACCATCATGGACTTGAATTAATGGGAGGATGAACGAATATGCAGTATAAAATAATACTATTGTGTTTCACGGTTCTTATCTACTGTAGAAAGTATTTCAAGAAATTGAAAAAGCTCAGTTGTCAGACATCTTGCTGATAGGAGAGATTTTGTCAATATCTACAAATTCTTCAAAATATTAAATATGCAAATTACACTATATTTAGTATGATTTGCTGAAGGGACTGTAATCAGATGTTTTCAACCAAATCCATGCGTACAGAAAGAGTGTGTGATCAATCTCTCACTACCCTGGTAACTATGTTTTGAATAGAATACGTTGTTTGCGCTATCATCCAAATGTATATAGACTGATGACAACTTGTACACAAAAAATTATGATGCTTGCATTTTAGACGATATAATTTATAACATTTTCCTTTCGACTATTTCAACACTGAAGTATGTTTTTTTCCTTTTTTTATAGCTACTGTAATTTCAAGTAGTATGCGGATGATGAGAATCTTTGAAATAATATGATATTAATTTATACTGCAAATATGATCTTCGTTGCTTTGTCGAAATTTAAGCAGGGAACCACATGCCTGAAGTGATGCGAGTAGCTTGTACAATGAATTGTCTTCTTGTCAAGATTTCTGTTTAAATAATGCATTCCACCTTCAGATTAGTCACTAATGAAAAGGTGGTTGATATTTGGTTGAGTGTAAGCTATATTTCATCCTGAATCAAAATCATTTACAGTACCACTAGAAACTGCAAGTCGCTGGAGAGTTCTGCTGCTGTGGTTCAGTAAGTAAGAGTACTGTACTGCACTCATGTTTCTGATATGGAATGCTTAAAGTACCTGGAAAACTACTCTTTTTCTACATGGTCTTTTCAATTGCAAACTTTACTTTGGAGAAAGACGTCAATCTATGTAACGCTGTTTAAAAAGTGTCAAGTTTATAATTCACTTTCTCCACCCAATCAATACTCGTGCGTTACCTGAAATTATCTGCCATTACAACAAACAACAATACAGTTACCTTAACTCAAATTTATCTTAAATTCGCATATCAAAAGCCAATGGCTTCTACTTCCGGATGTCAAGATAGCATACAAATAGAAGAAACTGTTAGAGAATTTAATATTTGTAAACAGGGTGGTTAATTACCAACAGAGAATACAATAACTTTAACATATGAAATAAAATGTAGGGATTACGCATACAACGACGTTGTCCAATTGAACCTATCATGGGTACTTTGATGGTTGATATGACAGTTTTTACAGCACTGTAAGATCGAGAAGAAAAAAGTGTTAAAAAAGGAGTAATTTTATTTAGTCATTTAAGTTTACATCTTACATATAGCAGTGTGTACCGTTAAATCAAATTTGTGGCGGAGTGAGTAGTATTGACAAACAAAAAATGTTTACCATTTGCTACAGGTTAATTAAAAATGTTTATTATTATTTACAACAATTCGAAAACTGCTACTTCTCGTTGAATGGTGTTTACTTAATTTAATTGTTTCCTAAGTTGGTTCATTTGAAGTGCCTGAAGGGTCTTCAGCTACCTTTACTGTCAGGCGAAAGGTTTCTTGTAATCGCTTAGTAAGAGTTTTTTTCAGATATTTTCTAGTAACTAGTTGTTAATCAATGAAAAGGTATATTAAGTACTTCGTATTTCTTGTTCAGAAAAGTTATTGTTTTCAGCAATTTCCAACATAATTTACATAGGTGACATTTATAAACTTCAAATGATACTGAGGTTATTATTAGGTCGATGGTGAAAAACAGCGGAATCTATAGTGAGTGTTTCTTCCTATCTGAGACTCGTCGGTTGGACATAGATGAATTCCAGAGAGGTACGGCATGCCCACTGAGACTCGACAGACACCAAGCATGAATCTGCTGAGGTGTACTATGAGTCATATCTGAAACGACTAGTTTTATTTTTATCCTGGACTTCGGTGAAATGGTGCCCGTCTCCCGATAATCAGTATAAAATCAGATTAGCGTAGTGTCCCTAATATGAGAGTAAAATTATGCAGCGTGTTACGATAATATTCTACGTTATCTTGTTTGCATGTGGCAAATAGAGTATAAAATTAATAATGTACGGTTGTCTGTGACATAAATTAAACATAGAAACATACTGTTAGGTCTTTTATATGAACTTTAGTCAGGAAGTGGGTGGATAGTCCAGCAAGTCTTTATTCAGTAGTCTAAGACTTGCTTTTGATTTAATACTGGGTTCTGTTAAGAAGTCGTGACAAGTGAATTACAGCAGTTTGGGTCTGAGGACAAATACTCGCCGATCACATTGCCTAGTAGTCGCGCTATATTGTAAGTTGATAGGATTTGGTATTCATGGGCCATTGAATCCCACTGACTTAATTGTCCACCAGCTCGCCTTGCACCGGAGGGTCCTGGGTTCGAACGCCGCACTGTTGGCGCGTACTACTGAAGAGTCGTAAACTAGAACGAGGTAGCTGTCCAGTTTTTCCAATGGTTCTCTAACTGATGTCATCTCATGACGAAATCATAAAACCAATCAAGTCCCTGCAAACCAGCACTTGAATTTTAATCCTTGTTAATTTTGCATCCCGTTTTTGGTATAGTCAACTAAGTCTACCCAAGTTAATACGGTACGATAATGTTGATCATTATTGGCGGCAAAAAGATGAAACTTTTAAACCTGCGGTAATGTCAGTCAGTACGTAGCTGAAAAAACTGAGTTATAAAGGCAGCCGACATTTTTCCTCCCGTTCGCTGTACAGAAAGTTGAATATATTCAAAGTTACTAGGTCACCATTACTACATTGTTTGATGTAGCACTATGAGAACAAAATCAAAGAGACACTCACTTCAGGAGCGTTAGTCCTGTATATTATGAATCAACATTAGGTGCAACGAAGCGTCAATTTTTACCTCCAACATACTAACACAACTCCTTAGAAACGCAGTAAAAAGAGCATTCCCTGCTGCTGAATTACGCTGTGTCTTCAAAACCACTCCTCTTTCGCGCTCGGGAGTTAAAGAGAAACTGCCTAATTTCGCCTCTTCCATGTGTGTCTATAAACTTAACTGCTCCTGTGGAACCAGTTACATAGGCCGTACAATTAGACGTGTTTCTCGTCGGATTTCTGAACATCATTCTGCGTGGTTAAGTAAAGGACAAACTAAATCTATTCGTAGCGCTATTCTATCTAATCTTGTGGATACAGAACACAAGATTGATGTTAACGAGACTTTCAGAGTCATTTACCACATACCAACAAATCTTAATTTCACCTTAAGAGTTCGTTTACTAAATATTACTGGGGCGGTTGGGATCCACATTAAGAAGCCTAATTTGTGCGTCCAAAAGAAGTTAGTTCAGACATTGTCCTTACCTTAGCCATCTAGGTTTGAATAATACTCAATTTTTGTGGAAATTTCCCTAATTTTAGTTGATATTCTATTTGCTATTATATTTTTATTTTTATTATAAGTTCAGCATCTTTAATGAGCTGTAATTTCACTGATCTTACCTGACAAATCGATATTATTTAAAAACACTAATATTGTTATTGAGTACTATTCTAGAATATTCTATGTATATAGACATATAGATGAGTACCAACTAGCACGAAACCTAGATCCAAGGCTTCCTGCCGATTGCCTCCATTTATCTAATATTATCAAATCAATGTGCACTGTGATGGCGAACTACCTAAAATGGTGGCCACATTGCAAACCTGACTGATAAAGTTCAGTCTGCACCAAAGAAAGGACTAGACACATCACACTAGTTACTAGTGTCCAATGAGAAAGACATGTGTATAATTGTAAAGCCAAAAGAAGAAATTATCGAAAAGGATATTCTTTGCTCAATTATTTTGTGTTTTATTGACTTCTCCTTCTAGAAAATTACGGAGGACTTGTAGGAGTATAGTCGTCTTCAGTAAAAATCTTATTGTTGTTAAAGGTGGCGAAAATCTCCAGTCTTTTATTTCTTCTGTTGGTTGTTAAATTAGAAGGTAACATTGGCATTGACAGCTGTCATTTCCGTTGTTTCCTGAACTAAGTAACTTAATCTACACCACTTTGACCAGCTAAGATTTCAGATAGTGTCATTTCTGTGAGAATATAATTTTGGCACTGCGGAGGAGTTCAGTTTCATCGAATAATAATCTTATTTGTTAAAAAACACATGGTGACACAGTATTATTTACTGATAACATTCCAGGTACAATTTATTGCTTATAATCCTATTAAAGAATCTGTAAATAGTACTGTATCACTACATTTTTTATCAAATAAATATATTCTGTGATGGAGATCTAGACAGTTCACCTTATAAAGACCATTACCAACAGGCTTCTCTAGCGGACATACAAAATAAAGAAGCTTTGACTAGGACAAATATAATATTGGTAAAAACTTAATTCCGATTTTCTGAACAAGTACCGAAACGCCTATGTCTCAAGGGAACAAATGCCTCAAATAGTGCCATCACCAGATATCTCGTTTACATGGGTCATGGGGTGGACATCGCAAGATTGTTCAAAACTATCAGCAGGCAAAAGGGTTCAATTCTCTTTGGGTCTGCCGAAGCAATCTCCATCAAGCACCTGAAACCCTATTTTATGCGTTCAGAAAGGAGCGGTTATCAGTCTTTCCTAGCCCTGATAGATGGGCTTTTTCATCCTCTCTTTATCTGGTTATGTAACACCGCAATATTCCATTGTGTATTATTACTGTTTAGGATAAAGTGATTATTATAATTATTATTAGCATTGTATGCATTTAATGATTTTTTGTTTAAAAATGAACTCTGTGCAAGTATGTTAAAATTTTTTCGATAACTATACTTAATAATGCATTTGGGCTGTAAGTAGCTTATAAGAAGCCGAATAAATAAATGGTGGTAGCATTTTATTCTGCAAAATGTGCTGTTCTTGCTTTATTCAAAATCATAAAGGGGAATAAATGCTTGAAAACATTTTCCCAACACAAACAATATTTACCTTTACTCTGCCTATCACTGCATAACGACTGACAAAAACTAGCCCTTATAGAAAAAGGTAACTTTTTCAAGTTCATTCTTCCTCACCATTTCTACACATTAACATTTCGGTACACCATGTACATAATACTGACTGACAGATATCTCCGACTGAATTTATTCTTTTCTGCTAATAATTCACAAGGAATAATCAATTTTTTGATTGACTGCATCTCTGAATAATCAATCTGTTTACTGTAATGAGGATTTAATAAATAATTTAACTAAGCACTGAATAAAAAATTGATTACAGAACGTGTGTAGGAAGAAAAATTGAAACCAACACTTTATATACATATATATATATGGTTTTTAACCGTGAATACTTAGACCCAGTAGTCGTAAGATATTTTCATCTTTCAACCAGAATGACCACTTTTGAATGTTTCTATTAACGGCAATCTGATTTTTGTAATAACCACAAAAGTAATTACAACCGACTATTCATAGTATTTAAACAAAGATAACGTTGAAGAAATCACACTACTTTTTTTAAAATTCAAGTTTCCATGAGTGTTCAAGGGAAAGATTTGTTAAATTTTGTCACTTTTTCCGTATTGTTATATGCATGCACTGACAATGAAGCCATTGATAATATTTTTATTGAAACAGGAAATAAATACAGGACAGTTGTTTGCGTTTTCTGAATTCCTGTGAACACAGAAAGTCTGCTATTGTGTAGTCATTTTTGCATTGAGCATTTATGACGCAGATAATGACAGAAGTGTGCTAACCAGTTTTTAAAATACCCAATTACAAGAAGTTCTTAGGGTGGATTTCATCATAAAGTAACGTCAAGTAGAGAAATTCACCTTTAAGTCAGTGAAACCCCGACTCTTCAAGAAAAGAATTTTCCTCTGAAAAATATGGCTTCTTTTCATCTTATGCAGAAGAATTCGTTTGAACTTTTGACATGACATACTGAAAAGGATTCTGACTGTGGAAAATAAAAATCTAGTTTATGGAAACAGCCTGTCTAATTTCAGTTTCATTGCAGTGTACAACATGTGTAATCCAAATTCTGAATATGCTTGTTACACTTTGCTATGTCATTTTAAACCACGTTAGGTTCTTGTCTAGACAACTTTATGCCTCGTTAAAAGAATATAAGCTTTATAATATACATCTGCCAAAGATGTCAGTCTTTTGGTGGTCAGCACTTATGTGTGGTAAAAAGACATCAAACAATGAACGAATAAAAAGATGTAAGGACTCTAAATAAGCAGTTCGAAACTAATTCTTGACTTAATGCACAGTAGCACAGTGGCTAGGACTCTCGCCGATCATGCACATGGTACGGGTGTCGTTCCCCTGCCGACGCACACCTGATATCAATGGTCGGCCTGAGGAATTCGGGCTACCCATATCACATACTGAAAATTGCATACTTGTACCAAAAAGTATAGGGTGAATCAAGCTATAGTCAAAAAAATAATAAAAAATTATCATCATACATATTAACACATTTATTAGATAAGGGATTTTAATAAATAGCAAGTAGCAGAGGACCCGCAACACAACATACACAACTTAAAAGTTCACGATACTGGTTACAGATCATTTAACGAAAGATTAGAACCTTGAATCTGAGAAAATTAGAACTTACTCAATACATAACAATAAAAATAATAATAATAGCAATATAGTTATAGAGGATTCTTCTGTAGCCCAGGGCTTAAGCAGGCCTCCATCTAAATAATGACTCACTTCACTATAGACGAAGAAGTTATTTTACACTGACGTGCTAGCCGGGTTAAGAATATCTAATAAATGTTGTTATTAAGTGACCGAATCACATAATATACGCATGCTGCTACAAAACTAACTTATATAGTTAAAAAAGTGGACTTCGAAGCTGCCGCTTCAGCACAAATAACGCATTATACAACTCAAGAGGCAGCTGCTTCGAATCTTTCAGTTACACATTTATTCACCAAGAATTATATGAGAAACTCTTGAAAACTTTATAGTATTTGAAATTAGTTATATCATAAAATAAGAGTTGAAGAAGGCTAGTTCAGTGCACAGAATATTTACGAAAAATTCAGAGAAACTTGAAATCAGAAATGATATAAACATCTGTTCTAACTAAGTTCCTTTCCGTTTTTTTCATTTTTTTTATGACTAGAAATGGTTTACATATTTGATAAAAAATTTTTAGATGATGACAACATCTTCAAAATATCTATCACTAAGATTAGAAACTAGAATTTAAAAAAATTTAAAACATTAGTTCCTTCTGTCAGTTATTAGTGATCTTTAATACGATAAGCTGTTATCATTTGTGTTAAATCTTCTCTCCTAGTTTGTAAACTATCTCATTCTAAAAAATTAAAGTTTTTATTTCTGCGTTCTTTATTGCCAATTTTCTATGACAAGATTAAAGCTTTTTAACTTCCCCTTAACATACTTTCTTATGATGATGTGAATGTTTAGATAGGAAACAGATTTTGCAAATCTAGAGCCAAAGATTCGAAAAAAGAACTGGTTGAATATCTATGAAATGCTACAACTCAATGTTAATCTTTTGTAACTGTTTTTTTCTTACAGCAGTTTACGTGGGATTTAAAATAGAAAATCCCGTAAATAGAAAGTATGCGAAGATGAAACATCATTTGGCTGACTGCGGATTTTTTCGCATATGCTTGGTTGATGTATTAGTAGTTTTTGACCGAAATATTTCCGTATATCATCTATCACTATATTTTCATTACAACTAAGAATAGAAGCCTGATGATGATATAGCTTTCAACTAGTGTACGACATGTCACTGTTTTCCTCTCTGCTACACTGGTTTTCATTTTCAATCTAATTTTTCTTTATCGCAAACGTCACTAGAGACTGAGAGTAGAGGATTATTCTGAGATGTAAAATAAGAGGAAGGTTAGAAACCATTTTACTTTTAAATGTTAGTGTCACATGTTTCTGGATAAACATTTCCAGTTTGTTTGATAACATTATAACACTCAGACAATTCTATATCATTTCACAAGTTATCTTTAGCTTTAAACTATCGTAAATTATATTGGGTATGCAAATAGTAAAATAATGCATATTAAAGTGAAAATGTCAAGGAGAAAGTAGTACAAATTAAGGAATTTTGAAATACCGAAAATCGTCTGTTCTGGCTACAGCCGGAGGAAGATGCAGTTTTGCCAAATTGAATCATACTGTCCATACAAACATTCATACAGTATGAACTGTAAAAAATATCAGGTAAAAAGGATAACAAGTGAAATCTTTTAATACCATGCATGAATTAATCACACGGGCTATAGTATTATTTGCAAACGAATTCCCTTCAGGTGAACTGGTTAGTCAGTTCAACTTCCAAAAATTATTCATACTGAACTCAAAATAGGATGTATGAGATCGTGAAGTGACTAAGGTTGTAGCTAAGGAGATAGATAATAATGAAATGTTAAACTGAAAAACTGTACCAATACTGTTATGGGGATTATCTAGTATTTAGGGACATATTACAGTTCTATGGCCTTGAGAGTTGAGATGCTTATTAAGATAGAAAAGAATAACACCAAATCAATGGGTAAGTCAAGGTTCAAAATACTAAATCTCAATTTACTGACTGATATGCTCGGCAAATCTGAAAGCTGTCAACGAATTTCCTGAAGATTAGGTGACAGACTTGCATACCCTTCACCTTAAATATTAATTAAACAGCTTCAGTAATTAAAATCTCAAAGTGGGTTGTGGTCTATAAGCTGAAAATACAGTGACAAAACCGTATTGATGGGTTCTATAAAAAATCTTTTTTCAAGTCGACGTGTTCTAGGAGCTAATACTATGAATTACCGATTTAAAGTTGCATTTATTCAATGTGGAAACTTTTTGAGTGATATTATTCACAACGCATGAACTAAGCAGAAAGATAACTAGATTTTTGGTTCAAAAAATTAATCTTTCATGCCCTTAAGTTAAAGAACACATAACCTGGACATTTCAGTATTTTGCATACGACTACACACAAGCAAATTTATGGCAATATGAATGTATTATTTTCTTACAACTTTTATGTTTGGGCTAATAACTAGGGTGATAAAAATTTATTGAAAAATGTAGAGCGTTCGTAATAAATTTATATCTTTCTTTCGTGTTCGTATATGTATATTGTACAACGGTGTATATCTGTTTTGAATCAATTTTGTTTATATTTGCCTGTTATCCACTATGTAAAATTCTTTTTCTCCTTTATCATCTCATATATATATATATATGATGTCCAGTCTTTTTTCTCTGCGTCCACTGGTCTCTGTTAAAAATAACTTTTATATTTATTTCGGCTTCATAAATAATCAGTTAGTCATTACTGCCTCTGTCTGCTGTTTTTCATCACGTCATCATTGCTCAGTGAAATTCAGTTAAAAAATTATTTTTCCTTACCAAATCAATAAACAAATAATTTCAGCTCATATTTTATGAGTAGCTTAGGAAAGTTTCGCTCAGTGAGAAGGCTGGATGTATATTCCATAAAACACCACTAACATTTCAGACAGTAGATGCTTAACGTATGTAAGGGGCAATATAATTTCCCACTGAAGTTTTGCGTGTCTAATTTACTGAAAGACCTGTAAATTAAATGAATCTGGTATCACAATTTGTTCATCGGAGAAGGAAACGGGTCTGAAAAGTTATCATTTGTTGACTAGCAGTGTAAATTTCAGAGGGAACTAATCAGACAAGCTGTCAAACGTCCACCACAAGTTTAAACAGAAGATTTATGAAGGTCATTAAAAAGGAATCTGTTTTTTGTGCAAAATGAAGCACAGTAAACAAAACTGTAAACGGGATAGTATACAGAGCCTATTTGAATAGCTAAACATTTCACATAGTATTTCTCATAGGGCTTTCTCATGGTGTTAAAAAACAAATCATGATATCACAGGTTTCTCCGAATGCCGATTTGTAGGAATTTGAGTGACAAATTTAAGAGCCTGACAACAGTCTCATAGCATAGCAACTAAAACGGTCCGTATATAACCTGAAGATAAATTGTTGGATTTTATTTGGTATTCTCAAGTATTGGTTTTGTGGGGATTTCGTTTAGCTGGTTGGAGGATTTCATCATGAGCTGACATCAGTTAGAGAACCATTAGAAAACCTGGGAGTACTGGACAGCTGTTTTGTCCTAGTTTGGGACTCTCCAGCAGTACGCACCCACAGTGCGGAGTTCGAACACAGGACCTTCTGGTTACAAGGCGAGCTCGTAGACCATTGAGTCACTGAGACCCGATCCAATGACCAGTCCATGAATTCTAACTTCTGCCAATTCATGCCATTGCGTGACCACTTCGCAATGTCTTCTTCGATGAGTTACTGCCTCACCTTCAACCTGCTGCACCCTACTTCCCTCTAGAACCCCAGGTTAACTGCCTGAATCGGAGCAGTCGCTAATGAGCATCAGATCGATTTTCAAGTATTGGTTTTGTACGGATTTCGTCTGATTGGTTGGAAGATTTTATTTAGTACTAACTGTTATTAGATGTCATAGGTTTGGCTAATTTGCACTTCATTAAAGGATGTTGAACAATGAATGAATGAGTGTGTATAATATAACATATAGATATTCGATATCATTTTAATGCGCACATAAGATAGAAAATAAAGTCGGCTAACTCAAAATAAAACAGAACGCTTCCGGCTTTTTGGTGATAAATATTACATTTAATCCATTCACAATTCAAACAGCAAAACAAATGAAATATTCTGTTGTTCAGAAAACAATCTACCAACTATTAAAACAAATCGTGGTAATAAATTATTTATTGAACTCAACGTTCTTCATTTATTTTCGGGCAGATTGTTTCAGTGTATGCAGAAATAAACCATAATTCGTAAAAGACATTAGAAGAGCCTGAATATATATATAAGTTTACCAAACGCTGAAATATTTCCAAACACTGTGTAAAAAAAGAATTTCCGAAACGGCTGGCTGGCTGATGCTTTTATTGAGAATATTTATATGATTAACAGTAAAAGGCCTCGGTGAATAATCTCTTTGCCTGTAGTACCTCCCAATCCCAGATTATAAAGAGGCGATTAAAACCTACAGTATTCATCCGGCAGGAAATAATATGTAGAAGAATCTTTCCTCGAAGGTTTGTTCACTGTAATCTTTAAACATCCATGACGCTGTCAAAACGTTTCCTTTGAATAAATTCGGTTATCAGATGGAAGATGTTTTCATTCCTTTTGCGTTCCCACTGGGACATGGAACTTCAAGTTCTACACTATGAAGTTTATGTAAAGCTTTTATTGTTTTTATGGGGTGAAGGTGCTACCCTGATGCCCAACCTTTCCTTTTTACCTGAATTACTATTGGATAAGAGGAGTTTAGGAGTGTGTCGGGTGTAAACCAAACCCCAGACCACGTGCATATACGTTTAAACAAGCGTTCAACATCTAATGAAAAATTTATATGGCATTTCAGAGGTCAAGGAATAATTATATTATAATATTGTCAGATATTGGGATTTTATTTTCCCAGTTCAGCGCATCTGTCTGTAGTTTAATGCGTGTGGTTAAATAAACAAATGTTTTTAAATGGATCATCACAATTGTTCCCAGTGTTTAAAAATAACTTTTTTCTCAGAAAATGAATGAATCACTAGTCAGTCATGACGTCTACTACAGTCTACTATCACCAAACCTATACAGAGCGGTTTAAAATCATTACACCATACGCAAAGAAATTTCATGGGTTAGACTATTTTTCCTCTAAAAGTCTCCTCCATAGTGTGCCTGCTGAAATTCTGAAAACAACACATGACGCAGATAGGCATCAGGATATCAGAGAAAGTAAAAATTACATTACAGACAGCTGCTTTCTACAAATAAGACAGATATATATCCTCAATAAATCACTTTTGTGTGTTTTTAACAATATATGTTTCACTACGAAGAGGGTTTCGCAAGTATTTGTATACATGTTACTGTAGAAACGATTAAAAGAACATTTTCTAGCCTGAATGCGAAGTTGTGCCTGTCGTTGCCTCAAGACTCCGGAGTTTGAACGTTCTATCAGCCACTTTTATATTACTACAACTGTTGTGGCAGTCAGTGGAGTTTATAAGGTTAAAAGAAATTTTCAGTCTACCTTCCTTTTCTACCAAAAAAGCTGTTACTATACATGTACATGAAGAAAATGGAATCACGCGTACCAGAAGGCGCATTCAAGCCTTATTTTAGCATCTATATTACTTGACTGCTTTAAAGATTGTTTAGACTTTTGTTTTATCTTACCACAGGTAGACAGAGTACTTTCCTCTTTCGGCTTTCATAATTCCGTTGGTCACATACCATTCTAAATTTCCTATAAATTCATTTGGATCATTATTTTATCCGTACTTATTTATTCCTGTGATGTTAATACTATTCCGTGACTAATTTTCATATTTTGTCATAGGCAAAGTAATGTCAAACCATGATTATCACATTTTCATCCTCGTTTGACCCGTTCTTTTGTGCTAGATTTAAACAGTATTAATAATAATAGAGACAATAATCGTAATACCGTTCATGGTTTTGGAGAAAAAGAAGCATAAAAACTAGTCAATTACTTTAAAAAATTTGGAAAGAGTTATTAGAAGATAAGGCTTAATTGAAAAATGTGATATTTTAACACAATGCATTCCGAATAGTCTGATCACACATTAACTTGTCAGCTCGATTTATATAAAGAATGAAAATAAGAACAGAAAAAGATAATGCATTTATTTTATATTTTGAAATCTTTGAGTCACTTGATTCCACTCTATGAATGCTCTTTTTGTGACCAGATAGTATGTTTTTCCAACTCTTAAGTTATTGGCTTGTAGTGCATACTCATCGTAGGAAAAAACAGGTGTTTATAATCCTTTCTATATTAGTGTACTAGAAATAAAGTTTGATTATTATTGAAGCCGCTTACTACATTGGTTGGATTAAGAAACATTCTTTGTGAATAATCTGTTTGCTTATAAATTCAGCACTATATATATTACATGTGTGACTTCAGTGTGACTTACTAGGAATTTTGTCAGTTCATTTGTTTTTTTGAAATACTCATTGTGTATAAAGAAGTTATTTATCGTTTAGGTCATACGAGACAATGTCTGCACCTCCACTAACTTCAGTCGGTTTTATCCCACTTTTATCTACGTGGGTTAGTCACTAATGTGATACAATTGATTATACCCAAGCATGTTTGAATATTACAGCAGAAAGTTCAGAATTTCACTCTGACAATTTTCAATCCTCAATGGAAGATGGTATTTGAAAATTTTAGGACAAGTCTCTAACTAACGAGCCTTGTAGATTACGTTACTCAGTATTCCATCACTACCCTTCCTGTCCTATTTTTCGAGAAACTATGACGTCACATATGTAATTATATCATTTTGTTATATTTTTCTAAATTAACATTGTGATTCACCATTAATTATTTTTAGACATTTTTTCTCCAACCAGCTAAACTGTGTTAAAATTGAAATGAACCTATTAACTCTCATTATTCATTTAAATAAAGCAAGAACAACATTCAAGTATTGGTTTGTAGGGATTTGATTGATTGGTTGGAGGATTTTGATCATGAGCTGGCATCATTTAGAGAACCATTGGAAAACCTGGGAGTACTGGAAAGCTGTTTCGTCCTAGCTTGGGACTCGTCATCAGTACGCACCCACCTAGAAACCAATACTTGAATATCGATGATGTGCTCACTGGTGACCAGCCCTATTCAGGTAGGTAGTTACTTGGGGTTGTGGTGGGAAGTCGTGACCAGTAGGGTGCAGTATGTCAGGTGTGAGGACAAATACTTGCCGAAGACATTGGCCAGCGGTCACGCTATGTCGTGAATTGGCAGAAGTTAGAATTCATGGACTGGACACTGGATCGGTTCCTAGTGCCTCAATGGTCTACGAGCTCGCCTTGTAACCACAAGGTATTGGTTTAGAACTCCGAACTGTGGGTGCGTACTGCTGGAGAGTCCGAAACTAGAACAAAACAGCTTTCCAGAACTCCCAGGTTTTCTAATGGTTCTTTAACTGATGTCAGCTCATGATGAAATCCTGTAACCAAGCAAGAACAACAGTTTGCACAGAATAAGAGGGTACTATTATTTGTTTCGTTGACTTCTCATCGGTTGGTTACAACCTGAAGATATTATTAAGTTTATGCACAGAAATAACTTTAACATGCTTGTTATCTTCACATGATGTCAGCTGACAGGGGGTTCAAGTATGCATACAATGGTACCGTCTTATTCTTCACAAACTGTTGTTCTTTCTTTTTTCAAATTCATAAAGGGGAATAAATGTAAGAAGTTCCATTATTCAGGCTGTGAGAAGTTGACAAAATAGCAACAAAATAGGATGAATTCGTCTCATCCTTTTGCTTGAATTGTTCTTGATTTCTTCAAAGATATTTTAAAACATCAAACCGAAATTACACTTTGAGATGACGAAGTAACAAATGCATCCATCCTTGAATCTACCTAAAAGTAATATAAACGAGTGGTCGTAATGCTATGGTCACACAATTCAGTGAAATATTTTCTCGATTCACTAGAGATTTTATGTATTCATGAAATCATTTTTATTAAAATTAATGGTACTATCAGTTGGAGCTATTACTAGACTAACTTTTGAAAAGGTTAACACACAGAACAATTTTATAATTGTCCACTTAAACACATACACAACTTTTCCTTTTCATGTGTGTTTAATCAGCTTAAGGTCGTCAGTTATTAAAAATAATCTGCTTACTATGGAAGTGAATTTCAATATATTTACATTCACGTTTTACAAATTAAAAATCGCATTTCTTTTCTTGACGAAAAATTTCCATATGTTCAACAATTATTACTCAGATAATTTCAGTTAATCACCATATAGATATGCGTGTTTGTGAAACTAGAGCTTATGCAAAGAAATCTCTCATGATGAAGTTCACCTTTTATGAAACCCATTAGGAATAATGAAACATATTTATTCTTCATATGAATGGAGTAAAAACAAAATGTTGTGTGACGAACAAATTCTATCAGTATCCAAATATAGATAAAGTTCAGTGCAGTCTAACAAGAAGACGAACACTAAAATCAAGTTTTTAACTACAAGTTAACTGACTCATCCAGTCCTATAATAATCGATTACAACCGGAGACTCAACATTACTTACTGAATGACGTTTTAAACACAGTTTCGTTCACCAAATTATACCACCTATGATTCGACTAAATGACATGTATGAACGAATTTTAACAAATCATAATGATATACAAGACGTGACTCTCTTGGCTAAGTCGTCAACTGGACAACATTTAGTTTTTGAAACGATGTGCGCCTGGTTCCAGGGGTGTAATTATTCACAAGTAGACAGACAAAATGAACTAACCAGCCCAAATAGAATGAAATGTTCATAACAGGCTCTAGTTCTAGCAGTAACCTATT
This sequence comes from Trichobilharzia szidati, assembly GCA_944472155.2. Lineage (NCBI taxonomy): Eukaryota > Metazoa > Platyhelminthes > Trematoda > Strigeidida > Schistosomatidae > Trichobilharzia > Trichobilharzia szidati. The sequence goes on from OX235279.1 coordinate 97,109,539, forward strand.
AAGAATATCACCGTTTTATTGCAGAGTAGCATTTTCTGGACATCACTTAATCAAACCTACTTGTTGTGAAACAGTTATCCAGTACAATTTGTCTTTAATTGGTTCTGTAGTTAATGTAGGTTTGTAATGATATCGACCTTGAAAATTATATTACAGTCAAACACTCAAAAACCAAATGGCAGTTCACCAGCCATTGCCGAAATATATTTCAAGGTGGTAGTGATAAGTGGAGTCAGTGAAATAAGATGTGGGAACAAGTCACCATTGATGGATAGTGGTGAGTTGAAAGTAGTAACCGAGATGTAATATGCATAATGCAAGATCTGCATATTAGAGGTCACGAGTCTAAACCTTTTCAAAGTTAGAGTACACTTTTCAAGCACAGTAATTTAATTTTTTGATGTAGTTGTGTTCTGTGAGCTGGATGGTTTATTTGCGAAGCTTTCATTGCCCTACTGGGTAACATCTCCAGAGCTTACTTCAGTTCGAGGAAGAAATTTAGGCGAGATTAGAGATATTGTTTTACTTACCTTGATGCAAGCACTCAGATCTTTTGGGTATTTTAATTTCAAAGTGAATACCAAATCTAACAAATAAATTGACGCTTCTTAAGTTTATTGCGTGAAAACCTGCTTTATGCAGTTACAATAACAAGAATGAATGAGTTCATTTTATGTTCAGCAAAAAAAGTTTAGTAGAACTGAGAAAGTGGCGAGAAAAGATTTCCATAGTAAAATATTAACCGTAAATGCATTGGAAATCCATCGTTCCCAGGTTTGGTTATTTCATCAGTCCACCTCTTACTACACTAAAATATTTTTGTACACTTGTTCAATATCTCAATCGCTAGTCTATTTTATCTTATTAGGGAGGAGCGGAGTTTTAAACTGTCCTCTAATTAAACCCAGACATTTCACCTTCTATACTTCTATTGCATTTATAATAATTATTTCTCGATTGGTTAGTTGGAACAGTTTGCATGCAGACGTATTTTAGTAAGTCAACAATTACAGTGCTTTCACTGGGCTTCTGTGACTAAGCTGAATTTATTTTTCTAATTTTTGGTTTATCATACTTTCGATTTCCTCATATATATATATATATATACGCATTGCCAAACTGACAAATTTTGAAGACAGTAGAGTTTAGAATTTTTCACTCTCAAACTTTCTGTAATCAAACAGAATGGGATGAAAACACGCAATGCGTCTAGTTAGCTACTGTAATATTGTAGTAATATATTCTGTAAAAATGGACAAAAGGTTGAACTCCAATTGATTTTTAAAGTTTTTTCCAAAGGACACACATCTAACTATTGTGTTTTTCCAACTTCTAAAGTTAAGTTACTTGAATTGTTTGATAAACATATATTTTTCCTCGAAGAAATTCCTTATTACAGAACATATATATCATTTTTAAACTTAATAATACTGTGTAATTTGTGGCAACTGACAAGTTTCTACATTTAGTATCACACGACAGAAAACTGATGGTTGCATAAATTATAGTGGTTGCCTGAAGAATGGTTAGCAAATACCTATTGAAAAGAGTCTGGAGGTATGCTTAAAGCCTTCTTTTATTCCTATGTAGTGACAATGTGAATTAGCATGAAGCCAACTTCACTCAATGTTGACTGACGTTTAGGCATGGGCTACTTCAGTCCTAACGGGAAAGAAAACAATGAATTATTTACTTTTTTACTGATTGAACTGATACTTGCTTTTCCGTTGACAGCTAAAATTTAAAAAAGTTTAATCCACTGATACCAATAAAACATGCTTTTGTGATGTTATACTTCAGTCTAAACTGGTGATTTTGTAGAAGTGCATGTAACTACTTTTTATAGAATGCTAAATTTAACTGAGCTATTGTCACCAGTGGGGTACAGCAGGTTGAGTGTGAGGACAAATAATCGCCAGCGATGACAATGGCTAGTTGTCGTGCTATATTGTGAATTGGTAGAAGTTGGAATCCATGGAACATTGGACCAGTAACCAGTGGCTGGATGGTCTACGAGCTCACCTTGTGACTGGAGGGTCCTGGATCGAACCCCACACTGTGGGTGCGTATTGTTGAATGGTTGTAAACCAGCACGAAACAGCTGTTCAGTGCTCCCAGGTCCTCCATGGGATCCTCCCTGGTTCTCTAACCGATGTCAGCTCGTGATGAAATCCTGAAACCAACCAAATCCCTGCAAACCAACACTTGAATATGGTAAAATTGCTGAAGTGTATGAATAAGTAATGTAATAAACTCCACTTTCATCTATTCGTCCACATGCAGTTGTTTGATGATGGAGACTAATACAGAATTCTGGAGTGTGATATGAGAATTATGTGATTTTATACTATCCATTTATCGTGTTCATAGAAGCTGACAATCTAAATGAATCTAAACACATAAAAAATAATGCTGCCTTCAACATTTTTGTTACTACTGATACAGAAAAGAACACATACTATAGGGAAAAAAACAGAAATCGTCACACAGCTACGTACAGATCGCAAATGGTTGTGGCTTATGATTAAAATTGTATACATTCGTGTAGAGTAGACTTCTTTACATAAGTTTATCAGTTTATTGTTCTCACGTAAGTATCCAAGCATATTTTTGTGACTACACATATCTCTACTTGAAATGAGCTGTAATTTTATTAGTGTGATTATTTGAAATCAAATTTTAGTTTTGTGTTTTTCTGATGTGAGTTCCCAAGGGAAACATTTTCACCAACAAAATAACCTTATATCTGTAAATCTTTTTTTTCGCCTGTTATTTTTTCATTACTATTAGTGTCTGTCATGACCAGAAAGTGAATTCTTACATTACGGTTATCTCTTTAGTTATATCTCTCTGTCAGCCTCCTCCAAAGTTAGTTGACTCAAAAGTGTTTCCCGTAGAAATTCGCATGTCTACATTTTCGTTAACGTCTTATTCATTATAACTTGTAATATCAAACTTGATAAAAATTAAGATAAATATAGATCGAATGATTTTAGTCGGATTCCCTTTAATGTAAACTTTATTGGTACGGTGAAACTACAGTCAGGTTTTATCAGCTGCAACCTACTTTACTGAGGTACTTCCCAGTTTAGGTGTTAATTTTGAAAGTCTTATTGACAGATTGCTTTCAAAACTATAAGTCTCTAAACAATATCCTATGATTGTCATTCTAAAGCCTTTACGACTAGAAGTTCCGTCTTTTAAAATCTTGTCGATATAAATATGTACAAATCACACAAATATTCCACTGTTTGGCATCACAAACCTGGTGATGTAATTGCAGGCGTAATGATCACCAACCTAGTTTTCCGTTTTGTGATAAGCTCAAATGTGAAAAAATAAGACAGCGGTACATATATATATATACCCGAAAAGGTTAATCATAACGCGATTTCTGAAGTGGTGTCACCTTTATCTGGTGGGTTTTAGGGCGTTTCAATAAATAGACCAAAATATATCTGCATGATTTTGCGAAAAAATTCAATAATATGCGTTAGACGTTTGAGCTTATTGTCTACTTTAATCGATTACATTGGGCAGATATCAGTGTCAGACAACATTTTCTGAAAAACGTGCAGCAAATGCAACGCTATTCAATAATATTATGCCACCGACAATATGTACGGCAAGAAAACAATTTTAATGCAATCTTTCATTAGAAAACCATAAAAAATACAACTTATCATTAACCCACCATGGCAACAGACTACAATGCTACATTTAGCGGGGATATTCAATAAAGTCACTCGTGAACCATCGTTTCAGAGTGGTAGATACATAACTTGGCAATATGACTTTATTAAAATATTATTAAATAACGTTTTAGTTAAATTTTGCTTCACTTTCATCACAGTATACATCCATCGAGCATTTTACTGAATCGATCATGCAGTCTAATGCATTTACAGTCAAATTAATCTGAGTGTAAAACTCGAGCATCCTGGTTGTAGGTAATTTCATATTAATTTGTTGATTAGATATATCCTACTGGATAATGATAATCCTGTTTCACTGTGTGGTAAACTTAATAGACAAATTAATACTTACAGTAAAGTTTTTTCTGCCGATTTCTGTAAGAATTTCCTCTGTCATTTTAAGTCAGATGTACTAAGGACCATAGATTAAATCTTGTTTCTGAATTAATGGATTTATCAGAGATTTTATTGATCGAAAACCAAACTATGTCTGAAGAATTCTCACATGTTTTGGGTAACATATAAGCTGACAGGCCATAATTTATTCATAAAAGTAAAATTATTCATACTAAGTAGAAAAAAACAATACTTCACAACGAATCACATACGTGTATATTTTTTAAGTTAAAAAATACAGCTTTAGGAGTCTGAGATTTGTGAGTAACAGTATTTGTGATATATCAAATCTCTGAAATAATTTAGGCAAATTAGTCAAGTTACTGAATTATTCATTTGAATTGCAAACCATATTTTCAGGAAATTACAAATCTAAAAGTGCCGCTACATGTAAATCATCGATCGTTTAAAGTTAGTCGAATGCGGTAAATACGTGTATAAATCATAGGTGTGGATATGAATACTTTTTATCAACCGTCATAAATTTTTTCGATCCATGTACTTAGAGACAGTCATGAACTCCAGCGACATGGTCAATGTCTGGCCAAATAGAAAATCTCTATTTCTCAAGTGACTGGAGTGTTCCACAGCCTTGTAATCTGCAGTAAAAGCGATACAGTTACGAACAAAATATGTGAACTACACCTCGCATCAGTGTAAACTGGAGAGTACAAGATTAAAAATGTAAAATTTGTTTGTGAACAAAATAAATGGAGACATTCTGGTTGATTAATTGTCTGATTAATTAATTTGAAATTGTATTTAATAAAGCGTCATAGATTAGGAGGAAAGTCTTCCTACTAATTACATGAAAATACTTTTTGAAGTGTCCTTTGTAATACATCATGGAAATAAAATCTACTAGTAAAGATTCAACAGCACTAAAATTACGTGTTATCATTATCACAGTTAAAAATAGTAATAAATCATACTTATTCATGCTTTGTCTAACGCGTGTTCAGTCTGACTTATCTGAATATTAAAAAGTATTTTTCAAGATGCACGTGTACGCAAATACATTTTGAGAATGAAAGCCTATCAAGATACTGTGTACTCATACTAAACTAAACTTGATAATATTAACTCGAATTTATTAATTATTATGTGGTTGGAATTCTCTTCATGTTTCTGCCGTTGTTTATAGTTCTCACTTTTGTGTTTCTTACATCCACGATTGAAGTTCTACAGTTTTCGTACTAATAGCTTTTATATCAGTTTATCGTAGGTTTGTTTGAATTTATAACGGTAACAAATAAAGTTTTTCCAATAATGATCGTCTTCATATCAAACATTCAGTGGAAGTATCATCCCAAGGCTCATAATTATCAAGCACGAACCACTGAAAACTGTAGCAACAAGCCAAACACCCGAAAATATGCAGTATAACAATATTATTAAAATAAGGACAAAACTGCTCCAGTATAGAGAAGATTTCATAACAGAAAATGCAGACTTAAAAACTTAGCTTTAACCCAAGGCTTTCTAAAAGTGGTCAGTTAGCAACTGTGCTTCCAAACTTTAAATTCCAATGACCAACTCCGGTAAACAAATAAGATTTTTCCACTTATCAAATGTACCTCAAGAAAAATCGAAACACTGTAGCATCTACTTCAAATGGATGTTCATTACCCAAAACATTTTGAAAAATGTAGAAGATCCAGTGGTCAAGAAAGAAAATAAATAAATCTGCGAAGTCAACGCTGAAGACTTTACTGATGAATTCTGTGCATACAAGATAAATTTACATACAATATGCAACAATAAAGCAAGTTGCAATAACTCGCTGCATTAGCCTAACTGCACAAAATTCATCATGTTGAGTTATCCTTTAAGAAAATCTAAACTAATGGGTTTTTACTCATTGGTTATTCTTCACAAGAGATTATAAGTATGCAATGCTGGAGAGTCCTTAACGCAAGAGAAGAATATTTCTAAATCCTGTGTGCTGAAATTGTTTTGAACCTAATGCTGATTACAGATGATACCTATTGCACAAGAATTTCGCCTCGTGATTCAGTAACTCAGTGGATAACGCTTTACAGTTTTTAACAATGTGTGCTGAATTTGAGTCTCACAAAGAATACCGTTACCAAAAAATTTTAAATGCCTTAGTAGGACGAAAGACGTTTTCCGGATCCACTGGTTCCCTTCAAAGGGTTTTTGGTATCTGACAAATTAATATCGAATTCGATTAAGATCTACATATCTTATGATTTCAATCGTCGATTTCTAGGTTCGACCGTGAACACCACTAAATCTACTTTTCACTCATTCAACAATTGTTGACCAGTGTCATATATCTTAGAAGAATCAATCTTACAAAGATAAATTACCTGTGTATTCTTTTTATGCATTTTTTTAAAATGACTATTTTGCCAGTGTTTTCAATAAATATCTAGACTATTGCCGACAAATTTCCAGACGGTTAGAGCGAATTAGCTCGTTGTAATCTGCTCTACTGTTATCTTAAATTTTACAACTTGAATTTAACTACACTTATTTTCTATTTTAATCTAACTTTCTTCTTCTCTCACCTGGTTTAAAAGGGAGAAAAGGAAGACAAAGTGAAAGTAAAAAAAGATTTGTTTTTAACGGACAGTAGAAATTGCAAGAACTTCTGTCCTTCATTTATCAGTTAGAATGAGCCAATAACTGAATTATCCGAGTAATTTAAACGTATGAGTTACACAGGTCTGCAATTAATGAAGAAATTGAGAACGTGAAAACGAAAAGAAGATAAGTGGAAAAAATCTTTTAAGAAGCAGTGCTTATGATGAACAAAAAATTTTCCATTTCTGTCTGTCTGTACATTACGCCATGGGGCTACACTAGGTTGATAGTTTTAGGAATTCTCCATCGCCTCGTACGGATTTTAAAGGTCTACTGATTTATTATTATCACGAATTTTGTTGTTGAGGTGCTCACATTGGATTGTTCCCATATGAATGGCTTCTTAGCTGAAGTTAAGGATTGGTCTGGCTCAAATGGTCTTAAACTAAATCCAACTAAATGTAATACTGTTGATTTCAGCTTGAGAAGTGAAAAAGACATGCATGGATTGATCCAATCTCATGATTGTTGTAATATTGATGGTACCATGATAGAGAGTAAGTCAAGTGTTTCTTATCTTGGCATCAGTTTCTCTTCAAACCTTTGCTGGTCGTCTCATATTCTTATAGTTTCTAAGAAAGTTTTCCGTCTGACTTATTACATAAAGAAGTTGAGGCACTCAGGTATAACCCAATCTCTTATACAATTTATTAATTCATGTGTTTTGCCCATCATTCTTTATTGTTCTCCATTATTCTTCCCTGGGCTACTCAAGAAAGACCATATAATACTACGAAGAACATTGAAGGCTGTAAGTAGGGTCAGTGCTATCCCTTTGACTCAACTAACCGACACTGTTGTCAATAGGCACATGAATTCTTGTAAACACTTAGCTAAAGTTATCTTGTCTGATAGTGAACATCCTCTTTATTCACAATTGTTTCCTTGCATCTCTTCGGGTAAGACCAGAAGAAATTTCATAAACATTTATGCTCGTACTACAAAATATAAAAATTCGACCGTACCATATTTGGCACGTGTATTGTGTGAAGAGACAAATATCAGAAAAGAACTCTTACAACTTGTAAATCATTAACTAAACTATAAAATGTAATGATGCATATTATTGCATGTGTTATTTGTTATATTATTTATTTATTATTCCCTATGACCTAGAAATGGTGTGATTTTGTTGGGGTTTTTATTTTTTCCTATTAATTATCAATATTTTTAACATTTCATACATTTATATAATTATAAAAAGAGCTAAACCAATGCAATATGTAAAATGAAACGCTGAAAATTCCATGCTGTAAATTGTTATTGTTGTGGAATAAAGTGAATTATTATTATTCACTGAGCTGAGTGTTTGGATCGCGAAGTTGTCATTATCCTTTTTCAGTAGTGAGTTCATTCTCCTAAGCCACAAATCCCATCCGTCATATATATACATATATATATTTTTCAGTACCCAAAGTTATTTTCCTTTTTGGTGGTGTTAATTGGTATATTAGGTAGCTCATTGCTCCTATTGGAATTTCTGGGCTGACAACAGTTTCGTTTATAACTGTTTGGCATACTGCTTAGGATAGTGTAAGCATAAGTATAAGTTTGGTCAGAATCCAAGAATATCGACGAATCAATCAAGCATCCACTTTTGTTAACTTTGAATTACTAAGTTTTTGGTGCTAACTACCTCATGTCTGCTTGCTAATACAGTTGTGAATTTCTCATACCTATTGTGTAAGCGATTTTTATTCACTCGGATTTCTCATATCTCAGTGAAGTGGAGGTCAAATCCGTTAGCCAATATATAAATAGCAATTGCTCCAGTTGACCACTTGCATCAAAATCATGTCAGCCAACAATTAGTACTGCATATCTCCAACTTATGATATATATAAACAGCAATCACACAGAGGTCATACTGTAGGCTACTGATGAAGCCATGAGTGGATGGAATTTTTCGTCACTACATGCTTATGCACACATTTCACTAAATTAATATATTTCCATCTGTTTATAACGTTCATCTAGGCATTCAGAAGTATTGAACTCTTGTAATACCTCAAGTCTATTCTTTAAATCTTCGTAATTTAAGTTGTTGGATGTGGATACTGGAAATGTCAGTAGTTTAAATAACAGTTGTTAATCAGTGATCTCATTCATAAGACAAGTAGATATTTGAATGTATCGAATACCGATAACACATACTGCTATAAGGCGTAAGTAATCCAAACCTATTATGATCAATTAGGTCAGGAAATACTGAAAAGCTGGAGGAATTTCTTTGACCAGGTAGTGTGGTATTCAGCACCTAACAGCCCACTGGATAAATGCATATTCTTCCCGCCTCCGGGGTAAGATATACATATTAAGAATCTAGTTGGATAACAACTCTATATTATATGCATGAATTTGTCAAACATTACTGTAATACACTGGTGGACAATATTTCTAGGATAATTCATTGTTGTTTATCGTGTTGTTGGCGTTACACATCTCTGACACTCGATTTGTATAGACCTAAGATTTTTTTAGTGTTTCATTTTTAGCGTCGCTAAAATACTCGAAATATATAATGGATTGTTCTTGAAGTATGTATTCTGTACTGAGTGGATAAACAAAAAATCATTAGCAAACAGTCAGTTGAGCGAAAAGATATATTCCTTTTCAATTAGTTATTCATCAACGATTCTACACTAGTATACAGTTTTTTTAAATAATGCATATAAATTACACCAGTCAAATGATGACGTGTTGGTCATTAGAAAATATCAACTTTGAGGTGTAGGAGAGGTGTTGATAGTTTCGGAAATAAAGATAATGGTTAAAAGATAAGGCCATTTGAAACAATTATACCATTAATTACTAGAAGTTAGCGACAGGATATTTTATAATCTATAGTTCATAAGATAATAGTAATTAATTAGAATAGGCAGGTGAATCTGTAAATAATTTCGTAAAGAAAGTTAAATGCGAAGAAGTCAAGAGAGGTAGCTAAAATGACAATGGTCATACAGTGTTAAGAGGTTTGGAGAAGCAGTAATCCATAACATCTTATACGTGTTGTTTAGACGGCCACCATAAAGAAGCGGACTGTATGAATTTCCTTTGAACACAGGGATTTGATCTATTCAGATAAGTAGTGCTTACTGCTGATGCTTATAAAAATTGGGTTTGTGGAGCAAAAGTAAGGTTATACGGAATATGATGAATAATTTCAAAAACTCTGTTCATGTCAACTTAGATGCTTTTTCAGTAACCTGAGCTAATATAGAACTAAGTGTCTATTTAATCAGTCTTTTGCCCAATTATGATGAGTGGTGTTCGGAAACTGAATGATAGACTTGCGAATAATTGTCTCCACGGGTGATAAACGGGAAAATGTGTTCGAACAAATCTCAGTCATTTTTGCAAATCAACTTTTATTGAATTTCATTTTTTTAATTCCTCCAGACTATGTTTCACTTCAAGAAGTGATTAATTTTTAACGGGGCATTTTGTGGGGTGAAAATCTGCTAACATATCAAAATCTAATCTTTTCGAAATGTAATTTGTTGATATTTATGTTATTGTTGAGACGATAGTTTATAAATTCCAGAGATATGCATCAGTGAAGCCATCATGTTTATTAAAAATATCACTACTTAACAAAGTATCGTATTTCGACGAACCTGTGACTGAAAACCACACCAATAAGCCATTTTTATGAAAACTAATGAAGTCACTAACACAGAAGACATAATGCATTATAAAACCATTCCAATATTCTTATTATGTTTCAGTGCATATAATTCATTTACACTGTTCCTTCCTGAAGCGCAAAACAAGACCTACTGATGCATAAAATTCTGGAAAATTTACTTCCGATTCTTTTTTCATTCGAATATTATCCTAATCAATTTTAAAATAATTTCATTTAACGATGGAAATTAAAACAAACTACAGTGTGTTCGTAAGCTTTATTTCTCCCATTTGTTTGTGTAATAGAAAAATAATAATAATAAATGTGAAATATAATATTTGCGATAGTGTATTATACGTAAAGACCCATGAACACTTCGGGGAATAATGGGTTTAGTGAATCCATATTCGACTTGAGAAGTGAGGGCTAAAAATATATTTTCACATACCATTGTATATGCAAAAATTTACTTAAATATTCGGTCTGGTTAAAATATTTGGTGGGACAATGTTGTAATTCTCTGTTTATTCATAAAGCAAAGAAATTTTAAAAAATCATGCATTTTAATAATGAATGTTCACTTAGATATAGTATCAAATGCTTTTATTTGAAACTTTGATCTAGTGTGAAGACACTGGACAGAAGATAAGAGTGAGAAGAGGCCACTTGCCGTCGCCAATGATGTTCTTGATTGAGATGGACTGCGTTAGGAAGCAGACCGTAGGTAGTGAGAAGACGGGCATACGTTGGACTGATGAAACGTCACTGGAAGATCTAGACTTCGCCTCATGCTACTCACACTTGAAAACATGCTAGAGCTAACAAGGTGGTAAAAGAAGCGAAGACGCGACCTCAGGTGAACGTCGAGAAGACAGACACAGGAGATGAAATTACCCGTTTGATCACAGCAACAAGCACCAATCGCCATCTGCGGGTGACATCTGAAGGAAATCACCTATTCCACCCACCTGGCTAGACAGAATCGTTTCAACTACAGATGGGAGACATGGGTGAGGACATTAAAGCCTGTGAGGGTCAGAAAAGCAAGACAAACCTCAGTTACTCTGAAATCAGTGGGGAAATCTGCTGCAATCAGCATAGGTAAGAAGATTCGAATTTTCAACACTAATGTCAGGTCGGTGATTCTATATGTTCCAGATACTTGGTGACAATGTCATAAAAAGCATGTCCGACAGGCTTTCCGGTAAACTGTCACTGAAAGCTGCCTCAGCTGATTCGAAGCTGAAGATCAGATGGCAGTGTGGGTAGAAAGTATAAGAAATAGAGGAATGTAGAAACAAACCAAACTAGAGCATATCAGCCAACAAATATGCTAAAGAAAATGGAGATGGACTGGACACACTTCAACGAGGCCTGTGAGTCACTTCGCGTGGCAAGCCCTTGAGTGGACCCTCAATGTGAAACGAGTTGACATGGAAAAGATCGTGTGGGGATATGAAAGGTTATGGTAGAGTCATCTAAAATAAACTCCGAAGAAAAGAGCGAATCGGAGATGTGGTGCTAAGGCCCCATGTCTTACCAGGAATTCAAATGACCAATAATAATGTGGTAATGCGTATTTTTAAAAACATAGTGAGAAAGGTAGAGTTTTTCACAACCTGTTTACTAAATTAGTGAAATATTTTTAGAAAGCCTTCACTAACCCCTAATAACTTTCTATAGAGATAGATAGATTCTTGAATTGGCCTATCCAAAAAATTATGATTAACACCTCTGGCTGTTTGCACTGTATGACAAATTACTTAACTGTTGTAATTGGGATGAATTAATCTTCCATTATTTGCACTTTGAATTAACACAACTTGTCATAGTTCTTTTCTCATTAAAGTTCTGAATTCGGAGTAAGAACAGCTTTGAATAGCAACAAGATCCGAGAAAACACCGATTGTTAACTTTAACTTTTTCAGTAAGTTATTTCAAATATGTTATGAAATCTTGCTTGAAGTCAATCGCATTCCCGCAAATGCAACTTATCACTTTTTATTTGCTTAATGTAATTTTGTATTTACTGCTGATTAATTTTATTGGACAAATGGCACTTGGTTTGAAACCTGGTGGGAACATCATCAGTCACCAAGAATGCCGGCATATCCAGATGTCAAGTCTCAGATAGGACGAAATGCACATCCTGGGTCTCATTGTTAGTTTCCCCCAACCAAATAACAACATGTGAATTGGGTGCCAAATATCAATTTAACTCATTAAGACTACAAACACAACATTCTTCTATTGGGTTAATTCATTAACTTTTCTTTTCAATATGAAAGCACAAATAAGTGTTGTTTAAAGGCAAATGTTACTAAAACTGTATTTAAATCTGTAAAGGACATTTTTCGAGACTTTAAGTTATATGAATAGCAGAAATTGTTCAAATTATATCAATATTTGGGCACCTAGTTAGTGTTAGCATGAACTTTTGAGCACAAAAACATCGTTTTATTTCCCTTGATTAACTTGCCACAATTCAGAGTCACCATTCATATTTGGTCGAAATATACCTGATGGCATCGCCACTCGTTTTATCTCTGCTTCACTGCGTAAATATGGAATTTGCTGTAGTTGTTGAAATTGCTGGGGCTGTTGCTGAACATACGGATGTTGTTGTTGGCGACAGACATAATTTTGTGGATCACTTGAAACGCCTGCTGATATATCACTCTGATCAAACGAACCTGGACACTGAAGAGCAGCTGACCTCTGTTCGAATCGATGAACTCCCTGTTGTTGCACAGATGGTGCTGTATGCAGCTGCTGCTCACATGAAGAAGGTCTGGCTTCAGACATCAACAAATGATCTCTAGATGTATCTTGTTTCATTCGTGAATTTATTCCAGACACATGACTGTTTGTACCAATGTTATTGACTATTTTGATGTTATTGGTTTGATGAAGGTTTTCCGCACACGCTGAAGAATTAGGGGAGTTATTTATAGCGCTCAGATTATTAGGTACAGAAGAGATAAGTCGATTGCTTGAACGTGATCGAGATAATCGAGGGATATCTGATTTCAGACGACGAGATGTTGTAAGACAACGAGTAGCAAACTTCAGTTCTCTCCACATACCACGCCACACTGCTGCCTACAATGAAAAAGATATTGTCGTTCAGGTTTGTTAAAATTCAAGTGATCATAATAGTTAAGATAATATCCGAAATACTTATAAAAAACAAAAATCATTTAGATTTGTACACAGCCTTTAACTGTTTAGTGAAAGTCATGTGAATCTTTACCAATGCACAATACAGAAATGTCACATTTGCCCATGAAAGTATCCCTCGAATCCACGTTCGTCTATCAAGCTACTATTTTGCTTTCAGAATGTATAAATTACGTTGTTTCCAGTAAGACAGCCGAAGAGGAAAATCACTTTCCTTTCAATGATTTTCAAAACACAGAAAATAATCAAATCAGTTATAATAATATAGGAAATAAGTGTGCTGAATGTGATGATGATGATTAACATCGCATGAATGTGATTTATCCCTGTTATCCCACAATTAATTATTACTAGTAATCTTTTCAGTAGATAACAAAGCATTGCTTAGAAGATAGAATTCGTAAATTTAAATATTCATTCTGTACTACTGAATTTCAAAAAAAGTTATATCATGCAGAGTTTATTTTTAAAAAAAAGCTTACTTATGAGTCTTAAAGATGCTACCTAAAGAGGCACTACCCATCTTTTTGAAAAATGGGATGGATTCAAATAAAATTTAATGAAATAGTTATAAGAAGGTGAGTTCATCTTAATTTCACCACTATGTCAGTCTTGGGAATTCACACAAACTGACACATTATGAACTAAGTCATAAAGGACACTGATTAACCGGAAACATTTAGGTTAGAATTATTTGCTTACCTTCTTTTGGTCTCTTGTTGCTACAAGGAATTCGATTATGGACACAGCAAATCCCATAACAAAGCCGATCAACAACATAATAAATACACCGCCAACTTGTTCCACTCCTAGTGGACTTGGAGCTTTCCCTGATTCACGAAGCAAAGAACATGGTTCTGTGATGTTAAATTCATTCCACCATACACGCTTCAGGTTAGCTAATATTTGAGCATTTTGCAGTTTTAAAATTGATTTTGACACGGGATCTCTCCAGGGTGAACCTTTAAAATGTGATAAATTAAGCAGAAGTAAAAGTGTGTTAGTTAGTGAACTGTTAAAATATAGTTTATCCCACAAAACACACATCACTTCCACTTGGTTCAATTTTATAGATTATGTAACTTAATTAGCACTATGGTTAGAGTAATCTTGAGCTATATTAGACCAGTGATTATTTGTAGTAAAAGCATTTTAACGCATTGAATAAATTTCAACAGAAGTTATTTTGCATCTAAACACAGCTCGGATGAATGATGAAAACACTGATTAGACCATAATTATGTTAAAACATATAATTTTATACTGCTATTCGTTGTTTTAGGTCGTATTCTACAAATATCAGATTTCATATCAGATTTGATAGAACTCACCAAATTAATGGTTGAGTAAATACTTCACAGTGGTAATATAATTATCCATTCCCATGGAAGGGAAAAGGTGGATTCTAATGGTTCCTAACCATGGTGGAACGGGATAAAACTGAGATTATTTATACCATTAAGTGGTAGATAAATCAAATTACACTGAAATATCCACATAGCTATATAAAAGAAAGCATGTTAGTATCAGCAAATACTAATGTCAAGACAGAAAATAAGTATTCACTTGATCATGGCATGAAGTTACAAGCAAAGATCTGTACAAGTGTTCATGATGTCTTCAACAATTACAAAACAACAAATACGGAGATTGTTCAGTAAAATGAAACTCGATTTACGAAGAAAGAAAAGCTGAAACACGTAATATAGTATTAAATTGTTACACTGTGTACAAAACTTAGCTGTTTTAAAATATAAGCAAACGTTAGTAGGGGCTGAACGTCCTTTAAAAGTGACTGACTAGCTTCCTTGTCAATGAGTGACGTTTTATACCCATTAACAATCCCCAGAGGACACGTATTTGTATGAATAACGTCTCGTCTCACCAACTGATTAGCGATAGTGAAAAAAACTATGTTTGTTCTGTTAGCATTAATGGTTTATTGGGTCATTCAAGACACGCTTAGTAAAATATATGACCAAGGGGTAAGTCAGACCAACTGAAATGCCATATGAAATATACATGACAGACTTTACCAATTAATGTAAATCTTGTATAGTTCGTCTATACATTCGTGAAAGTTCACAGAGACGAGGTAGTGATATCATTTGTAAGTCGTGACTCAGATGTTGTCGTGCAGGGAAGTAAGATTGAGAATAGTGTACAAATTTCCTAACAAAGTTTAGATTAGAGGCATGTGAAAGTTAAATTTTCATTAAAAATTAACTTAAGAATTATATTTTCTTGTGTGACTAAATATTCTAATTTATCAGATATCACGTAGATATTGTGGTATCGAGTAAATTTGTTATTATTTCATTTATTTTATTTTATATTTATTATAGCTTGATTCCATACAGTATTTTGGTACAAGTATGAAATTCTCAGCATGTGATATCGGTAGCCCAAATTTAGCAGGCCGACCATAGATATCAGGTGTGCGTCGGCAGGGGAACGAAACCCTGACCATGTGCATGGTCGGCGAAAGTCCTAACTCCTGTGCCACCAACGCAGATAATGGCTTAATGTATTGCTGAGAATGAAAGTGATAAACCATCCAACTCAGAAAACACAATACTAAACACGATGAGGCCATTTCATCGTAGCACAAAATTTAGATAAATTTAAGCTAAAATACCTTATAAAAATAAGAAACACGGAGGAAGCTCATAGATTTTTCTATGCATACAACCATAAGGTAGTATGGTATAAAGTTGGATTCATATGTTTGCAAAGTAACTGATTATCGTACATTTATCCACTTGTTGAACATGTGATTAGCACGGCAGAATAAACGACATTTAATGAAGAGATAGGAGTTCATTCACAAACAAAATCAAAGGACGATGAGTAAATGAATATTAGATGCTTTTATTAAAAGTATGAAATTATACTTGACAAATCATCCACCGAATAATATTTTACCATTGTGTGCTTTAGTAAATATTTATACCCACAGTCTTATGTAGTACATAGACTGTTTTCCATGTGACTTACCTTCTTCGTAATGACTTAATAATCACATCACAACAATAAGTCGAATAATTCATAAATTGTACTTTGTTTATATATACTAACCTTGAGGGAATCCGATACCATAACCCTTAGAATCAAGCAGAGTGCCAACTTGAGTTAAACGACAATCTCTTTGAGCGTAGTACTCATTCCAAGTTGATTCTAAGATAAAGGCGTAATTACCTTGAAGAACACGATCAATGCCTTCTTTTGTTGTCGATACAGTTGCATCTGGATATTTATCCATGAATTCACCCATCTTCTTAAATGTCGGCAGAGATGATGTCTAGTTTTAAGACATAAAATTATATTTCATGTTTATGGATAACTACTTGACTATTTTATGGGGTAAAAATACACCCAAAACATCTAAGTAAACATCATACATTGAGAAATCCTTCAATAGATGAATGTGGTAAAATTTATACGTAGCTGATGTTTTAAGAATTTGCATTAACTTCACTGTTAACAAAACTTAAACAATGTAATTCATTTCTGGAAATATTGTGTACTGATTTGCCATTCGTCTTTCTTTTCACCTATTTAAAGCTCAAGATATTTGTTGTTACACTTCACTTTATAGAGCTGGCAAGGCCAGACGAACTGTGTTAGTGGTTGAAAAACGTGCTGAAAATTGTGACGGTAAAGACTAGCCTGAATAGCTCACAAGTATCCTGTGACACCAGTCTTATGTTCATATATCAGTTGACCTGTTCCCGTGAAGCTAGGTTTATTCGTCCTTCGACGCGTTTAAAAGCATTCAAGAACACTATCTTGCATGGCTGCAGACAGGTAGGAGCGTATCCACAAGCAAAATAATGGTTGAACACATCTATCTCTATCTCAACAAATTCATACTTCAAAGTGACCTATAAATTAATGACCAACCAACCATGGACAATACGTTCTCACATTCTTTCCCATTAATGAAGCCATAACTATCCAGATAGAGATGCGAGAGCTCAGAATACCAAAAAGAATTCTTCAACCAACTCCACTGTCATGGTGATGGCCCTACAGTTTCCATCCAATTTTTTCAGGGGCATTTTCTTTAACTCTTTCTAAATCTTCTATTCTTTCAAGCTCTTGCGTAATATCATATTCGACTTTCTTCATACGCACCCTGAATTTAACTCTTTTCTTAAATAATCTATGTCATTGCATAACTCCATAACTCTTAAACAACTTCTCCTACGTATTGATAATATTAGCAACTATGAAAAATTGTATATACAAGCGATTGTATAGCTAAAGAAAGTGAGAATGTTTCAGCCGAATTGTTTCTTTTGTTTTCATCAATGCTTTAATGGCGATTATTCACGAATTAAAGTGGACTTGAACATAAAACCGACAGCTGATTGGTTATTTTACAGCACATTCGAAATTTTAACTATTCCGTTTTTTGTTTCGAAATATGTTTCGTACTCCCTTTTTGAATGTACACTGTTCATTATGTCACGACCTAATTTTTAAACTTATATGCATTATAAGAACTTAATAAACAGTCCGTGTATTTTTCTATTTTTGTTTCCATGTCAATATTCCCTTGTTTTCACACTACACGCAAACTTACTTTTTCACCCAGAAGGTTACCCGTTATACAGAAATTTATAAGCAGTCGTCACAATTTATTTAGAATGACTTCGTCTACATTGTAACGTCATTACAAATGTATGTATCATACACTGGACTGGTGTGTCCAAATTCTAGTTCACGTAAAATCTTACGTCTCTGAATGGTTTAGCGAAATGTCATATACTGTCAGACATCAGTCTGATTCTGCCTAAAAAGTGAACACAAGGTCTTTTCGTCATTTGTAGACTTAAAGATACTGCGTCACTTATTACACTGTGTATCAGTTAAACTGAGGACATTTGTCAGATTGAGTAGTGATGCACGAATTATTGAAAATGTACAAGCGTATTGTTAAGTCAGTTATTATAAGATAACATATGCGAAGTTAAAGTTTGTCATTTCCAAGGGCAGAAAAATGTCAACTCACTCGGAAGAAATCACGACTTGATCCACTTTTTAAGGTGCCATATTTAATCTTTTCTTGATTGGCTAAGTCTTCAGCACTTTCAATCGGTGATTTCATGTTTTCAACAGTTAAAAAGGCAGCCAAATTAGCCGTATATGTGGCAATAATAATCAAAGCGAAAAACCACCATACTCCTGTCAGCAGCCTTGTTGAGGTAGCATGTGGCGCCAGTTCAGTACCTTAATTTAGAATAAATTGCTCAGTCATTAGAGAATGAAGATTAAAAATGACTGGTGGAAAAAGGAACATTGTAAGTTCTGAATTTCGACTTCAGTGAAAGAAATATTTCTTAATAATTCACAAACCCTAACTCATTATGTATTTCTACCAGATGGAGGCATCATGAGAACTTGTTGTCTAGTTTAAGTTACACTGGCCGTCAAACACAAATACAAACCCAATACCGCTTCCTTTGTTTCTTACCAACTTTTTAAGGTGAGGTAAATCTCAAGTTGTGTTTTCCCAAGGCCAAGTCTAACTTACTTGAGTTACGATACAAATAGGATACAAATAATAGATTTTTTTCAGATCGTGACAAAACACATGCGATGAAAGTTAATTTGGTCGAAATTTTTTCCTCGACTCACTGAGCGCAGTCTGTAATTCATTATAATTCTTAACACTTCAGACTTCAAGTATTGGTTTTGTAGGGATTTTGTTTGATTGCATGGAGGTTTTCATCATGAGCTGACATCAGTTAGTGAACCATTGGAAAAGCTGGGAGTACTAGACAGCCGCTTCGTCCTAATTTGAAACCCTTCATCAGTACGCACCCACCACCGGGGTTCGAACCCAGGACCTTCTGGTTACAAGGCGAGCTCGTAGACTATTGAGCCACTGGAACCCGATCCAATGGTCCTTAAATTCTAACTTCTGCCAATTCAAGACATGGCACGACCATTTCGCAATGTCTTCTTCGATGAGTTACTGCCTCATCTTCAACCTGCTGTACCCTATTGGCCACGGCTTCCCACTAGACTTCAACCAATTATCTGTAATGATGAACAAAAATTAACAGTCTTGCATTATTCCTACCTGAGTGACTACTAAAACTGTTTGCCTGAAATCTAAATGTGTATTACTTCTGTTTCCTTGGAACTCATTACATTTCATTTATGTGAATTACAAAACATAACAGACTACTTTTTATGACATCGGCTGCGTAGAACCATGAGTTCTTAGCTAACGTGATTGGGAATTAGTGTAAGGTCATTCTAGGAATAGGAATCTTAAGTGTTCACATACCTAGTGTTATATATATATTTCTTCAGCCTCAAGTGAGCATAACATATCCGTAGACAGAAATACGTTAACCAGCTAGTCTTTGTATCTTGCCTTTGACAGTTCTAAATTGGAACGAAGATACCTTTTTTAATTTATAAAAAATCCTTTTTATGCGGCTTGGTTTAATCTGATGATGAAAAGTACCTTAGAAATACTGTATGTATGAATGCACAACAAGGATATTTAAAACAGATGGGACTCACCTTGGTTGAGCAAAGCAGACACATTATAATAAAAGCTGTTCAATAATGTAAACTGATTTTTTCTGGTGTCTCCCCTTTCATCACACGGATGCGGAGCTGTCCATTCATGTGGAGACAGACGAGCTGCCACAAATAAGCATAAGCATACAGCTAAATATGTGACAATTACGTATAACCAAACCTAAAATGGGAAAAAACTGGTCCGTTAGGAGATGTTTACCGCTTTCAGTTGTGCTCCAAACAATAACATATTAGATGCCAGAGTAAAAGCAAACAGATGTTGGTAACGTTTGTTTATCTATAATTAGCAGTGAGATTTAGAATTCTGACTTTTACTTCTATGTACCTGCATCACGAAAAGTGATCATTTTCTCAACAGGGTTTATATGCAACACTCATCACTATTAAGGCTAAAACCTCATCTAGTAGTCTACACACCCATATAAGTAATATTTGCGAGTGAAATGTAAGCCAATTCCACAGTGACAAGTTGCGCATTGGATTAAAGTCAATGTTATAAACATAAGCTTTATGTTTCACTTTGTAGATAATCTTGAAAGACGACTCCGGTGGAGCTACGTGCCCTGAGTTCACCAAATGCTCGAGAATTTAGCTAGTAATTGTCTTTCACTGTCCCTTTGCTAACCATGCCGGATAATGTTCACAGATGCGTTTGGAAAGCGTGCGCTTTGTACGACCAATATAACTAGCTCCACACGAGCAGGTGAATTTATAAACACACATTGAGGTGGCCCAAAGCGGCAGTTTATCCTTCACACATCCGTTGATCATTTGTCGGCTGTGGAAGTTGATACGTAGCTCAGCCATAAAGAAGGCTTTCCTCAATGATCTGCATAAGCGATTCTTTAGGATCTCAGCTGCAGTATCACCTTTAAATTCAACACTCATAAAT
This sequence comes from Trichobilharzia szidati, assembly GCA_944472155.2. Lineage (NCBI taxonomy): Eukaryota > Metazoa > Platyhelminthes > Trematoda > Strigeidida > Schistosomatidae > Trichobilharzia > Trichobilharzia szidati. The sequence continues at coordinate 97,130,504 of OX235279.1, forward strand.
AGCAGTTTCTTTGGCACAGTCTGGATTCTTTCAGGCCTTTCCCTTAACTTTATGTTTTTCTCGATAAATCTTGGAAGATATCCATTCTCTATGAGGACCTGTCTGAGTCGCTCCAGTTCCCCATCGATTGTATCACTTGAACATATCCTCCTTATTCTTGAAGTTAAGGAATGGATCAGATTTCTCTTTCTTCTCAAAGGGACCCATCTATGGAAATTTGTGTACTGACCAATAAACCTTATTTAAATTGATGTTTGCACTTAAACAAAATTCTACTGGATTCAAAATAAATGCCAGAAGAATTAACTCATTAAAACTATTGTCTGATCTACTGTCAAGTAATGACAAATGATCTCAAGTGAAATTTATCAATATACTCTAAGAAATAATCCAAATTCAGAAACCCTTCGTTTTGATTTGAAGTTACATAAAATGATTAGTGAATCCAGAAAAACAAAGTTGTATTCACACGTGAAGACCGGTTGGTATTTAAGGAGTATTACAGTCGCTGATTTTGCACTGTATAGGATGCGTTTATTTTACTAATATCAGAGTCATTTTAATGTATATCAATCAAGAGTATACATAACAGTTTTATTAATTGACTTCACTAAAAAAAGAACAAAGTGAACAGCTTACCTGAGGTGAAAGTGGTTGAAGAAATGAAAATAATGAAGGTTTTTGACTTTTAGGTCTTGTAAATAAAATACTTCCACCCAATGTCATCCAAGGAGTACTAAAGTCGACAAGTTTTTCACGTTCATATGTTATTGTGAAACCAGCAACAGCCATATCAGCTTCCTATGGAAAAGAAAGGGGTTAAGTGTAAACTTAGTTCAGGGAGAAAAAAATCTTTAACTAAGGGCTTTGTGACCTTTTAAATGGGTGACAATTGTGATTTACACAAACTGATACCATAAACTAATATAGTATTAAGGCATCTCACATACCTCACGGATTAATTCGCCCATAATACCATTGTAAAAAACTGTTCCATTTCCAAAATCTATTCCAGAACCATACTGACGGTCAGGTGTTATATGCACTGTATAGTTAAAGCCTACGTCTGCGGCAATTTCATTCAACAAATCAATACAGTATCCCATCCATGCATCCGGAGTGCCGAGAGGTCTGTCATAAGCATCAAATTTGATTGGAATCATAAAAGGTGCATCCTAAAATTTCAAAATAAATAAACCACATTTAGGTAGAAATGAATACTTTTCGGTCTGCACTTATTGATATACATTTCTGTATCTCGTTTTTACTAAGAAGTACAAATACATAAGGAAGTGTAACACTTGACATTTACCTCATCTATTCTTGAGGTGTTTTTTTAATTTACTGTAACTGAAGTGAACAGGTATGCATTTCTGAGCCGTTGTAGATAAAGGTTAGCTGATGCTGAGTAAGACACACCTTGTGTGTTTTGTTTTGGTGTGATCAAAACAGGAAAAAGTCGTTTTGATTTCTACTGGCTGATGAAGACAGACAATCCCCAGTTCACCGAAACATCGACGCCTTATGTCACTAGAATTTGAAGATTGTAACAATGTCATGACCATTTCGATTTGAATGTAGATTAATTATTTGTCAGGAGATATGTCTATCGGTTTTAAATCACCTCAATTAAAATGTCTTGAACGATTGTTTCATGCTCTACGTTTCTTCTACACGTATTTGTGAAATTTCAAAACACTTAGCAGTATTTCCTCAATCATTCTCTTTGTTGATAACAAGCTATTTTATTAAAATAAAACCTGAATAGCGCAGTGATAAAAAAACATCAGTTTGATTCAACAATTAATTCCTATCAAGGACGTAACGTCATGAACATCTTGAATGCCTATGAAAATCCTAGATATAAAACTGATTCTCACGTAACCGGATAATTTAGTGTTGTGAAATAATGCAAGATTCACACCTACTATTAATACAATCACCAATAAAACCGTATTAAAATCAGTCATACCTTATGTTATTAGAAAATATGCAAACGCGAACTTACAGGTATTGTAGTCACCTTGAGTACTACACCTTTGGTTTTAGGCAGCTGTTTTGGTAATGTGATTGCAGGCTGTTTTGCAACTTTCATTCTCTCATCAATATTCCATACCCCAGTCTGTTAAGAATAATTTTCAAAGGGATTATAAACTGTAGAATCCGAAAATATATTTCTGTATCAGTAACACAGTAGTTTAAGGTATTTAACTAAGATGTGAACTGTTTTTTATTGCTTTACTTACCTAGTGGAACATAGGGTTTCAAGCATGAGCTTTGGAGTTCCAGTAGCAGTGATGTTATTCTTTTTACGGGGACGGGGTAGTTGCTAGCCTCATGTTCAACCTCCCCTTTTAACCGGGCCTACTTCCGTCTTAGCGATGTGAAGGAGTGCCTCGACTGGAGGTCGAACTCCGAACAATGTGAGGCGTGGTTGGAGGGCATTCTACCGCTGAATCACCGACGCACAAAGTTTGGACTGATAATCTTTGATTCCTCTTTCAAAAATATTTTAAAATAGTGCTTATAATTAATGAAGTAAATGCTAATTACGTAGTGATGTAATAATGGTTTATTGGAACGTTGCACCATGTAGGCGTGAACCATAGTTATTAACAAACGTACTTCAAACAACAGTCCTGATGAAATCACCCCTTTTTCTTAAAATAATGCTATAAAATTTATCAAAAAGACAAATAATGTGGAACGTGTTTCAAGACTATATAACAAAGGAATAAGTACTGCGATTCGAAATGCTAACGTTATTTTACGAAGGCATTCCATATTTATTTTTCTTAAAATACAGATAGAAAAGTCACATATTCTGTCGCTCGTTAATTACGTATTGGTAACTGAAATACCTAGGAAAACTGTATTACAGCGATAGAAGAAAATTAAAATATGTCAAACAATTGTATATTGCTAACGAGCGTGTAAAACTTTTCATTTAGGAGCATATAATTTCCTCATCATTTGGTGAAGACGGTTGCTTTGTTTTGCATGAACTTGGGTGGTCACTGATGGTTTCTTACCAGTCACTGCCTTTTTTGACTTTATGACAATCATCTGAGAGTTATAAGTTAAAATGTACATCACATAATAAATGATCAAATCAGTTAAATCTATGTGATTATTTAATTTATGCAGAGCAAACTTCCACTTACTGGTTTAAATCCACCTTGTGTAAGTTCCAAAGTAGTCAAATCAAATAGTGTTCTCAGACCATGTTTATCGAAACGGAATGGACTTGTTAAACCACGAATTGTTTCGGATGCTACCTAAATATTTTGAAAAGATGTACATGCATTCTAGTGTTAGTGATGTAGTCTGAAACATGTCATTGTTATTTGTGGTATGTATGCTTTATTGAGTACTTGGATGTGGCTATGCCAAAATCATTCAACCTTTTCTAAGCATATGAAAACGTTAAATTATGTGTTATTAAACTCCATATTATATTCTTCCTCTGTATTCACTGTTTCTAATTGAGACGTTTATCGACCATTCGAGACCACATAAAATCAGCTTCGTTATCCTTGTGTATAAATTTAGATTTGACAATAACTGTTTATCTGAACTCAAGTGAAATCTAAGATGCAACTTTAAAAACCCTGGTAATCAAGCGAGAAATCTTGGTGAGATAAAACGTATGTCTCTTGACCGAGTAGATTTAATTGTACTTTTTGATTAAATGGACTTTTATGAACTTAGAGTGACCGAACCGACTCATGATCAAAGCTTTCCAATTTGATACGTAGTTAGAAATTACTTATTAGCTATAAATTCATTTCTTATCATGATATCAATTGATTCTAAAGTACTATTAAAGAATCTGAACTAACCAGACAGATACTTTGAGTATTTTATAAACTTGTTTATAAATGATTAGCATAATGACTTTCTTTAGTTCTGTAAAGACAGGAAGGACAAACAAAAGAACACCATAGAGCAAATTTATTTGATAAAGTCTCACAGTACTAGACAGTATTATTTACTGATGACGTTTTGAGTACAATTTATTACTGTTAACCTTGTCACAGTACTCCCACAACTTTCCAACTTCTTTTATATAGACGAGCAACAAATTTACTAGTCGTGTGAATGGATAAATGAAGGAGTGAGTACTTCGATGTTACGAGCAGTAAATTATGCTGAAAATGTCATCAGGAAACAGTACTGTCTAATACTGTGGGACTTTGTCAAATAAATTTACCCTATAAAAGAAAACAAATGTTTAGGGTGCTCGATGCAGTCTTAGATCTTGTTCCATCTAATAAAAATGGAAACCCAGTGATCTCAACCATTCAATCCAAATTTTTCAATTAAACTGAATGTTCACGTCAATCTAGACAGTGAAATTACGGAAATAAGTGGCTCATTGGTTTAGTCAGGTCCACTTAAGCGAAGTTACTTTAAACCTACAAATACACAAAAATTGTATCCCTTTGACCAGTAGTAGTTGACTTACTGATTAAGAATTAGTGAAAAGAATAAGTTTGTTAAGTACATGTGAGTAGAAAATTTATTATGATTTGCTTTGTTTACACCTTAAGCACATGGTGACTTGTAGTCAAGAATTTGGCTTCCAAGAAGCCTTAAAACGTCAGGAAATTTATTACATACTTCATTAGAATTTCATGAATATTATCATATCAGATATTTGTTACTATCATTAAGAATATGAGTTTTATTATTATTATTCCCTTGGTTTCCGAGTGGAACATGGGGCTTCAATAACTCATCTCCACTTTGTTCTGTTCGGTGCTCTCCTCTTAAGCTGGGTCTACCGTGATTTAATTAACTCTACGGATGCTTAAATTATGCGTTATGTATCCATTAGCCATTTTATTAACTGCAATTTTCTTGTTGTTACTGTTTCTTGAAAGCTGAATTCAATGTCCAGTCTCTATTTTTACAGTGGATCGTGTTCAGTTTTCTTTCGTGCAACATAAGACTTATCAATTTTGTTTCTTTTTCTATCTTGCTGATTAGTGGTACAGCCAATTAGTTATTAGTCGAAGTTGTTTTCTTTATCAGTATTAATTAAAAGTTGGAGAAACTCACGAAGAACTGATAGAATATTATGAAGCAGCTTAAGGTTTGGAATTTTGGACTGTTCTCAAATATTCTTCGCAAAAACAACACTATAAAATGGTAAATTGAAGGAAGAATACTTCTGACTTGTTCAAAACGGAAAATAACAGAACAGGTGGTTGTTTGATGACATAGAATGTTATTGATCAAGACAATTGTTTACTTTAGTCCAGGGACTGTGGACTAAACCCAAAACTTCGCCTTGGCAGTATAGAAATGCATTTTTAAAACTCTGACTTACTGACTTAACCGCATTGATCAGACTTAATCCAAGAGGCCATAAGCCAGGAGGACGTTCACAGCTCAATTTTTGAGTCAGTAATGGTCGTGTTCTGGTTACTGTACTGAGACCATGGGCTAGAAGTATTAGGCTGTCATAGATTAAACTGAACTGAATCTATTCAAAAAAAAGACAAGCATTTTCAAATAGGCATTTAAATATGTCATGAATAAATTTCTAACACATATCTCAGAGATTAAATAAATTGAAAGATTGTGAGAGACCACATTAAAAATCAGTAAGGCGACTACTTGAGAGTTTTTGAAATCCACTCAAAATAAATACAGGTTTATGACGTTTATGATAATAAGCTAAAGCTCTCCAACATGCTGCATTTGCTATCATTGTATTATAAGCGATGCTAGAAAGTATACTGAAAATAAAATATCCAATTCATTGTGACGATTTATTTAAAGTCTAGCAAGTCTTAATGGCATATGGGTGTTTCCATACCTAACTGGCCTTCAACCTCGTTGGTGTCTGAGTTTATATCCATTGCATCCGTAACCAAATGCATTTGAGAATTCAAAAAGGAATAATGAATAATAATATATTCTATTTGCAGCCAACCAATTAAATGTATGAATAAGTTGTCAGCATACAATCAGTAATTGGTTGGATAAACAAGCTACTTTGGAGTCACGACTGAGGATTGAAATCTGATGTTTCCTCTCAGGCGAAAGCTGTTATATATTGTAAGTTCTACTACTGATAATTACAAATATCAGTAAATTTATTTCTCTTCTTTTCTCATTAGATAGTTCCTGTTATAACAAATCTTCAATTATCATCATGTCGAAACAATACAAAGCAGCAATACATTGACTTACTGTAGGATTCCCATTTGACAAATCTTTTGAACCTATAGTTTCATGAATAGGTTTCCGATAAATTGACATTTCAGAAGGTCGAGCTTTGTTCATATCTAGTGTCATAATTTTCGGTAGGATAGAAATGGCTTTAATTCTTGCGCCAACATCGATTTTGAATGCAGTTAAATCTAAAGTTGCAATATCCTTTAAGGGTAAAAATGAATTTCATACTCAGAAAGTAGGTTAATGAGATACAGATTCTAAAAAAGAATTGTGATAGTTTAACATTTAGCAGCGAAATGAACTAAAAACGGGTCAAAATTAAACCATATTACTACATTACTATGATTTGAATTAGTTATGCTTGTGGGTGACCTGATATAGTCATCAATAGGAAAACGTATAACGTCCAGTTTTCAGTAGGCCTACCTTATCGGTAACATTTTCAGTAAAATTCATAACAAAGCTGAAAAAGTGGGGAAATGTTTTAAATGTAAAATTCAAATTTTATTCCATATTTAAATCTAGAGTACAGTGAGAAGCTTTTTCTCAATTTTTTCAGTTTATTTTAACTAGTACAGGTAACTTTTCAAACAGAGTGTATAGAGTGAAGACATAAGCAGTGCTCATAAGCTATTTCAATACAAATGATTTCATTTAAACTGAATTTCAGAACACATTCCTTGTAATATTTCAAACAGGCAAGTAAAATTTCATCAATGTTAAACGGCTGCATGTATCAGTGTAAATTTATTAACATACTGTAGATCTAAATGTTACATTATAGTAAATCTTAAAAGCACGGCCTCTGCTACACGTCACCTGTTGCACACCATGTATGCAAACAGTTGATGGATAGTTTTTCACTTTATTCAAAATACCAGGAATTACAACAGTTGAAAGGCCATTTATTATTTGCTTTTACTGATAGTTTTATGGACCACTGACTTTGTTTTAAATGTAAAGACATTTGTTTACCCCTCATTAATCATCATACTCTGCTGTAGTACTTTACTTTTCTTATTGCTTCCCAAACAGTCATGGACAAAGAAGGAAAGTCATACAAGCATTTTCAAGACTTTTTTCCATTCATTATTTATTGACACTTCTGAAAAGTAAACTTCAAGATAAAGCCGCGTCTTCTTCTGTGGAACTTTGTAATGAATGTTAATCGAAATGGTCAAAGAAACACTAGGTTTGTCTGGAAACCAATTAAAAATATTGGAACATGTTTTTTGTTCCCGTGATAAATATGGATGAACTGGATGACTAATACTTCTATTTCCCTTCAAGGATAGTCTTTCGGAATAAGTAAAGAAGATTACGGCTGACGTTATCTCGCATAGCCTTAGTCTATTCATACACACAAGTTTATGAATGATGAATATTTTGGATATGTACATATCCCAATGAGTTCTATTACCTTAAAAACATAGCTAGATAGCATCGGCTATTTATATCTTTGATAAAAAGTTTGTTGATTTACTGTTGTTTGACTAGTTAATACAAACATTAATCGAAACATTGGTCATCCCCTGTATCGAAGTTTATACAAAACGACTGGATCGAGATTATTCTGTTAGAAAGTAAACACATTTATGTGGAGTATAGATACATTTCTGTTTGCACATTTAGTTGCATTTTTTGTTTCACATGTTTTGATAAAATTAATTGTTTTGAAATGAACAAGGACTAAGTCAGACTATGTTTCAAGTCCTCGTCTGCACCTGAGCAATCGTAACACCATTTTACAAGTATAAATCCTATTATTAGACATTCCTTGTCATTCTTTCTCACTTTTGTCAACCATAATGGCAAATCTCTTCACAAGAATGATGGTAGATTGTATTTTGATGACGGTTTTGAGAAGTGTTAATCACATGTGTACTAGTACTCAAAATAGAAATAGTGTAATAGTGACTGATGATTCCTATGTCGTTTATTTTACTGAAATAAACGGATATCCAAACATGACTGTATTCATTAAATGGTTACATATTAAAAAGAAGCTTGTAATTAGTTCAGTGTTTAGGATGAGTTAATTTTATTTCATAAGGTTTTAGATTTAATATCTTTAGGCACTATTATCTTGAAGGATTCTGTAGTATCTGTTCTCTCAAATGACAGCACGTTCATACATAAGTCATGAAAAAAAATGCAAAACGTATTAAGAAATATGACCAAGCACTGTAGATTTAAATACTGTCCAGTCAGGTATATTCGTAAACTCAATAATAAAAATACTCCAGAACTATCAGGTATGATAGTAGTCATCCAAAGGAGGTAAACAGGTGAAATGAGATTAGGTGTTTGTTCAGGAAATACATTACAACATTATTATTGATGGAGTCAAATATTCGAAAAGACTCAAACTTCAGAAGTTTCACATTCTAATTATGTTTATTACATGAAATGTGTAGACCAGGAGGCAGTGTACATATGAAGTGATTCACAAGGAATCCCAGCCTCTTCATAGTTTATATCTACCTTTCTCAAAAGGAGAAAACTAGAAAAACAGGTAGGAAGAAAGCTTGACTGACAAGCAAGGATTTTCTCCCTTAAGATGATGCTAAATAAATTTATAAATGAACATGTTTCCTATGATACTTATTTGTGATTCTCACTGAAGAAATGTGTGGCCTCGTTATACAAACAAAAGTTCAAACAAATGGGCGTTGTAGATAAAGGCTTACAAATTAAATAATATGATTACACACACAAATCGAGTCTCAGGGAATATGTAACAAGACTGAGAGAAGCTTTATAAAAAGTGAATCAAAAGATAAAGATGAGAAGTTGGTATATTTTGTCAGTTAGCTTTGTATGAACTTTTCTTGAACACACCGATTAGGATTGTCAGTTCTAGTGCCAATAATTAAAGGTGTGCTCCTGAATTTTCTGTTTTTTTTTTAACAAGTATTGATCAGATCTTATCAGAAACAACGTACACTCAGATACACATTAACGTCTGATTACTTGAAGTATATATCCTTATAACCAAATAATGAAAAGCACGTCGCACAAGTGTGGAAATCACACTAAAATTTAAAGTAATATTCTTTTTGAAGGGTGATGAACAGTGTGTTCTCATCCTTACATAGAGATGAGAAAACAGATGATTCATTTGTTTGAATGAGGAGCAGAAATAAAAGGGAAGATTAGTAGATGAGGATGTAGACGCATACTGTTTGGTATTTCACAAGATTTGACATCTGATCGTGAACATTTCATCACCAAGCTTGTCTACATCTTCTGTAATAAATCTATGCATTTGTCTACACCGGGTTGGAGAGACGAAAAGATATTCTGGATGCAGACTTCCAACCGCAACAAACAGGATTCAGCAATAAACAAATCATGCGCGTGCCAGATTAAAACACTACTTATCATCACCGAACAAAGACTTGAATGGTAATCTACTCTGTAACTCGAATTCATTGTGCGTCGGTGGCACAGTCGTTAGGACTCGCCAACCAAGCACATGGTCTGAGGTTCAATCGCTGGCTGACGCACACCTGATATTGATGGTTGGCCTGATAAATCTGGACTACCAATATCACATACTGAAAATTCCTTAATTGTACCGAAATACTGTGTTGAATCAAGCTATTATAAAAAATAGGACTTCGACAACGTCGGCGGAGAAATAATCTGGTGACTACTTCAACAATACGAAGCGGGTGTGTCTCAGAGATCCATAAACCTCATTCACCAACTATATGATTAGGATACATGCCAACTCATGACAGAAAGCTCATGAAAGCTTTCTAAGTGAAGACAAGTGCAAGACGAGGTTGCCTACTACCAGTAATGGTTATCTTGTCTGTGGTGAGGGACTAGAAGAAAGACATACGTTAGAGTGACAAGAAGTCTCTAGAAGATTTGAACTTCGCGGAGGACTTATGTGTAATGTCACACAAACTCGAAGATCTATAGGCAAAAACCAACATTTTGATAGAAGAAACAGCAAAGAGAGGACTTCAAGGGAATATACAGAAGACAACAAAAATAAGCATCAGTCTCTATCGACGGGAAAGATTTGAAGGAAGTTACCTCTTTCACTCATCTGGCTAGGCATCATCATTTATACTTCAGGTGGGAGGCACGGATGAGGATATCAAAGCCTACCACGACCGGAAGAGCTAAAAAGACATTCATTAACGTGAAATTAGTGTGGATATTTGCTTCTCTGGGCGTGAAGAAAAATATTCGAACTTTCAACATTGTCAGCCATTCTATTGGTTTCAGAGGCTTAGTGCATCACACAAACCACTTCAAAAAGGCTGCAGGCTTTCATCAGCTGCTACCTATGTTGGCTCGATACTGAAGATCAGGTGGCTGGCTGACCGAAGTGGATAAGCAACAGGATACTGTGGCAAATATGCAGAAGGAAATGGAGATATTTTGCATACGCTCTGAGGAGACTGTTACGTGGCATTACATGCAAGGCTCTGGAGTGGAGCGCGAATAGGTAACAAGCTGGGCATCTGAGAGGGACGTTGAAGTGGTCCTGCCAGGAGATGAGAACATATGAGCAATCAGGGAACCAGCTAAAGAGGACTGCAGAGGATAAGATGAAACAGTGATGATCTGTTGAAGCCTTGTGTTCCACTCGGAACCCAAGGTAATAATAATGTGATTCCGTGGCATGCTGAAAGATATTTGGTCACTCAAACATATATTACACTGAAATAATTTTTCATGTTGACAGTTAATCTATGCTGTTCAGGGTGTTTTCTTCCTAGGATGGATAGCACTGATAAATCATTTATTTACGGATTCGAGAAATCGTTCAGAGTTAAAAGCTTAGAGTTGGGCAGCACTGATTACAGTCACGATAAAAATAATAGTCAAAATTAGTTCAATATCACCACAAACCACAATAATATAATATAGGAAACCAACATGTCTTTGGTTAGGAAAGTAAGAAGTCGACGTAAACCAGATACTCCATACATATTTACTCGATTACATATTTGCCAAATCACGAGCCCCCTATTTCTTGGAGATGAGTAATTTTTCGTCTGACCCGGGTAAAACGTGTTTGATATGAAGAAAGATATGAAATATTCTTAATTGTTGATGCTGATAACAGTCCAGCTTTGAAGCTTCATTATAGTAAATATTCACTCAGGGTATCTACGTTTCGCAGTTAAATCACTATTCGGCAGATACCTCTCGGTTTCGTGTTTCCTGTAAATTGTTATTCATTAGAAATATCGATTTTCAGTAGACAGGCATTTTCCAATGAATGAATTCATGAAAACGCTGCATGCTTTATTTCAAAGAAATTCTGGTCTTTAAAATAAGAAGATTCCTCTGAAAACTACGTAACTTCGCCAAACAACTCATTTACAAACACAAAATTTAATTAGTTGATTATCTTTTCATGATGTAATTTCATAACAATCAGTAATTACAGTTTAATAAAGAGACGTTAGGAGCATTTCTAATGATTCAATACAGTGTTCTACATTGAATGGTTAGATTAATTATTGTTGAGGGTTAATTAAAGCATAATTAAGCTTTTTATTTCTTTCGTAATTAGTATCAGCCTAATTCGCCGTGGGTAATTAGGATACATCCATTTAATTGTAAATTAGCTCATCGGAATGGTTATACTATCAATCAGTTGTAAACGCTAAGTGAGGTATATTTGACAACAGATTATAAAATGTTTTACTTCTTTTTTTATTACATGCGCCAGCAGAAAGCAGATCAGTTTAATTCTGATGCCCTTTCGTCTACCAAATATATTATGCTTTCTAGGCAAGATAAACAATGGTCTTAATTGGTCTAGGCCACTCCAGAGCTGATTTATCCGTTGTACTCTACCTGAAGTACAAGCGAGTGTTGAGGCGATGCTGCATAATGTTCAGTACCACTGCATTATCATATATTTTTTAACGCATGATTTTAGATGTGACTTTTTCACATTGTGAGACAACTGGGTTTATATTCACAGTCAACTTGTAGGCCATTCAAAAATAATGGCAAATCAAAATCACCTTAGCATAGACTCTGTCAAAATTATAGTTTGTTTCACATCAAAAGAATATGGAAATATGCAGTGAGGTGATAGACCTATGAACATCATGGTCATCTGACTGTTGAGTAAATAAACAAACAAATTCGTGTATTCAGAAACTCTCTGTATATGAATAAAACAGAGACTTCAAATTTTATTTGAGCATTACTCGATGAAGAAACCAAAGTTTCTGATGAATAAAGGTACAAAATACAGCTTTGAAAGTAAAATTACTTATCCTAGGGTAGCACAAAAATGAGGCAAATACGGCGACCAAACCTTAGACAGGTGCAAACATAGTCAGATGAGTGGGTGTCCAAGAGCTCGCAGCTTCTACTCTTTAATTCTGACGTTTAGTGGATTCATTCTTAAAACTTGACTTTTTCCATAATTTAGGTATAGTCTATCAGGTTAGCTAACCCCAGCATACCACAGTGGAAAAATGTGTCTTCCTTTTCAGTATTTCCAAGTGCATATTGACTTTTTAATCTTAAATAGATACTTCCATTAAATTCTATCGTGAATAAAATAAAATTGGGCTTACTACATTTTCTAAACTATTCAAAAACAACTGGCTAAACATGACTAAATTTAGCAATAATAAAAAACAGCGACTTCGTATCAGTATACTTTGCTTATTTGTTGCAGTAAATATGCAGTCCGTGCATACTGTATTTAAATGTCAACTGACATACGTGCATTATAACAAGATTATAGCACACTAAGTATGAATTCAGAGATTGAGCCATTTTTTATGAGCTATCAAATACGTTGTCAAGATTTCACATTTATCAAACTTAAATGTTTACAGAAATCAAAAATGTACACGCTTACCCAGTCTGTGAATATGAATGTGTATTGATAGCCAGTCATATTGTGCACATAGGCCTACGAAAAAAAGCGAAACAGTAATAGACAGATATATGTATCAGATGTTAGTGTGATTAGTAATAACGGGAATAATAAATTTCAGCTTAAGCTAACACAAAAGGCATATTATCTGCATATACTGTATTGCGTATTACGTATACCTTTATCAATTGTATGTACCACATTCCAGATGAATGGTACTGAATGTTTGGAGCATGATAAATACCCATGAGATATAAATTTAAAGACATAATTCAGAATAGAATATTCTCTACGTAAATTCACTTCAAAGCTGTGTTCTAAAAGGTCAGGGGAATACCTATAAGGTCGATTACCCACAGACGTTGGTAGCAGAATACATGGAATTACATGTTAAGAAAAATAATCGATTATGCAATCTAAAAACATGAAGTGGTGATCATCACTGAGAAATGATCACCATTAAAACAGGAAACAGGAATATTATTCGAAAAATTAAGACATTTGTGAAGTCACGAGTTAGAAATGAAAGAATAAGGCGAAAAAGCCGAATGAAGATGGATTGCCTACGAAATTATTGTATGAGTTTAAAAAATTAATAAAAGTGTAAGGTCACTGTAGTACAAAAGGATAAAAGGGTAAATCGCCTCTATGCACACAATTCAGAGTTTTATTTGTGTATAGCAAGAGGTTTTGCTATGGACAGAAGGTGAAACCTTTCGGACGAATTGGTCTTACCTTATGTATCACTTTGAAGGATTTTTCTGTTGATGCGGAATGATTTTTAGGAACAAGGTGTTCAAGACTTGAACTTTCGGTTTGTCTAATCTCTCCTTTCGAGAACTATATTTGGAGATGTTCATGTGAGTGTCTAGACAATAGTCTATAAGTATGGCCTGTGTAACTAGCTCCACAGGAGGAAGTCAATTCTTATATGCAAATAGATGATACCGACAGTGGAAAGTTGTCTTTGACATTTTGGTGAATAGAAGGTTGCGTGGAGAGTCTGAGACGAACTGATCTCAGTAATCTGCTTCGAAGGATTTCAGATGTTGTGTCACCTTTAAATTTCACTTTTATGAATAACTTTTTCTTTGGTACTTGGGTAATTCCCAGATCATACATCTTACGTTTCATATGTTTTTTGGTGAATGCTAGTTGATCACCATTATGAATTACTCTAACGGAAAGACTCCAGCTCTCTATTTACTGTGTCTTCTATGGATATACGACTGATTCTTGTGAAGAGGGATTTGATGAAAATATTTTTTTCCTGTGTAGTGAAACAGAGCCATAGAAGTTAGCTGCCCGTCCAACTATGGATGTTTACTTATCATGCTAGCATTTGAAACAGTAGCAACCTTTGCTTTAATGCGCATCAGTTAACAGACTGGTGTGTCTCAATTTATCCATACTGTGAAACTAAGTCTAAGTGTATTTAATTGAATATAAGTCTATAGTAATACAGCAGAAGGAAATGAATGTCAACTAAATTTCTTGTTGCTTCCGCAAAGCTAAGCAATGGGTGAGAAATTCATTCAAGCTGAATTCGACTGAGTGATCTCATTATCTGTTTCGCGTACATAACCAAACACAGAGTGCTAGAATATATATGAACGATTATAACTCGATGAAACTATTGGAACTATTATTCCAGCCGAAAATACTACCATGTAACTTCATCACAGTTAAGGTTCTTTTGTTCACTTTACCTAACAAACATGAAACTCGTTTTCAAAAATGGATTCACACATTTCTATGCGTTAACAAAATCAGACTCCGATGGTTCTCTATTTCGTTAAACTTGTCAATGAACCACTTAAATACGGATCTGTTTTTTAAAAATTATCTTGTTTCAGTCATTGAAATATTCGAAGCTCCTACAATATTATTATTATTATATTATTATTTCCTTTAATTCCTAGAGGAACATAGGGCTTCAGCCATGCGTCTCCATTGCGTTCGGTTCTCTGCTGTAGTTTTCACCTGGCTCCAAGTCTGCCCACACGCTTTCAATTCCTCTTCACATGATCTCCTCCAGGTCACCCTTGGACGACCAACTCGTCGCTTCCCTTTCGGGTTCCACTCGATGGCTTGTCTAGTGATGTCACTTGCTGGTTTCCTCAGAGTGTGTCCAATCCATCTCCATTTCTTCCTGCCTATTTGTTTCACGATCGGTTCCTGGTTGGTTCGCTCCCAGAGATCTTTGTTGCTGATCCTCTCCGGCCATTTGATCTTGAGTATTGAGCGAAGGCATTTGTTAATGAAGGTCTGTAGCTTGTTTGAGCTGCTCTTTGTGACACGCCAAGTCTCTGATCCGTATAGTAGTACTGACTTCACATTGGAGTTGAAAATACGGATCTTATTTTTGACGCTGAATGCTGTTGACCTCCACATAGACTTGAGAGAAATGAAAACTTGTCTTGCTTTTCCGATTCTGGCTTTGATATCCTCGTCAGTTCCTCCTGTAGTTGAGACGATGCTTCCCAGGTAGGTGAAAGAAGTTGTTTCCTTCAGGTTCCTCCCATTTATGCTGATTGTTGTCGGTTGTTGCTGTTGATGTTGGCCAGGAATCTTCATTACCTCTGTTTTGTCTATGTTCACTTGAAGTCCTATCTTTGCTGCTTCTTCTGCCAATTTGTTGCTTTTCACTTGCATATCTTCCAGTTTGTGGGAAATCAGACATATATCATCGGCGAAATCCAAATCCTCCAAGGCTTTTGTGTCGGTCCATTTTATGCCTGTTCCCTCGTTGGTTGCCGTTGTCTGCCGCATTATCCAATCTACTGCAATCAGGAAGATCATTGGTGACAGTAGACAGCCTTGTCTCACTCCCGTCCTCACTTCGAAGGATTCCGTGAGCCTCCCGTTGTGGATTACTTGGCATGCAGCGTTGTCATACAGCTGTTGGATGAGATGAATAATTGTCGGCGGCGCTCCTACAATATGTGATACAAATATTTTTCGAAAAGTCTCACTGTAAGTCGACAGCATTTGATTCAATTTTTTAATCTCACACATAAATGAAAATGACATTTTCTCTTTCGAATAAAAACCAGTCAACCTTGTCATCACAACTTACTACTGTGTGGCTGATTAGACATTAAATGTGATGATGCATAAATTAAGTGACAAAGGAATTCATTTTTTGTCTAAACATACACAAAAGTGAAATTATGACTGTGAAAACAAGTTGAGAGTAGACAGAAATGCTTTCTAAAAACTAGAAAAGCAAACGAAGTGAAGTAAAATGTTTGCTTTGCGTAATGCAATTCATTTTTCCAACCACTTAGAATTATTTTACAATGAAAAATGTTGTAATCCATGAGACCAACATACTATTAAGTTCTAGTTAAAACTTTGAACACGAGTTGAACTGTTGATCTGAGTTATCAATCGAAACTGTAAAATACTTTTGCTGGAGGATTTCTTTAAAATCAGTTCTGTTTTTTCTGCCTAAATTGATAGAAATGTGTAAGGTTTCAGTGAAGTATATGTTACAGTGTTAGTAAATCGGTAAACTTGTTTGAAGCACATACAGATCAACAGGAAACATTTTCCGGAGATTTCCAGCGTAAAACTCATTACACATTGATTTTATTAGTGTTTAAGTCTGAAACAAAAAGGTTCGTAGTTTAAAACTAAGTGAATACTCCAAAAGCAAACTTTTATATGAAGAAGCTTAATGGCAAAAGAGTTGAATTGATAAATACTTACCATAACTAAGAAGTTGCTCACTTGCCAACTGGGAATGTCTACAAGAAAGTTTTTTTCTGTACCTGAGCCTAATTCTGCCATCATTGCTCTGGCTCCACTTGCATTCTCATCCCATGATTTTATCTTCAAAGTTCCTTCATAGTTATTCACTAAGGTGGTGAACTTGAGCAAACCTGATATAATGTTCAATAAGAGAATAATATAAACATACTATGCAAAAAACTCTTCAAAATGAGAAGAGATGCACTGAATGTAAAGTATTTCCTAATGACAGTCTACGACAGGTTCTGTTCTAAGGAGAAAAACTGATAAATAATGGTGGCGTATATGATCTAATTGTGCGTCGGTGGCATAGCGGTTAGGACGCTCACCAACCATGCATATGGTCCGGGGTTCGATCCCCGGCCGACGCACTCTTTCACCTCACTAAGCCAGAAATAAAGCTGGTGTAGAGGAAAGGTTGGGCATGAGGCTAGCAACCCCATCCTGTTAAATAAACACTGCTACAGAAACCTGAAGACTCTACCTTGAAACCCTGTGTTCCACTGGGAACGTGAAGGAATAAAAAAATATATGATCTAATTAGGAGTACAAAAGTACCATTATTATGTTAATGTTGGTGCTCAGCAAGGGCTCACCTCTGTTCAAAGGTCTAAATAAAACTACTGGACACATTTATTTCTTTTCCCATAAAGAAAATATTCAGAAAAATTATAATTAAAGTGAACAATAGTTTTCGACAACTTCATCAAACTTTGAGGGATAAATTACTGATAATGGCCTCTTCAATTCATATTTATTAAACCAACCGCTTCTGTGGAGCTTGTTACTTGAGTCTTATTATTCTTATTGTTATTTGGATGTCTTTATACATTCACATAGGTGAACATATATGGCTGTATAAAAAGAGCAACAAAGTGCATAAATAACTGAACTGTGTGTCATTCAGCGGATAGTGGCCATCAAATTAAACAACAGCAGATCCTTTTGTTGGTATATCATGAAGAGCTTGATTACACTTCCTACTGGTAGTGGTATATAGGAATTAAAACCCAACCAATCTATATGAGCTAATTTGTTTACCTCGGTTCACAAAAGGGGGGGGGAGTATTTTCTTTAATATAAATTTATTGATAATTAACGCTTTAAATGCCTATCCCGTTATTTTCTCTCACCCCTGGCTTTATTTCAGACGTTTGCGATTTCATGACCTTCATTAATAGGTCTGTATTTTAGCTTGTCCTACTGATTCCTTTTAACCTTTTTTAAAACTGTTCACACCATCCTTTTCATTCCACTAGATTAAATTCTTCATTCTAACTAAAAGTACCACTGTGTCAACATCACGCCATTATAACAATTTTATCATTATTTGTCACCCTTTCAACATCTCCGATTTGTTTGTTTGTTTGTATTATTGTAGTATTCATATTTTGTCTCGCTGGTCTGACTATAACTCACCCCTTGGAACTTGTACTTTTGCTATTTGTAAATTCTCAGTTACGTTATCCGGTTATTTTATCTCACCTTATCTCAGGTTCTCACGTATTATAATATTTACGTACATTTAAGTGGTTATCAAAACTAATGGCCTATTATTACATACTGTACAAGTACCACAGTACAGTTTCAGATATAAATTTTCATTCGCCTTTACTGATATATTCGCTAACGTAAACAGATTGATGATTAAAGTGTTGGTTTGTAGGGATTTGATTGGTTAACAGGAATTCATCATGAGCTGACATTAGTTAGAGAACCATTGGAAAACCTGGGAGTACTGGACAGCTGTTTCGTCCTAGTTTGAGACTCTTCATCAAACTGATGATTTATAAGGCCTGATGAAAAGTTATTTATTTATTTTCTCCTCTGTTGATATGTCGGCTCTTAGGACAAACACTTCGACGATGACTGAAGGCAAACACAGTGTTATTTCATTGTTGGTAGCTGATAATGCAACCCAGGACGCATTCTTCACTCTGTTTATGACTCGCCAGCTAGGTATGTATATATCCAAGGGGGGAAGCGGCTGTTCTCACTGAAAGTCTAACCAAGCACTGTTGTTTTAAACACTAAGGCGTTATCCGCCAAGCTCGTTAGTCTCACAAGGAGTAAGATGAGTTATTTACTGAAATTATTGTGGGTTACGCTGGATTCTGCTATCAGCCACCACTTATCAAACAATATGAGTAAGTAATTTACAAAAAATTATAGCGGAAACTAATTGTATAAAATTATTGAGAACAGTTGTTCGCACTAATTATTCTTGTTAGGAATAAGTTTTGGAGATATTAAAATTACAGAGCAGATTCAACTAAGAGACTGAGAAATTCAAGCTTTCACGGAATGGATACGAGCAGTTTTCCGAATAGTTTCCTACTACGTGACAAATTTTACAAAGTAATTTTCTGGAAATAAATTTTTTGTTATTGGTTATCAGGGATTTGGCTGGTGGCAGGTTTGGTCAAAAGCTGACATCAGTTACAGAGCCACCGGAAAACCAGGGGACACTGAATAGTCTTTTCACCCCAGTTTGGAACCATTCAGCCGTACACAATAACTGTAATTTGACTCAAGGACTACCAGTCACCAGGCTCCCTAGGAGATCATTCAACCACCATGACTCGACCCATTAGCAAATGAATTCCAAATTCTACCAATTCGCGATGAATAAATATTTACACAAATGTACTTTATATTTGACTAGGATACTTACTTTCAGGTTTATTATATATCAACGTCATTCGTTTCCACTTTTCCACCTGGGTTAAATATTCATATAGGCCTATTCCATAGCTTTCAATGCTGGGATGTAGATGTATAGCGTAAGTACTTTTTGGTGGTGCTAAACTCCAGTGTGTTTCTACATACGGTAGACCGAAACGATTGGCTAGTGACAACAGAGCCTGTGCCAGAGATGGTGAACTTGGCCCATATAGGGCGATTATTCCTCGATCCAGAATTTTGCACGCTTATAACCGCAAAGTAGATTCATCGCAAAAAAGCAAGTAACAAGTAAATAATTTAGTTATATGTAATAAGAGTAATTCATGAAAAGAAAACAATAAAACTCCGTAGTGTTCAAGCCATACTTTTGAATACATTCACTTTTACAAACTTTTCTGCTCCCAGTTCTTTGAAGTACTCTTTGGGTCAAAGATAAGACTGCAAAACAACATCGTGGTATGAAATAAGGGATAGATACTTTAATCATGTTCAGTGTTACAGAAGCATTTAAAATTAAGTTGAGTGAAATTATGCATTCATTCAAAGTTATTTACAATCCTTTCTTGATTAGTAGTTTACTTTTACATTAAATGTGTGAAGTTTTACATCACTGTAGAAGCAACAACCAGCATAAAACATAGGCATTTTCGCTGTTAAATTCACATTAGTAACTAAACGATACAGCAACAGCTCAGACTATGGGCTGGATAATCGAACCGCCAAATACGTTCCACTGATTAGCATAGTTGTGCAGTAGAAATCTTAGCTAGCTCCAATGTGTCACGGTAAAATATCTGGTATTAAACTAGAACTGCAGTCGTATTAATGTGATGGTTAAAAAGTTACGTCATGAAGTCCCGTCTACTGACACGTTTTTGATAAAGTCATACAACAGATTCCTGAAATAAAAGTTTAATTCTGACTGAACTTTAGTTAAATAAGGAGTCAGGATTTTTATTATTTATTCCTCGTGTTTCGAATAGAACATGGGGCTTCGGTGACACACTTTCAACCGACTCTATGATCACGCACAAGCTTTCATTTACCCATCTTATGACCTCCTTTATGTCACCCTCGGAATCCCAACCAGTCGCTCCTCACTTGATTTCCACTGGAGACCCTGAGGTGTGATGTCACATGAATGTTGCCTGGGAGAATGTACAGTCCATTACCATTTCCTTCTACATATGTGTTGGGTTGATTCATTGCCAGAGTTTCTTGTTGCTCATCCTTCCCTAATGACTGTCTGGTCTTCAATATCAGGTGAAGGCTTGTGTTGGTGAGAGTATGTGACCTATGGAAAATTTGCATCTTGTTCCTTGTTCTGAGTGCTGTGGATCTCCACAGTGCTTTTGCACTTCTGTCCTACGGCTTCGGGCTTTAACAACGTAATCCATGATGCATACAAGACTGCCTGTTCAGGTAAGTACAAGAGAAAAATGACTTCCTTTAGATTTCCCCCGTTGTTGATAATTAGTGCTTACTATTGTTGATAGTCGGGTATCTTTATAATCTTTATCTTCCCTATATCCATCTGAAGTTCTGTATTCACCGACCCTTTCGTTAGCTTATTGTTTCCTGCCTGTAGACCTTCGAGTGTGTATGACATTAGACATACATAATCCGTGAGGTGCAGATCCTTAAGTCGTTCTGTTGGCTCAACATATGCCCAGCTTCTCACTCCTCACTGTTTGTCACATGGTCCAGTCCAACACGCTCAGGAAGACCATTGGTGATAACAGGCAGTCTTGTCGTACTTCTATTTTTATTTGAAACACTTCCATTAGCTTCGCATCGTGAATTACTTGAAATTTATCATCATCGTATAGCTGTTGAATGAGGTTCATAAATGTTTGAGACACTACACTCCAGATTGTTGAAGTAGTCACCAAATTATTTCGCCGTCTACGTTGTCAAAGCCGTTTTCAATGTCGATGAATTCGAGGTACAAATTTACTGTCATCTAAGGCTTTGTTCGATGATGATACATAGTGTAACGATTTGAACGACACATATGTTTTTGCTGCTGAATCCAGAATTTGTCGAGCGAAGTCTTCCATCCAGCGCATCTTTAAGTCATTTCAGCATAATGCAGTTTAATATTTCTGTAGAGTGTACAAGAACAGGATTCCGTGCCGGTTCTTTCATTGACTTAAACTGCTCTTCTTCAGCAGTTTCGCAAGGTGGCCTTTACCTCAGTTATCAGGTACCTTTCCTTCTTTTCGCTATATTAACTTCAATACCATATCATGTGTTTGGTAAGTAATTAGGTATATTGAAAATATTTGGCATTTTTGTCAAACATTCATCATTTCTGGGCGATTCAGTCATCTGTTTATGTAGATCGCAGGAGTCAATAAGATACAACAGTCTCTACTACTAAGCACTGAAGAGGAAATTTATTTCCAAAATAAGTTATTTTGACGTCCACATTGCTTATCATTACTTCCTAATTAATATGATGTGGCACTGATTGATGTGAGCTGCAGTCCGAATTCCGTCATACTAGCTTTCCGTTTAATTCCGAACCAACATTCCATAAGTCTCATTAGTCTGACAAACCTATTTGCAATAACAACTTATTTAGACCGTTCACTAACTAATTTGTGATGTGATATGCGCAAAGCTTTACTTCCTCTAATAACACTACGTATATCTATATATTCACGCAAGCATATGACAAGACGAAAATAAAGACAACATGAAAACAGAACAGACTGTATAAAGGTTTAAGTTTGTTCAGTTATTTTGTCGCTAAATGTGTTATGAAGACGAAGATAATGATGAGAATGACGGTGGTGATGGAGAGATAAATGGGATTACAGTTATTAATATTCATGATATCTTTTTTACATTTACTGAAGCATATACTACACTAGACAGTAACACGTTCTGCGCACGCACCAATAGGTCCATTAATTGCCAAAGTATTTATTTTGAAGAGAAGAAAAATAAGCCCACTGTATTAGTAGTTATGGTCAAAATAAAATTTTTAATAAGAATTATGATAACTACTCCATCTGAAATTCAATATATCTAAGTTGACATCCAACAGATTTAAAAGAAATGTGTGAATGCTATAGAAGATTTTGCACATTTGCAACCATTTTACTGGTCACCAGTATTCTCTCACATAAAGAATATTTCGATGATAAGAAATTAAAAGTATAGTATTCATAGAAATGGTTTGCCTTCTACATTAACCCCTAGGAAACATATCAGCAGACGAGGAAATCTTCAAAATTAAGCTTTCGTGGGAAGTTGACATAATGAAATTCAGGAGTTCTAGAAATGTAAACAGTTGAATATTCTGAATGTTACTTATTTCAGAAATGTTTGAATATTATGGAAGAGCTAGTTACCGAATTTGAAAGAATTTCTAAGTACTTTAATTGAGTTAAAGATCAGAGGGTTAAACACGAATCAGTTTGTAAATTAAGCTGAGTTCGCTTGGTGTTATGTTCTTCCTTTAAAGTGAATAAATGGAAACCTGAAGTTGAATTTCATGTTTTCGGCATAGAAGAAACCAATCGTTCATTGTATTTTAAGAAATGATACAACCGAGCTATTTCATCATTTGGTAGGCATGTCGCCAATTTAATGTATATACTCTCTTAGGATTGAAACAAAGTGATATTAACTTTCTACTATTAGCTTAAGGTTTAGTGAGATTTAAAAATTTTAGATTTCAAGCTGATGTACTGTTCCTTTACCAAATAATAACATTCTCCGACAGAAAAGTTTCTCAAAGTGTATCGTACGTGATCAGAAATAAAAGGTTTTAACACGTGTATTCATTTGCAGAAAGAAGAATAAAGTAGAGTGTATGATCTAGACCCAGGAAATTACTGGTGGAAACAGAATTCTGTGTAATCGAACAAGGTTATTGGTTTATTATTTGGTGCTACGAAAAAGAACCAAAGAGCTTAGTAAAGTGTTTCGCGTCTTCACCAAAATAGTGGGAGGCTGAAAATATGTTACTTCTTATTTTACAATATATAAAAGTTGTACGCAAAACAGTGATTATTATTTTATTTTATTTCATCATTAAAAATTATATTTTTTCATTTGTTGCATTCAGTATTGAAATTTCAGCTTAAAAGTAATAGTTTGCACCTATTGCGAAGAGGTATTTGAAATTTCCTCATTTCAAATCAAATACATGTTTATTATATGATAGAGATTTGTAGCTCAGGTGGATGATTTTGATGTAGTTGTGTTTGCGAAGCCTTCATTGCCCTACTAGGCAACATCTTCATCACATACTTCACTTTGAAATGAGCTTTTAGATTTCTCCACGAGTTTATTAGTCATCATGAAGGTGAGTGGTTGTTTTTGTGTGTTTTCATACCCCCTAGGCTACTTTTATTGGAATTGATTGTTTCCTTGACTTGAACTTTGACCCTTTGTGTATGAGATTTCATCCTTATCGATTGGTAAATTTTGTCTATGTCTGTGTGTCTATTGATTGACAGTTCACTGAAATACTAGGCTTCTAAAAATTCTTTAGCTTTCTTGGTGTTTCCTCTGTCTAGTATTTGAACGCTGGCTGTCCCAGTCGAATCCATGTCCGTTGTTGTCTGTACGTAGTCATATGAGGGAGTGGATGTCATGTTTT
Source organism: Trichobilharzia szidati (assembly GCA_944472155.2). NCBI lineage: Eukaryota > Metazoa > Platyhelminthes > Trematoda > Strigeidida > Schistosomatidae > Trichobilharzia > Trichobilharzia szidati. The sequence goes on from OX235279.1 coordinate 97,154,629, forward strand.
TTGACGGCTAGCTTATGTTCACGGATGCGAAGACGAAGGGGACGTCCACTTTGGCCAACGTAGTGCTTTTCCCAGTCGTTGCAACTTATGTTGTAGATGATGTTGGTTTTATCTTCTTTCTTTGTTGAGTCTTTTGGTTGACATAGAACTGAGTGAAGTGATTTAGTTGGTTTGTGTGCGACGTCAATTCCCAAAGGTTTGAAGGGTCTTGCAGTGATTTCTGAGATGTTTTTTATATATGGTAAAGCAATTTTCCTTGTATTTTCCCTCGATTTGGTAGGTTGGGTTGGATGTATATGTCTTTTGATGAAATTCCGTGGATATCCATTCTTTTGAAAGACGTCCATGAGATATCTTTTTTCAATTTTCCTTAAGGTGGGAGTGCTGCAATGAGTCCTGGCCCCATTCCTTTTGTGTGTTATTGGATTGTTGCTGTTGTAATTGAGTATTTGGTCCGTGTGAGTTGATCTTCTAAAAACTTGGGTTTCTAATTCCCCTGTGGTTGTTCGCCTGACTAATACGTCCAAAAATGGGATTTTGTCCTCAGATTTCTCTTCTCTTGTGAATTTGATGTCGTTGAAGACATTGTTTGTTAAGTTGTGAGTTTTATCCTACTCGTTTCTTTTGATTATTACAAATGTGTCATCTACGTAACGTATCCAAATTTCGGGTTTGATTTTTGGTAGGATTATGTTTTCGAGCCTTTGCAATCGTACCTGATATCACCCATCTAGTGGGTGTTCCTTTAGCTTGTTCATGTATTTGGTCGTTGAATTTGAAGTACGTTGCTATGCATAGGTTTATGCATTCCATCCAACTTGTGTGTTACATTTTTGATTGTTGTGGGAGGTATTAGTGGTTGCTGAGTAATTGCTCCATGGTCTCTTTTGCTAGTTTTTGTCCAATTGAGGTATGTAATGCTGTGACGTCAAAGGATACCATTATTTCTTGGTCATCTATTTGAAGGCCTCTGATTTTCTCTAGAAATTGGATAGCATAATTGATGGAGGTACATCAAAAAACAAGTTTATAATAATTAGTTTATAAGAACGCCACATTTCGTGGGATGAATACAGTCATCGGGGGAATAAGTGGGAATCGCTGATCGGGAAAGAAAGTACTTTCCAATGAGGTAAGGAAATTTCAGGTTTGGTCATTGCACAACTTAATATCAACGTGCGGTCTTGGCATTCAAGAACGAACTCCTGGACTGCCGGTTTGCAGGGAACATGTGTGCCAAATTCTGTTTTATCTAGAATATAATAATCTACAAAAAGGAGGACCACTACGGTTGTTCTGAAGAATATTTTACTCATAAATCAAATTTGCAATTTTCAAATTAGTTCACAGCTTTGTAGAATGATTCGCAGTTTATACAGTTTGAAGTGATTATTTCACCACAGTTTCCTTTGTGATCTGACTGAAATCACAAATGGTAATCAAGAAACGAAGAGTAAATGCATGTGACTATTTACTACTCAATGACTGAGATGAGTAGTTGTGTACCAGCCACATCAACCAGTGGTGCTTGTTAGCTAGATCGAAGTGATCGAAACACCAAGTCGTTTCGTTCGTCTGGGGCAGAGCTCATCAGCGGTGACCCGGTTTTGTTTTAGCTCATAGGGCTGAATCACTAAAAACCACCTATCATTTAAAAGGTTCTTGCTAGGGCAAAACTATTGTGATTTTATTTGTGTCTTATGTGATGAGCGGTGTTGTCTTATGGTCCTCTGATATAACAAAAATTTGAGACTAATTGAATGCCTTGCAATTTACTAAGAACATATTACGAATAGTTTCAGTGAATTAGTATCTTGACTAACAAAAACAACTAAGATATAATGCACAGTTCTAGCTAATGCGAAGTGACTGCCAAAAGTATAAGGATTAAGCGAATAAATCCTTAGAAGCATATAAAAAACGAAGTCAGATGTTTGTTTTCTCAACTCACCTTGTTGTGTGGCTATGAAAACATTATCTCTCGGCACAAACTGAATAATAGGTTCCAGCTGGTAGGATGATAGTGTTCCACTTTGGCTCAAAACTTCATTAGCTGCTTGTATTCCATTTTCGAAGGCCTTTTCAACATCTTTATCCCCGTCACTCAAAATGACTCCTTGAATAAAACAGTATTTATACAAAACTGTAAGTTAAAAACCTTAACTTTTATTTTAAGAACTAAGATAATCAGACCAACTAAACGTTTTAGCTCAATACTGTTATAACCATAGTTTTTGAAAATCTATACACTGTTGTTTATGTGGTTTATCACAGGAAAAGGTGTTCCATGAAAATTGTTTAGAAAGGAATATAAAATTTAAGAAGTCCAGTCTCCTCTTTACTCCACGTTGAAGCTAATACACTGATGGTAACGCGACCATATGATGTCAATACTTGAAAGAATTCACGTGATCCTTTACTTTCCCAGTGGAACATAGAGCTTCAAGCTTCGGAAGCAGTAGTGTTTATTTTTGCGAAGTGGGGTTGCTAGCCTCACAACCAGTGATCGATCCCCGGACCACGCGCGTGGTTGGCGAGCCTTCTATCACTGAACTACCGACGCCTGAAAGAATTCACGAAAAGCCCAAATTCAAGTTGACTTATTAGCACAAAGCAGTCTCGCCTTTTGATTAGAAACACTTACACAGAAGACTGGGAAATCAAAAGGATAATGCAAACCTGTACAGCACCCACTGATATCACAGTTAAATGTTAAAATGTTTCATTGGTGAACAAACTGTTTTACTTCAACAAATATTTCTTTTTCATTTCCTAGATTCACATTGTATGAGGTCAATACATGCGTAGGTAAACTTCTAGAGATAGCAATACACACTGAATCATCTGTTAGTATTCCCCACCTCTGTGTATTTTACTTGTATTCCTAATTTATGTTTTAAATGACCTTTTCACTTATGAATGCATAAAGTTTAGCATTTGCGTAGACATATTTTTTCTTGTATTAATGACCTAAAGTTTAGGATCTACAACTTGTAGAAAATAACAGTTTTGGGAAAAAAGTTTGCGTCTGAATAAATCAATCGCGAATGTTCAATAGTGTGTTGCTTTTTTCTGAAGGAAATTAATCATGCTAGTATAAACTAAATTTGACGCAACACAGAAATTTTTCGACAAGTTCAATTCACTGAATTAGGAGAACCAACCATAATGTGAAACAACTGCAGACGGAGTATTCTTAAGTATACAATCATCGAAAAAACTAAAAAACGGAAGAATTCTCAGGCCAAGACTCCTGAAAATGTTTTACTTACTGTTAATTGCTATTGTTTTAAGAATCATACACCGAAACTGTTATGGGTCCCTTATGTAATGCAGCTATTAAGTAGAGTAAGGTGACGTCACCATACAATGCAGTGAACATTTTGTTCTGACGTAAAATGTTAGGATTACCTCTGCCTAATGTAAGAGTTTAACATACTTCTGATTAAAGAATTTCCAGATGAGTAAATATTGAATTTAAAATTGATGCATGTTTTTTTCTGATAAAAGCTTTTGAGCAAATAACAATCAGGATTTCGGCGGACCGTTGGTTATGTTCCTCTATGTACGACTACAAGTGGTTCATTGAAATGAAGGGGTTTAGGCTGTCTTTCTTCCTTTGAAACTTTCTGAATTTATGCAGTTCTTTAGAGTCCTATGGACTGTGATATTTTGTAGCGACCCTGGTGACTCTGTCGGCATTACCTTTTATGCAGATAAGAAGCAAGTATGGGGAGCTTGGAATAATGAGAAGAATGCATTTCCCACCCTCAGAACCATCACACTGCAATGCACATATAGTACAAAATGTTTATATTTCAGAGTTATTGTATTTTGACATTTACCACGATAGTGTATTCTTATATGTTCATAGTTTTAGCCAGTAGAATTTTCAAGATTTCGGTCATTGGTCGAAATCACTCAATTTTTGAGAGGGTGGTCAAATCAACAATTTAACAGATACCAAGTTGGTCGTTTGCAGACAATACAGCTCGAGCTGAGAACTTAGTACAGTGTCCTTTAGAAGTTCAAGAAGTATTAAAACCATAATATATTCTGTGTATGATGCCACAAATGAAAATCACCATTTTACTCTTATTACTTTTGTGGTTGCTATAGTGGTCACTGAATATGAAGGTTATCTAAGGATTATCGAGTAAATTGTTTTACTCGTTAAAGTAATAGATCCTATGGCACTATTACTGATAATTTACTTTTAAAAGAGTGAATTTAAAAGGGAATTATTCCTGTAATATTATTAGTATCAGAAAAATATAAAGTATTTTGAAATATGCACTCGACGGGTGAGAGGTACTCATACCAGTAGGTAACAGTCATCAGTTGAGATGATTGGTATTGTACATATATCTTATCAAAAAGTAACACTGATATGCATTCTCCATCTGTTCTCTACCATTCCTTCAAAAATCTGTTAATTTTCCAAATCGCTCGGTAGTACACAAATAAGCAATGCACTCAGAATGAATTGCTGCCCATCATTTCAGATGTTTGTGCGTAAACAATTACTGCTCATTTAGCTAAACAGCTAAGATTTTGGGAGAATCAACTAATTTACTGATACACTATTGTCTAAGCAAATCGACTAACTAATATACTGAGAAGAGGAAGTGAATACTCACATAATTATTGAATGCTGGCTTGAAATTATGTCCATCATAATAAGTCAAAGTTACTCCATTAACTTACCTATGTATATGACAGATTTGATGTCTCTTGGGGTTCTTGATAAAGTAGGACTACACTTGTTATTTGATGAATTCAATGGAGGTGTGAAATGAGACCCCGTAACAGCCAAAGCGATTGGTAATTGCAAGCTGAATAATATCTGTACAATATGATACATCATCACGTCTCTGTTTAACTGTTATGGTAGACTGTCAAAGCTGAAAATAAAACAGATAATAACAAACACTTTTTCTAGAGAAATGCAAAATAAAACTGGGTTTTCAAGTAAATCTGTGTATTCATTCGTAATCTGATAGTGTTAACAGTGCTATCTCCGAATTCAGGTAAATGACTCTTCAGTACTGTGTTGACTGTATCTCACTTGATTTTCAAATTCATACTTAGTGTTTTTTACAGTAATTTTCCTCAGCCTATCTGTTATTTTATGTTTTAGTAAACCTTTGAGAATGCTCACTATTTAGAGGTTTCATTAAGATGGTTTTACACTTCTAAGGTAGTTTTTTCATACACAGACGATGATAATGAGTAAGGTTCCTTCTTTTACTTGAAGGCGATTAACTTTCTAGTTCTACACTTTCCAGCAGATGTTGATTTTGTGTATGTACAAGGTTTCAGTGAACTGCGGTTCATCTGCTTCTTCATGACAACTGGGAAGTGAAATACTGTTTAGCTTTTCTCCAAACGTAAAAAGTTGAATCTACCACCTATAAAACTATAAAGAAGACTAAAGTGTTTTTTTGCGAATCTGTTATATAAGTAAAGATGTGATAGTCGTGCTTTTAAAAATGCATTCTCAACGCTTACTACTGTAAAAAATCATCTACGACAGACTCCAATGGAGACACTGCAGAGACTGTACTTCTTTGGATGTATATCATTTTATTTTTTATTTCCCAATTGACTCACAATTTAATCATAACTCACTTAATTTTGATATTCCTGCTGTTAATTCCAAAGAAGCAACGTAGATAAGATAAAAATTCCATCAGCCTTTGATAAACGAGAGATAAAGTTCTAATAGTTTACTATATCCATCGGTCACGCAAATAACTACGGGAAATGCGTTGGTGAGGACTTTGCTTTTGTAAACCTTCATATCTACATAATCAGATATATATATATATAAACTATCGAATATTTTCTATAGTTTGGTTTGTAAGGGTTAGTTATGTTTTTACGAGTTGATCATGGATTGATATCAGTTAGAGAACCATTGAAAACTAGGGAGTACTGGACAGCTGCTGTTTCATCCTAGTTTGGGAATCATCGGCAGTACGCACCTACTGGGATTCGAACGCAGGACCTTCCGGTTATCAAGGCAAGCTCGTATACCATGCTCGCTAGTGACTTGCTACATAATGGAGTTTCTTGGAGTTCTAGTGAGAAGTCGTGACCAGTGAGATCCAATTAAATACCACGTGTGTGGATGGATGTCCCACCAACGACACTGGTTGGGATCGCGCTAAATCACGAATTGGTAGTAGTTAGAATTCATGAGCCATTGAACCGGGTCCCAGTGGCTGAATGGTATACGAGCTTGCCTGGATAACCGGAAGGTCCTGGGTTCGAATCCCAGTAGGTACGTACTGCCGATGATTCCCAAACTAGGATGAAACAGTAGCTGTCCAGTACTCCCTGGTTTTCAATGGTTCTCTAACTGATATCAATCCATGATCAACTCGTAAAAACTATCGAATAACAAGAGCGTAATATTTACTGGCTTAGAAAAATGACTTAAGATTAGTTGTTATATATCCTGAGAGTTGTATTAGTAGGTTTACTCAATGTAAATAAACTTTCATAATACTGATAAGATAGAACCGAGCCAAAAGGATAAAATTCCAAGGGACATGGAAAAAGAAACTTATGAGTGCTATAGGATACCTGACATATTTTATCTTTCTTTGGGAAGAATTATCAAATGATACCATTTTTAAATTTAAGACCGGTAAATTGTATATTGTAAAGGCGAATAATAAATACATAAAGTATGTGAAACAAAATGAATGAGATTATATTCGGAAATGAGATAAACAGATGCTAACAAATGCGTGTGATGCAAAGATGGATTGATAAGAATTTATGTATATCAACGATAAGAACTTGGCTCTAGGGGGTGAAATTTAAGGCTAGTTTCACAGCAATATAATGGGTTGATATAATTATTATTGATTTCTCATTATATATACGTACGCGATGAAAAGGTACACTTTACAATGGGTTGGATTTAGTCTAGCACATAAATTCAAAAGATTGATCATGGGGACCTAAGTAGCAAGAGTCTATGTGGTATTTCTACGATCGCTCTTTGTCAGTGAAATCGGATAATGTTCTACAGAATAGAGTAGCTAAACCCATTATGGATAAAATTTTATTGTTATAAATTAATTAAAATTTTATCCATAATAGAGTTTTACTCTACCACAGTGCCCAAGTTTTATCCTTATAGCCTAACTGATCATTATTACATCGATACTGAGATTCGAAATCGTTTCTTAGAGTGACTTCCTCCCATGATTTTGAAATATATACGACTATAAACGAACTAAAATTTAAACAGAACGACATTCGATTATTTCAATGGCATGCAGGACACAAACTATAATTATAAATGCAGTGAATTCAGAATTCGGTAAACAGAGAATGATAGCTATTAAAGTTTTAAATTCCAGTAAGCTTCGTCAGCAAACAAGCTTTTTTCACTAAACTGATAGAAGAGTGGAATTTTAGCACTCTAGTAGTGCATAATTCAATCGTAGAATGATGGACAACTTAGCGAATACTATTTTCTCTATCGACGGAACCATCTTCAAAGGCTGTTCATTCGTATTTATACTTGGCAAAAAGTATATTAGTCTGTTAGTCAGTAATAGGAGGAGGAGGGGCTGACATAATTGATACGAATACTCAGAGTTGGTTTGTAAAGGTAAAAAGAAATTATGTAATAGTCAGCAACACAATGGAAGTAAGGAAATGAGGCTTAATAAGATGAAAATTGTTATTGTGAAGAGAAACCTTTGGAAACTGTGTATAATTTGTACAATAGACATAACTAGCTCCACAGAAGCAAGTGAATTTATAAACATACATTGAATTGGCAGTTTGTCCTTCACACATCCACTGATCATTTGTCGACTGTGGAAACTGATCCGTATCTCAGTCAAGAGGAAAGTTTTTCTCAGCGATCTACATAGGTGGTTCTTTAGGATATCAGCTCAGTTGTCGCTCTTAAATTCAGCAATCACAAACAGCAATTTCTTGGGTACCCTCTGGATTCTTCCAGGCTTTTGTCTTGCTTTCATGATTTTGCTATGAATTTTGTAGGATATCCGTTCACAATGAGGACTCGTCTGAGTCTCACCCCTTGTGCATGTCCTTCTTGAGGATAAGTAGTAGATTAGGTCTCTCTTTCTTCTCAAAGCGACCCAATTATGAAAACTTGTTTATTGAAAATTCCATGTCGGTCTCCTGTAGACTGATCTTTAAAACAACAGTCGTATCTTTTTAAAAAACCATCCAAAAATGAAATTCAGGGTTCATCTCTGGTTCCTATGTGAACTTGATAGAAAGGTGTCAGTTATTGAACTCTTTCGTTATCTTTTCAATGTCAGCACTCTTGTAAGAAATCATGAACGTATCATTCGTGCACCTTTGGTAGGTATAGAAACTTTAATAATGGGTCGTAACATAATATTTCATAGACTTGTCACGAAGCAATCTGCAAGTAAAGGACCCAATATTTTCAGGGTAATCAATGTGTACATATATATGCATTCATCATCTAGTCAGTGGAAAGTATGTAACGAACTGTATAATTCAGAAACTAAATGAAATCCTAGAGACTAATTAAAAAATCAATAGTGTGTAAATAGCAAATTCTAGTTTTTTATTTTAACATAATATTCATGAGAAAACTAATCAGTTTCTAAATTATCAATGTATCTCACAAGAGGATTCGAAGTCATTTTACATGCTGCTTAATAAATCAGGAAGAAATAACCAAAATTTTACGCCGAAATTATACTCATAAGATGATTTCAGTGTGTGTTTCCCAGTTACGCCCTTACATACACTTCTCCTAAGTGAAATTTTGTTATAAATGTATCTTTAATTAACGTCACACGTTTTGTGCAGTATCACCAACTTGATGATACAGTGAAAAGTTTCTTTTAAGTGCCTTAATGTAAGGTATTATACAACAACAGACATACGAAAAAATTAGATTAGTGTACATTAATATTATCGCTCCCTTGGATTCCGGGTGAAACACAGGGCTTCAACAAAACATCTTCAGTTTGTTCTATTTGCTGCTGTCTTCTTCAACTGAGCCCAGGATTTGTCACAATCTCTCATCTACTCCTCGCCACATGATATATTCAATGTCACCCTCGCACCGGTGACTCCCTCATCGCTTCCCATTCGGATTCCAGTTGGGAGTTGGTCTAGCAAGCTATGTCATTTGACGGTCTCCGTAGTGTTTGCCAGATCCATCTCAATTTACCCCTAAACATTTCTTCAACGATAGCTTCTTGGTCACTTTGTTCACAGAGTTTCGTGTTGCGAATTCTTTCTGGCCGGCCACCCTTTCAATCTTCAATATGGAGCCAGTGAAGTGGGCAGCTGTTGATAAAAGTGTGCAGTTGACTGTTGGAACTGCTGTTCGTAACACCAACGCCAAGTTTCTCACAGATATAGAAGCAGTGACTGACTGACTGACTGAATTGACACTGGTGTTCAAAATCCGAATCATGTTGTTATTCTGTATGCTGAGGTGGAGTGCAGAAGACCTCCAAACCATCTTCAGACTGATGAGGGTGTATCTCACGTTTCCGATTCTGGCTGGCAGGATTTGACATCTTCATCCGTGCCAAGTGCCTGTGGTTGAAACGATCCTTCTTAGATAAGTGAAGACAGGAAGTAACCTCTGCCAAATCTCTCTTGTTGATGGTGATTGGTGCTGGTTGTTGCTGCTGTTGCTGCTGTTATTGGTGATGGTGGTTGTTTATCTTCATCACCTCCGTCTTCTCCATGTTCACTTGCAGTCCTGTGTTCGCTGCCTGCTTCTCAAACCACTTCGTTGGTTTTCGCTTGCCTCTAAGTCTTCGAGTTTGTTTGACAATGTGTGACATGAATCATCCACACGGGAAATCGAGATCTTCGAGAGTCTCAGTACAGCGTGCTCATGTCCCCTCTTCCACTGCCAACTCACAGTCTGAGGCATAATCCAGTCCACCACAATGAGGAATATCATTGGTAATAGTAGGCAGACAGAGTTGTCTTACTCCTGTATTCAATTCAGATGCCTGGTTGAGTTTTCAGTTTTGGATCACCAAATAGTTGGTACGCATTGTCATATAGCTAGCTGTTGAACGATGTAGATAAAAATTTGTCCGCTGCACACCATGGTGTTGAATTAGTTTTCAAATTACTTCTCGGTCAACACTGTCTGTCGAATGCCTTTTCGAAGTCGGTGAGTCGAATCTTGTTGTCATAGTCCTGCAGGGGGAGATTGGTTCCCACTGAATTGGAGCTTTAGATGCTATTGGCGACGGCGTGATAGCCATTCACTGACCCAAAGTTCTCGTGGTTGTCGTCTGGGTGACCAGACTGGAGTAGATTACTGACTCTTCAGTTGACAATTTCGATGGTGCACATCCATTCCATCTGCTCTCTCAGATTCCGAGCACTTCTATACTGTATCTTGTCATTGCTTTGGTTACGTGAGCAGCCTTCCCAACCAGCCTCGTACATTCTACGAAGATTCTTTATCCCCATGCTTATTTTACTTTTATCGGTAGAAGATACGTGTGTTGACTGGCTACTTGGAGACTTTCATCGACCGGCATCATTCCGATTCCAATAAGGAATAGGTTTGTTCTTTATATTGTTTGTATTTTTGATGTTTTTCTTGTGTGTTGGAGTTTTTGTAGCAATTTGACTGGTTTTCCCTAGTAGGGTCATTAGCCCAGCGCCCAACCCTCTCTCTTTTCGCGAACTTGCGACTGGCTAGAAAACTAGCGATCAAGTAAAATAAGGGAGTTGTTTTATTACTATTCACCAAGTACTATGAATAAGTCGTAATAATTGATTCACTTCATAATTTTTCTTATTGTAAGGTTTAATCTTAAGTGCTTTATGCCTACTATGAAATGTAGTAACAGCTTTACTTACCTTAAGTGCAGAATTTGGGCAGTGTGGTAGAATTTAATTCCGTATTAGATATGTTTATTTGTAGTAACACACAGTGATGGAGTATTAATAATTCATATTTATTATTAATGTATTCACTATTTTATTTTTATTAATATAGATTTATTAATACCGCATCACTGTTAGCTTTGCTTACTGTTTTGTGATTCCGGATCACCGCAGTTTATCATTTCATCATTTTTGTTTCAGTTTGTTACAATGAAAGGTCTTTTTTCTTTGTATGTACATGAGCTTTGGTCTCTGTTTGAATTAAAAAGTCATCAAAAACGTTTTTCTCTAAAACAGAATGCTAACTGAGTGGTTATTCAGTTTTGCAATTTAATGGGGACGTGGCTAGTGAAGTCCTACATCTAAGATTATCGAGAGTAGTAAAAGGGACTTATACTGGCGCCACCCTTTGTTTGTTATTTTCCAACCGATAAAATATGACTGCTCAAACGAAAGACAAGTTATGTTTACTGTAAATATTACTGTATAACACTGTGAAACTTTATCAAAATAAATTTTACCCACAATGGAATTATGCTCTATTACAGTGCACAAGTTCTATTCTTATACAATTTGCAAGTTTGTAACATCTTGCTTAGCAACATATGTATGGAAAAGGTGTTCTGATTTAACATTAAACACTAAACATCTGGAAATTTTCTCTGCTATCATCAGCAATCTCTCTTTAAGCATTTTGGCTTAGGATTTATGTATTTTTTTAACCTAGAGTTTTTAATTATAACACAGAACATTTATGAAAGCCTCCTACATCGCTTGAGACAATACAGTTTGAATGTGTCATGCTCTATTTTTTTGCTGCTATGATGTTTTATCGGAATATTGTCTAAAATTTAATTCCCTGGCATGGGAAATGTTATAGTCATCCGCACAGAGAATGGTTACGAAACAGCTGAGGTGTTGGCAAATCTTCTGGTGAATAAGACTGTTTAAATGGAACCACCAGTCGTAACCTTTTGGTTATTTAGAGAGTCATTTTGTTCTACTTCATAAATTATTATCTTATCTTTATTTACATATTTTTGACCTAGATGTACAACTCTTGGAAAAGACTTACACTAATTAAATATCTATTTCGTATTTTTTGATCAAAAATGGCTCCAAGGTAGACTTAGTTACGAACTTGCCCTGATGAAAACAACAAAGCACTCGATAGCTACTTTAGCCTAATTCTGGAATCTTTGCAACTAAATGAATTCAAGTCCAACGTTCGGAAAACATTTCATTATTCTTCCTTGGGATGAATGGACTAAGAAGAGATTTGGTGGCAGTCACACCTCAGTAGAACTTGTGGTATAGTCAATATTGCTTCTACCAGCATCTGACATGTGGCTTACTGAATTTCGTTTGTATATAGGGTGAAATGAATTTATGCAATTTTTTTAATTCTAAGAATCAAAACCTTTATTGTTGAAGAACAAAATGAATCACCCGACTAATTTTAAAATCTTATCACCATTACAATATAAAGAACAATATTTGAGCGAAAAGAACAAAAATCTTAGCAAAGATATCTTTCTGTTGATTTTTATCCTCAAAATTGTTTGACGAATGGATTTCCTGGAAAAGGCCTGTTAAGGTTTGTATAAAATGCAAAGGCGAAGAAAGTCTTTTGACTGAATTTATTACCAAGCTGTATAATCATATGTATATATGCAAATAAGATTTTCAATTTGACTTAAGATCTCCCTGAATGGTCTCAATCCCTGAAAACTACATTCGTTGAAGCATAGTTAGAAAGAGTGTCTTCTAGTCAACCGCTACTGTTCAGTACGCTGAAGGGCGAAATTCCCCATCTGATCAGCTGTATGTATGCTTACCAGTTCACCTGCTCCTGTAGAGGTAGGTATATCAGTTGTTCGATAGGGCTTTATCCAAAAGAGTGCAAGAACACTTTCTCAGTGGTTACGAAAAGGTGGAAGAGGAGCTATAATAAGTACAATAATTGCACATCTGATAGACACTGGATATCTAATCTCTACAATCTCTTCCTTCAAAGTTATCCATGGGCTGGAAATAACCTGCGTATCTGAATCATCTGTAATACTGGCTAGCAGAATAGAAACGCCAGAGTGATGTATATAGCTCTGTATATATAGCTGCTCCTTCTTTCATTGTCCCAGTCCCCCTGTGTCAAATGTGTATTGTCCCTACTTCTACGTCCCTTATTTACTTTCCGTGCGTTTATTCAATCCTCATACTCATCCCCAATCACTTCCACTGGTGTATTATTTCACCTTGGACAATTTCCGGTATTATCTCATTTGTCTTGCTAAAATTTTGAACCTTGTTACGTAATATATTATTAACCTACTAATCTTAATAAGTATACACCCCTTTTTAAGATTTGTGCATTCCATGAACTATAAGTCATCTGATGTTTAGCTATGATTATAATCATATATGTCGCAATTTAGAATTGTTGTTTCAAAAACGCATATATATGTATATTATTTATACAGTTTGATCATAAGTTTGTTGAAGAGAGTCTTAGCTGAATCACCTAATTTAATTCGCTAAATGATTTTCGATCTGGACAAACTAATCTACTTATGTGCTTCAAGAAAGAAAATAAACTTGTGTATTTTGAACCAAGTAATAATGTGAATGTCTTGTGAAGATTTATTGTTGAGTCATAAAAATATGGCTTTTTATTTTAAATACCGTGACAAAAGTCAAATATTAATCTTCCAAACTGGGCAGAGTGGGGAGAATCAATATCATATCCGTGTGTTAGTTACAAGAAACACGAAGAGTGTAAATTATGCTTCCGTAGTTCAGTGGTAGAATGCTTACCACCCACACTGGAGGTGAGGATTCTATTTCCAACAGACTCATTCCTAAACCATGTCAAGCCGGTGGTAAGCCCAGAAAGCAACACCACCGCTTCTGAAAATTCAAAAGTTTGGAGCCCTGTGTTCTGTCCAGAATGCAAAGAATGAAGAAAAAAGTGAGTGTAAATAAACTTTGTGCTTCCAAAGTTGTTTCTGTTTTCTGAAGCATATCTTAACTAATTAACTTGGAATTACATTTCACTGATGAGTGAATCAATTCAGCTTTAAATTAAATCCGGTAACTAGCTTTTCCTATTACACTCTTATCTGTCAGTTATGAGATAGTGAATGCGCACGCATTACTTGTCTAAGGCTTACGTTATGCTATGTGTGATTTCATATGTGGCTTAGTATGGAACACACGTAACAGAACAGAAATACATATATTTATATATATGTACAGCCTCTGAAGATGATTTCGTCGATAAAAAATTTCCTTCGCTGAATTTTCTTTTCTTTTCTTCATGATTCAGTGGGGTATTTTCGGTGATTAGAACAGCAATAATTCTTGGTTGAGAGTATCAGGTATGTTTCTAGTTTATTAAAATAAATTGGGATGATTGTAGTCAAATTCCAATTCACAAATATTGCTGCTTGTTATTATGTCATGAGCCTAACTTCAGACTGCACTTTTGTGAGCAGTCAGTCGTGTGATCTGTATTTTACGTAGCACATGTATTATATATATATATATGAATTAACAAGGATTCAGAAACAAGTCAAGATGATTTTCAAAAGCTTAATGATATGCAAGATACCATCAGCCTATAGGATGTAATATCTTAACTGACATAGTTATTTAACAAAGTACACTATGACGCAATGTTATTTTATGGATAATATTTTGGATAACAAACAACAACCGGAAAAATATAAACCATTAAGAGGTTACTTAAAACATTTAGGATCCCATAGAAGGTTTTATTTGGTGGTTATGCATAAAGGGTCTTCTGCGATAGGCTCTGTGTATATATGCCATGGTTACTGTGTGCTAGACACAAATGAAGATTCTTAAATTTAATTCTAGATCAATCAAATTCTTACAAATTAACTCAGGAAAAGGAATTTTGGTCAAACAGGATCGTCTGAGTACATGTTAAAACAATCGTGTTAGCCATATTTGGGTTGTTCATTCGTTTGTAAAGCCTCTGTTAATCCACAATAGACTGTATGAAAACCTAGAAATTTAAGTAGCTATTGCTAGATGGTTTTATGATCCCGTTTCTCGAAAAGGTAACCATAACCAATAATAAATGAATGGAAAGAAAAAAATTATCAGTAAGCCAACTGGCATGTCAGTTATACTGATGAGAGATACCCCGAATCACAGTGTGCAGTTAATCTCTATGTTAGGGACTAGCGAACAATGAAAAAGTGTTTTCCAAACACTAGTGTTATTTCAGTTATATGCGCCTAAACCATATACAAACACGAGCATTACGTACACCTAGTAGAATCTTTATATTTTGACATTTAAAAGTTTCAATTTTTTGTCTTGTCATTTTGTAGAATTTGAAAATTTCAGTTGATTTTGGTACGAGATGCTAGTGAAAAATAGAAATTTCAAATGTTTTATCGATTTAAAGTTGAATATATTTGAAAAAACACACAGTATTTCACTAAGCGTTAAGTACCAATGTAATAAAAATGACTAACAATAAATTTCATTTAACTAGTATCATCATATCGAAAAATAAGCGAATTTCAGTGTGTTTCTCTTCCCCTATTATTCAATTATGCTGAATATCGCCTGACTGGTTTTCATTAAAAAAAACGAGGTCGAAAAATGGTTCACCTGCTTATATGTTTGATGTGTATATATATTTTTCTACTTAGGTATGTGAATTGTAACCTATTTATCCTACAGCAACTGATAACTTTTTTTATAATGCTTGTCTCTTCTTTAACTGCAGTTCTTTCTCAGTAGAAATTTAGGATCATACTTTTGAAATACAATTAGTAATCATTCAACTAGACTGTCATTTGAAAATAACAAGGGCAACAAGCTGATATTATCTGGTCTCATCAGCTCCTGCCAACTGCATACAACATTAAAAACAACTTTGTTATTGAAATACACAGTATTCATATCATCGAATTAATTAATTGAAAAATATGGTGCAGTAATAACACAAAACCGATGTTAAAAAATAGTATGCTTCAGATGTAGTTTAAAAAAAACAACTGTTGAAATAAGATAATATCATATCTTTTAAGTCAATATATTGTGGTTTTAGGGCTCAAATTTCTCAAACCAGAGGAATAATTACAAGCTATCATTCCAGCAACACTCATTCTTTGATACGAGTCAAACAAAGAATGTTAAACAATAGGAGAAGTTGGTTAACAGAAAGAGAAACTGCCTTGTATTCAAAAGTATCTGGGCCAACTGATGTTTTGCTTGATATGCTGTTCAAGCACTGCTTACTTGCATCACATCTAATATGGTTGTCATTCTTTTCAGATATCAGTGAAAATCCTGAATAGTCTGTTATTATATAAGACCTAGTTTTCAGGTATCAAAGTCCATCCAGTCATATTACTATGTTTACAGGTAAAAATACGGGTTTACTACATTTTACTGTTTTCATGTCAACTATTCTTATCCTTATAATTTTCATTTCGTATGATTATAAGGTTTCTCGAATTTCTAATTGCAGACAGTGTGTGTTTTCATGCATCTTCAGTATTCAGTAAAATGAGCTAGAGGTCGCATAGTGTGATCAGAAAAGTGCCAGTCCCCCACAATTTGTCAGTCAAATCATAACATTGATAAAACAGACTTCCATCTATCTAATTTTAAAAACAATGTGTATTAGTTTCTCAGTGCGTTTACTGAAGTCATTCACTAAAAATGTAGATACTATGGACAAACACTTATTAGAAACCATCATCCATTGCAAAACTTAATTTAGTGAGCAAGTCATTGGAGATTCGAACTCAAATCACTCAGAACTCACCTACTGCATGATTATAGTGAATTGGTTGCCAGTCTGTAACCAATATCATGTGCCTAGTTTTTAGTGTCAGTCAGTTTTCGACCTGGCCTTCAATTTAAGACATTCGGCATCGTGATGCACTCTGAAATGATCGAACACTAAGGATTAGACATATGATATTGATTACAAACTGGTGACCAACTAATTTACACATGGCTCATATCGGTTTTCTTTTGAATTTAACAGCAGGTTTATTTTTAATTTGAACTTTTAAATTTCTATTAGTATATAAGGTTGACATTGTTTTAAATAGCCAACAACAAAGGGCTGCACTAAAGATGAAGTGAAAGTGATAGTTCTGTGTCTGAGTATTGTGTACATTTGGGCTATAAATACTTATCACCGTTATGCAGTACTGAATTTATAATAATGTCAGTTATTCTGTTTTCACAGTTCGGTAGGACGGGGTATGTGATCGTAGGCGGTTTTTACATAAGCAGTCAAGAATTTCATAATTTAGCATTTATTGAGAAAAAGTAGGTTAGGCGTCCTTGTTGTTGTTGTTGATTTATTGCATTAAAGGGGTGAAATCATTCTTTGGTAAGCTTAGTAAAATTAGATTTATGAAGGAGGAAGTTCTTTTTCTTGAGGTAAATTACTAATTTTTGTTTCACCTAGTATTTTTTTTCATCTGAATCACGGCACAAAATCCAGTTGCACTGAAGTGACCAATCGGATTTTTGTATTTCTGTCGTAAGGCTTCCATGGTAGATTCAAAAGTCAATAAAGGCAAGTGTGAACATTTGAAAACGCTCTGGAGAATGCTGCATCTGTGTGTTTTACACACTCTACTTTAACGATGAAATGATTCTTTTTGGCTTTCTGAAACTGAACACAGCATTCCTTAATTCGATGATAGCTTATACAAATGAATAAATTATGAACATGACTGATTCAAATAATGTTCAAGTATAACGAGGAAATAACACTCTAAATATGTAAACTTGCAGATAAGGGAACAAGGCACCTGTCGATTTAAATTCAGTTTTGTTAGAAAAACCTGAGAAACATATGGTTACTGCTCTAGTATCTTACCAAGCAGTCTTTAGGAACAGACTTGAGTCCGGACTGTACTGCCATTTCGGTAACTAACAACAAGCCATAAATGAAGTTCTATACTGGCTAAGTGTATTAAATATGATACTCAGTGGTACAGATTATTTAACTGGACGATGTTTCGAACACCTGACCAACAAATAAGACAAACGTTGTCTTCTAAACCATAGAAAGATTCCCTTCGACTATTATAAAGTTGTGCTATCAGTAATTCATACAAAACAGAATACTAGAATGTTATTATAAGATGGGCACAAAAACCATTCGCTATTTTTCTGTTCTTATCGGGGTATTGGTAATCTCATGACTACGTTACAAGTATTTTTAGGATAAGACAAGAAGAAAGTGAATTGCACATTTTCGAAAAAAAAACCGGCAAATTTTTATAAAACTGCTAAAAATTTTTAAAGGGGGAAAAATTGGTTTTAATTTTTTTAAAAAGCTTAAACATCACTGTCCTTTAACTATATGGTTTACTGAAGGATCATAAGAAGGAATATGCTGTTTTATCAAATGTTAGATATGAATAACTTCTCTCAATATACAGTCGCGAAGTCATTGCCTGAAATGCCTAGACTAGTGGATAATGGAGTCAATAGTTATGTCGCACTCGATTCATTTGACTGTGTTATCTCGTTCAGTAAACTTAATGAAACTGGAATTTCGTGTTGCTTCGTGATTCTCTGACGTTTCCCTTATGGATTTCATATTCTTCCTCTGTTATTACGTAGAAACACAGGATTTAGTCATTTATTATAGGAAACAACATATAGAGGAATTACTTCTATTATGAGTCCTTGTGGAAGATTCTTTCATGGCTACTATTCAACAGTTCCATGGAAGCAACCAGTAGGTAAATTTTTCCCTTGTCACTGAACTTTGTTCTGTTCTTTTAGGCTGATGAGGGACTGAGGTGGTGGTGAGGTGATAACCTTCACCTTGAGCCACATCTGTGTTTGTTTATCGATTTACTTGCCTCCTTGAAGTTATTAAAGTGAATTGCACAAAGTGCAGTATTTTTTCCAAAGCTGTAATCAAATAAACGACTCAGTCTGCAAACATTCAGTTAACCATAGTTTGATACGAGGTCTAGTCGAATAAGCCGAAAGAAGTTTGAACTCATCATTTACTTGTAGCAGAAGCATTGGCATTCCAGATTTGTGTACAATAAAGAAACATGTATTTTGCACTGGTTCATATTATTCACTGCATTCTTTTCAATAACTGTATGGTTTGTAAACTTGGTGTGATAATCCATGCCATCAGTGTCATTATCATCAATATTACTGTGATGTCATCTTTTTTTCTTTCGTCTGTTCATACAGATTCTTAATATTGCATATATCTTTTTTCATAAACTATACAAATTACTTTTACCTTCAAATCCCACCAGTCCTATAATCTATAGACTGATAAGTGCTAAAATATATAATGATCACCCGCCAGGCGATTATTAATGATGGGTACAAATAATTAATAATAATAAGTGTGTATGGATTTCATAACTTTCCTTTGAAAAGGAAGTTATGCACTCACCTGTCTTCTTAATTTCAATTACTCACTTTGTTGCTTGGTTTGTTAGAACTTGGTTGTCCAGAAGAAATTTTTTTATTTTAGGCTACCAGCCACACTTGTATAAGTACTCGTAATGTTAACCAGTTGTCTAGGTTGAATTACATGGAGCAGGATTCGATCTTCGGACACACTAGCTAAACAATAAACCATCTGCATAACTCTATAGGTGTTTTCTAACAGATAATCAAACTTTCTGATGACTTATAACCATCGTTCTAAGATGGGGAAGTGTAAATTGAGATAGATTTCAACTTTGTTTTCCCTTATGAAGGTTTGGGATTCCAAAGCGTTAAAGATATAGCTTATTAACAAGTGGCAAGAATTACCGAAGGATGAAGTTAAATAACTCAAGGTCATCTTGTATATATATAAACGTACATATAACAGTCATATCACAAAGTTACTGATCGGGTATTTAATATACCGAAGCAATATAACCATAATAGCAATAAAATCACTATTGCTCGTATGCAAAGTAATAAAAATAATTGCTTTGAAAGACAAATAACATGTAACTGTTTAGGGGATAATTAACTTCCTATTTCTAAGAAAAACAATATGACTGTCTGGCATACAGAGACAGTGAAATCCAGTCATAATTTACTGCATGTAATTATATTATTGGTTTCGTATAGCGCTCAATTATCAGTTGTTGCTCTTTTCAGAATTGTGAGAGAAAAATCAATAACGTCATGAAATAACTAACAAATTTCCAAATAACTTTTATGAAAGGGTATCTGGCAGTTTCATAGTGGATTTGTGGAACTTCTATCGTTTACTGTCTATCTTTTACCTTCTGATGTTTACTCCAACAAGTTATCTAAGTTCAAAACTTGCATGCCGCTTTCATACAGCTTATTTATTATTTTATTTTCAGATATCATGAGTACACCTCTGTGAGTTCGCATCTGAAAGCCAATGGAATTTTATTTAGTTTATAACTTTCTGAGATGTTAAACTTATGCCTGTCCTTACCGTTCTTACTTTGTTCCCTTACTATTGTAGCGCTTGCTGTCACTTGGTCGACAATGATTTTACAAAAATTCTTTGAACTGATTAGAATCACCACTACCGGTATAAATTTAGCATGCCTGGGTATAGTGAACTATAAGATGATGTATTTTCTGACAAATTTTACCTTTAAACTATTTGTATCTTTTTCCTATATTCTGATAGAGGAGTCGACCATGTATGAATACGCATTTATGACACGTGATTTCCCGAACTAAAGGTAATAAATCACTGACTTAGACAAGATGGGGCGTTCAATAATTACTCCTTTCAGGTACTCTTCACTGTGTTTTCATAAAAGAAATCTGTAATCAAATAGAGCTGTACTGCTGTATACAGACGTTTTACTGTCAAATGATGGCAGATGCTAAATGCACATTAAGAGGGATGCAATCATGTCACTAATTTTCAAACATTTACTGTAAGATACAGCAAATAACAAGAAAATACATTAATGTCTTCTTTATAATTGTTTTTCACTGTACAGTAATAATCCCACCAATGTGTATGCGTACATAAATACACATAAAAGGCTTTCTTTTTAAAGCATCTTATAACTTTAACGGCTCTCAGTGTTTTTGTATATAATGCACTTTAATGTGCACAGTCTTCGACCATAACATTTCAGAACACACACTTGCTAGTGGATAAAAAGGTATTGATGCACAAAATAGCTGCGTTTGTTCATTCATTTATTCTTAATATCAGATCAAAGCTAAGTAGTTTTCAATGATTTCTCTGGCCATATTTAAGATATTGTGGTCTACAGCTATCGATTCAAGTGTTACCGATTCTGGATGAAGGTAGGTGAGAATCAGGGGACTTGAAAAATTATACAGGAAGAAAATTATTTATTTTGTTCGTGGTGTGTTTTGTATAATGTTATTCCCCAAAACTAGGATAATATACGTTTTTTATACTTTGGTGACTCTTTAAGTCATTAAAATTGAAAACACGTTCACACATGTAAGTCAGACACTGTGCGTCGGTGGCACAGTGGTTAGGACTCTCGCCGACCATGCACGCGGTCCGGAGTTCGATCCCCTGCCGACGCACACCCGATATCTATGGTCGGCCTGTAAATTTGGGCTACCGATATCCATGCTGAAAATTCCATACTTGTACTGAAAATACGGTGTGGCATCAAGCTGTAATCAAAATAAAAAAAATTAAAAATTCACGAAATCGGTCTACGATCTCGCCTTGTAACCAGAAGGTTCTGGGTTTGAACCCCGTACTGTGGATGCGTACTGATGAAGAGTCCCAAACTAGGACGAAACAGCTACCCACTACTCCCAGGTGTTTCAATGGTTCTCTAACCGATGTCAGCTCATGATGAAATCCTGTAACCAATCAATCAAATCCCTACAAACCAATATTTGAAAGTTCACGAAAGATGAATTAACAGCACAACCTTTAAAAGATGACATGTAAAGATAACTTTGCTTTCACTAGTATCACCTTATTTATACCTCAAAGTTTTTCAAAAAAACCGTCTACCCAGTTTTGTTAAACCAAAAATCTCGACAAGATATGTGGGTGATGCATTCGTCGTGTGCAAAGGTGACAGATTACCTGAATAAGGAATATCTCAGTATCAAATTTAACTCAGAAACATGAATGCATTTCTATGCTTATTAATGCAACTTTCAAAACAGTATTCACACAATACTACTGTCTGTATACATTTCTGTGTTTTAACCCCTTAGTTTTTTTCTTTTTATTAATTAAACCAAAACATTCAGTAAATGGTCTCATACTTCTACTAATATTTTATATAGCTTCATATTAACCAAAGGCTGAATAAATATCAAATAATATTGAGAATGCGAAATGCAGCAACTGTATTAATACTCATCAAAATAGTAACGAAGATAATGATCGCAAATTGAATAACCGCAATAAGCCCATTACCCTCAAGGGAAATTGAATTTTTCGTTGCCGTTTTCTTATTAATATTCATTCTATTCTTTTGAAGCTTTTCTCCCCTATTCACACTCCGAATTCATTTCTTTACTAATTCCCTTGGGGAAATCGTTCATTGTATGCTTTATCTAATTTCTACTCTTGTTTTCCCCAAGCTATCCCGAAAAGCTTGTTGTCCCATTCGTTGGAAATGACTTAGTTTTCAATATTTGTTTACTGTCAACGGTGGAGTGAATAAAGACATTCCATAGACCTATGATAATATATATGACTTAATTCATTATGTAAGCATATTTTATGGAAAAACCATATATATATATATAATGACAGTTGATGCGACTGACTGACTAACTGAAACAAGAGAGTATTCCGTATGACACCAAGTAAACAATGACGATATACTGTAGGAATGAAATTTATTCCTTCCCACCATAAATATCAGTTATGTGCGACAAACAGTAATGTGTCTTGCCATCTGCATTTTAAATGCACGGCATAATTTCATTTTCAATAATAACAACCTGTCAGTTTATAGATTATGTATATGTGTATTTCAGATAATAAAGTAATTACTGAGAAAATCGATTTGTGTAAAAGATGATGATATGTTAGACTGGGGAAGATATCTGGCAACGACTGGTAACACAGTAATTACGATATTATGGACGAAGGCGAAGTAATAGTCTTGTACATTCAGACCTATTAGTATTACTAGCGTTAGGCAAGAATAAACTGAATAAGTAAGACATTACGGTCATCTACTAATTCATTGGTCATATTATTATGAAGAAAATGCACTACCCCGGAAGTTGCCTTCCTATATGAAAATATTTCATAGTTATACAGCATAATTTATGAGTTTAGTTGATTTCTGTCTTGATTAGACAGTTTTGTGATATTTTCATCCAAAATGAATGTTTTCCGCTGTTGTGAAGTGTTTTGGCTAATCCAGTTCTTTGTTTCAAAGGTAATTACAACATATTTCAGTGCTGTCCGGAATTCTCGGTCCTTTCATCAAAATATATTTTCAGGTTTGAGGTGTTCAATTAAAACCACACCAGTATTCAACGTATTTTGAAATATAAACACGGTAACTGTCCTATGATTTTCGATATTGGAATGGTAACGTTTAAAAAGCATAGTGGAGCATAGAAGACTGTTGATGTTTCCATCACCGTACATTTTGTCCTATCAGTTGCACGTATGGATTATTAAGGAGGCCTAACAATTGATATTCACTGAATAATCTAGAAAAAGCACTAGATATTTCTGGAGAGAATTCCATATTTGTCGATAAATATGGAGTTGAGAAAATCAGCGCGATGTAATTCTCCTGCATCCATTCCGCTGAACCTTATTTAATAGGAAGGTGTGATCTTTGATTTCGCTTTAATTTAATGTAATAATCCTTTTGTCCAAAGGCACATTCCCAGCGCGATGTGATGAGTTAATTTATATCTTACAAATTCCATTCCTTTCACAAATTACACATTCTTCTAGTATATTTCTCACCTCCCCCCATTTACATATATTTTTATTGATGGTTCCAGCTACAAAATTCGAAGTTTACTTCTTCGACATTTCAATTTCTGTAATGTTTCTGCTTTCTGTTACTAATTCAACATGTAAATTGATTTGTTTTCGTCAGGCAATAAGCAAGGGAAGACAGACTGTAGAGTGAAATGATACCGAGAATTCAATCTTCCCTGTCTTGTGTAGTTTTTTCATAACAGACAAAATTTAGGCACTAAATATTTGTTTCTCAGCACTTCGAGAAAATATGGGGAGCCATAAGTAATCTCATCCGAGCATTAAGCAAATATATATGTAGATTGTTAGTGCAAAAATATAAGGATAGAATATAATGAAAGAGAATGCAGTGGTTCACTTTACAGATTTTGTGGCAAACTTTACGCCTGAAAAGCATTTGTTTAAGGCAACTGCCAAGAAATTGGTACTTCTTTGTACAAAGTCGTGATTTTTCATGAAGTTTTACTTTGACTACAAGCACTTCGCTTTAGTAACCAGAATATCACAGAACCAACCAGTTCCAAACTTCATTCTCAATATTACCTGATTTCTATTTCACTTAATACATAATAAGATGAAATACGTAATGAAGTTTAGGAGAAAAGGCTTGTTTTTGTGTGAATTCGCACTAATCTACTTCGAAATAATATGATCCAGTGCATTTCTCTCGAAGCCCTAGTTTATTTGTCTATTCATCAAATTAATATGCTGCAGATTTAAATTATGCAGTAATGACAATTCATGTTCAAGTCTTCCTATTTTGTGATTGTGATAGTACATTTGGGTGTTATAGAAAGTTCACAAGTTCATTAAATTTGAAAGACCCAAAGCTTTCAGTTACGCTTTTACTTGTTCTCAGTTCTGTTTTCTCTTTCTCAGACGAAACTATTCGCACCTAAGTACTTTTCTTCTTTCTTGATTAAGTTATTTGCATCAGTACTGAATAACGCATCTCTGAAATACTCATTGACTGCCTGAATTTTTTGTTTCCTTATATTATTGCTTTCCGTTTTTACAGAGTCGATTGGTTTATTCTTTTTAGACCTTACAGCTCAGCCAACTCAATGCTGAATAAGTGTTTCTATTGAAATAATAGAGAAGATTTGTAGCTCAGGTGGATGATTTGCAATTAATAGTGTTCTCTGAGCTGGTTAGTTTAGTTGCGAAGCCTTCGTCGTCCTTCTGGACAACATCTTCAGCGCCATATTTAGCACAACTAACTAATAAAAAGTAAATCAGGTGGCCAGAAAGTTTAAAATCCAAGTCAATAGAAATGGTCAATACATTTGTAAAGATAGTTACCAGGAGAGCAATTATATCGCTGATGAAGAAATTGAAATCATTTCACTTTGTGCTAAATATGGCGCTGAAGATTTTGTCCAGAAGGATGACGAAAGCTTAGCAACTAAACCAACCAGCTCAGAGAACACTACTAATTGCAAGTGTTTCTATTGCATAGCAGCCTGATAAAATGTGAAATCCAAAAACAGGAGTAGACACGATGTCAATTAAAAGCTAACAGTGGAACTTGAACCATCACAAACTGTCTTAAAAGTAAATTTCATAACTATTTTTAGTGTGCATGTTGCGCAAGCTTTTATAAACCATGCATGAAATTAACTGATGTTATCTGGCTGTAAGAAATTTAATAATGTTACACCATATATATCCAAGAAATTTAAAAAAAAGAAGCTAAATCCATTCTAACTTCTTATTCAATGGATACCTGCTTTCTCCGGTAGATGTTATGTTTGATCACTTAATACTACTCTTTATGTGTAACTGCCAAATGAAACCATCCAGATATCACTAGGCCATGTAGGTATAATGTAATAACTGCCTGCTGTGAATCGTAATTTGTGATTACACGAAACAACCAAACGATTACCCGTTTTACACTCTCTATAAAGTTGTTCATAAGGTTTAGGTACATCAGCAAGTGCCTATCTCAGCTCAAAAGACATTCATGTGAACCGAATTGAAATATCTTCTAAATTTGTTTTCTTTATCATTACCAAAAACTTAATGACATTTATAACAGGCTTCACTAATTATGTCTAGCACTACAGGAGAGAACTACTTACAGACTGTGACTACTGCTTCCATGTATAGTGACAAGTACCTAACAACGAATAAATCCCCATCTTGTATTTATTTTGATCAGGTGTAAAACATGGTCCAGTTAAACTCCATTCATTACCAGTGTAACAAGCATAAGAATAATATAAATATCTTATTCATTCAATTAATGATAAATTTCAGTACCACAGAAAAATCATCTAAATTGTGTGCAATGCTGAGAGAGTGATTTTCTGAGTCGTTTCAAACTATAAATCAATAACTTTCTGAGGAAAAATATTACTTTGATGTCATTGAACAGTTTATCGAGTAATTTATTTCGAAGGAGGTTTTCATAATATCTTCATATTTCGCATCCCTTAGATAAAGTTTAAGTGAACAACGCGTCAATGGTTCAATAATGGAATGCTTGCTAATCAGTCACATGGTCAGGCGTTAAATCCCCGATGGACTACTGTTGTTTTATCTCTTGAAGTCTATGTTACTTAGAATACGTTGAAAATTGCGAATTTTTGCCTGTCCTACTGATGTTTGCGCTTTGTCAAGTACATGTGCATTGGTAAATATAGTTTGGAATGACATTAGGTAAGTTTTTACACTTTTTCCTTGCTTACTGGGAGGTCGGGGTGGCCGATACTGGATACTGTGTGACATATAATAAACCACGTCACGGGTTGCTTTGAATCACCTTCCCAGTTCAAACACTTCATGAGAGTGGTTCTCAAAATACTCCTCATCACTACTCCTGTCGGTGTAATTTTCAGCTGTTTGTAAAAATTTGCATTAGTCCGTCTATTTCCAACCGTTCCGTGAACGCTTCAAT
Organism: Trichobilharzia szidati; assembly: GCA_944472155.2. Taxonomy (NCBI): domain Eukaryota; kingdom Metazoa; phylum Platyhelminthes; class Trematoda; order Strigeidida; family Schistosomatidae; genus Trichobilharzia; species Trichobilharzia szidati. Next base: position 97,181,385 of record OX235279.1, read on the forward strand.
AGTTACCTTAGACACAGATTCGACTTTAAATTTTCTTTTTAAATCGTCAGGTAAAAACATTCACACACGGGAATATAATGAATACTGTCGGACTTGATGACAATACCATAAATACTACTGCATTTTCAAAATAACTAAATCGATCTGCCGAAAAACTAATTAACTAATAAAATTGTCCTTAGGTGCAGTAAAGCGTTCAGTGACTATTTGAGATCTGTATGCAAAGAAAACCTTTGCTGAATTATATCTTCATGCAATGCAAATAATTGGGTCTTGCTGATGAAAATTGTAAACTTAACTGTTTACGTTAATATCATGCGTTGGATATAGTAATATATACCCTGAGGGAAATTTTCTCTAGTTCATTCTATTCAGCATATAATGATTATCACTATTGTCCATATGATAATTTATTAACCGTAGATATGGCTAAATGCAAAGATATCTATCATCCCATATGCCACTTTTATATGGGAGAAAAAAATTATATCAGCACAGTAGATAATGAAATCAGAGATAAAGTATAGAAAATATGTGTGTATTTGTACATAGTCATGCAAACCATATCTTCAGTTTAATTAGGTCAGCAATAATTAAACACCTATTATTTGGAAAGAGGCAGTATTGCAAGCTCGTGCAGAAAATAACACAAATTAAATATATTATGAACATTACTGATCAGAATTCTAATTCGGTTTATGCTCTCTTTTTCTATCTCTCCATTATTTTATATTGTACACATACTGTAATGTGAAATTTGATTGCGACTGTACCCTAATCCACGTAGATACACACACAGACACCCAAAGTGGCTGTCCGATTGCATAATTCAGCATGTATAATATAACTTCAAATAAACGTGGTATTCTTGGACAGATTTCATTGACTTAGAGAAAACACTGCACTGGAGTATATTTAACCTCTCACTTAATATGCTGATGGCAAGTGATGTCAGAGTAGAAATTGAACAATGTGATATGGTATAATTCAGAAGATGTCTATAAGCTTTTTTGGATATGATACACGTCTAACTATGCAGTAAAAGTAACTGGCCAACAGTACTGTATACTATTGTGCCAAATCAGATAGACTTGTCTAACGGAGAATAGTTCATCTTTACGTTTTAAGCATGTTAGTATAAAACTGGCAAATTAGATGGCCATTTCAGAAGACATTGAAAAATTCCTGTTGAAAATAAATTGTTTCAGATGATTCAATAAGTCTCTATTAGCACTGATGCAAGTAAGGTGTTCCAGAAAAAAGTTTTACAAAAACTTATGTTTAAATAACATTTCTGAGCGCCATATTTTACTTAACTTACAGCATAAAATCTAGAAATGGTTGAGTTATATAAGCCTTAGAGTATGATTGAATTTTGAGGGTCTCAATACTCTAAAACAATTTACACCCACAGCTTAATTTAGTTGTTGTGTCTTTGTTGAACACTGAAAACGAGCATTCTGCCGAACAGACGACCAAAAGGAAGTACTTTCGTAGGGTAAAGATAAAGTGAAGAATAGAAGGTGGATTAAGGCTGTATGATTTACGAGACAAAAGACGACTATGTTTATAATTGAAAAGAATTATTACGCAAAAAAGTGGTAAGGCTTTTTAATAAACTGTTGATCTATTGCATGAATAAGTCAAGAATGCAACTACTTCTTAAAGTGTGTGTGTATAGTTGGTTGTCATACCCTTATCCTGAATATAAAAGAGTGTATTTGTCATTCATACATGACCTCTTCAAATTTCTTAGGTTAAATATTATTCTAAGATCAATAAATACCACGAGAAATTCTCAGTAGGTTGATTTAGAAGAAAATTCATAGTTTATCATCCCAGCCCACAGTATTAATCATTCTAACCAACCAACAGTTTAAACATGTTTTCCTCTTGAGAATCAGTTGGAAAGAAATTTAAGTTGAATAAAGGATTGCACTGATAAATTAAGAAACTCGTAATGGTTTTATGCCTAAAAATTCCCTTGGATGACAAATTTAATAAATGCAAATAAGGACGAAGTTTGTAAGACAGTGTATTATCAGGCAAAGAGGTCTCTTACCGAACATTCGATGACCTCATTTAGAGTGATGCCGACTGTACTTTGCGCCAAGTCGTATGTCGGGCAGTTTGCATGCTGATACTGGAATATTAAACCTAATGTTTTGAATGTAATTTAACTTGGAGAAATGATAACACAGTTAGAATAACCTATGAAATGGAAAACATTGAAGCAAAATACATAGACTGTAATGGCTACTGACTAATTACAGGCGAACTATATGGTGCGAAAAAGACAAATGATGCATGTAAAAGCAGATAAAATCCATAAAAAATTATCACAGCGTTTTCATAAAAAGAATCATCAATGCGTTATCAAAACTCCGGGAAATATCGCAGAATATATTGTTTATTGCTTTTGTTCTGATATACTGAACTGGGAATATACATGTAATTTAAGATATCCCATGAAAGTAGCTATAATGGCGTTTCGAAGTTAATGTTTTCATTACTTAGGAATTCGCTTTATTTCAAATTTTTGTCGTCTATTTTAAAATATTTTAAACCTTATGAATATAAGTCGTTGAAGGACGAATTCCTATGCATATCCATTAAAATAATGGACCTATAGCTTGTATAAGACTATAATACATCCTATTTAAATATAAAATACTCAAAATATCATTTATAAAGATCTACTTACTTTGAATACTTTATTCTGAATAGCTGTTATTAGTGTCTGTTTTTATAAAAGTAGTAATCCAGTTTACCTTGAAATCTGAATTACTGTTTATAGTCTGATTTCGACTAGTTCAAAGTGATCATATTTTGAGATAATTTAACAGTCCATTTAACAAGTAACAGTGTAATATCACTATGCTATGCATATTATACCGAATACATGTTTATTTCTATTATGTCTAAAATATATTGCTTTTTATTATTTTATAGGATGAAAAATTATTGCAATTATTAAACCAATCAGAATAATTTGAAAAAAGTATAATATTCAGTGTCTAATTTGATTGCTTGAGCCACTGTAAGGTGGTATTATACTGGTTTCTTTTAGTCAGACAGTTTTTGTTCCGAGTTGGAGGATTTGTGCTCTTTTGCACATATCATATCTTCAGGACAAACAATACACATGTGGACATTCTATGTCCATATACACACGAGCAAAACCAGTAGTAGGCAGACTAAGTATGGACAATTTTTCACAGGAAAAACCAATGTTATCCTTATCTTAACGTGCATATATTAGTTGACAGGAAGATGACAGTTTTCGGTTTTAGGAAAATTGTAAACCATCAGTTTCTCTTTTTTTTCGATTCAAGGCCATGTCTGATAACGTTCATCAGGACAAAAGACTAAAAGTAGGTATAACTTTTAGGGTGGTGGAATGAAACTTTACTACTATTCATGTATTTGTTTATGATTGTTTGTGTACATATTTGTATGTCTATGTGAGTGTGTCTACCTGTCAATAGACCGCAGTGAAACTATTTTCGTTTCGTCCAAAGGAAAAATGTCAGTTTGTGTAATTTCTGTGTATACAAACTAGATCAAGGATCGCACTGATCGATGGACCAACAACACGTTTGCAAAAGTATTCAAGTGAAGTTATGCCTAATATCGCTATATTACACAAGTTTTTATATAATGTGCGTGTGCGGGTTCATATATATATATATATATATATATATATATAAGTCCAACTAGAATATTTAATCGTTATCCTAGTGATCGGTACATTACCAGTCAAATTAAAGGCAAGATAAATACGCTGCAGTTATCTAATGTTCTTACTAGAAGGCAAATAATTAATGTATGCAGTAACGAAAATGTTCAGCTTTGTATTCATGTAATGAGGTATAGAGTATTTAAAGATTATATGAAGCCGAATCGGGTTATGTAACTATACAGACCTTTAAAAGTACGCAACCCACTGTGCAATCTGCTTAAAGTTAGCAGAATACGTCAATGTTAGAAGGAATTAAGGAAAATATTTTCAGCGAAATCAATATGTATATATGTATGTATTCATCATGTAGTCAGTAGAAAGTATGTAACGAACTGTATAATTCGGAAACTAAATGAATTCCTAAAGACTAATTAAAAAATCAATAGTGTGTAAATAGCAAATTCTAGTTTTTTTTATTTTAACGGAATATTCATGAGAAAACTAATCAGTTTCTAAATTATCAATGTACCTCACTAGAGGATTCGAAGTCATTTTATATGCTGCTTGATAAATCAGGAAGAAATAACCGAAATTTTATGCCATAATTGTACTCATAAGATGATTTCAGTGTGTGTTTCCCAGTTATGCCGTTACATACAATACTCCTATTTGAAATTTTGTTATAACTGTGTCTTTAATTAACTTCACACGTTTTGTGCAGTATCACCAACTTGATGATACAGTGAAAAGTTTCTTTTAAGTGTCTTAATGCAGGGTATTATGCCACAATAAACATAAGAAAAAATTAGATTAGTGTGCTCCCTTGGGTTCCGGGTGAAACATAGGGCTTCAATAAAACATCATGAGTCTGTTCTATTTTCTGCTGTCTTTTTCAGCTGAGCCCAGAATTGGTAACAATCTATCATCTCCTCCTCGCCACATGATATACTCAATGTCACCCTCGCACCGGTGACTCCCTCATCGTTTCCCATTCGGATTCCAGTTGGGAGTTGGCCTAGCAAGCTATGTCATTTGACGGTCTCCTCAGTGTGTGCCCGATCCATCTCAATTTACTCCTAAACATTTCTTCAACGATAGCTTCTTGGTCACTTTGTTCACAGAGTTTCGTGTTGCGAATTCTTTCTGGCCGGCCACCCTTTTGATCTTCAATATGGAGCCAGTGAAGTGGGCAGCTGTTGATAAAAGTGTGCAGTTGGCTGTTGGAACTGCTGTTCGAACACCAACACCAAGTTTCTCACAGAATAGAAGCAGTGACTGACTGACTGATGATTGACACTGGTGTTCAAAATCCGAATCATGTTGAGGTTCTGTAAGCTGAGGTGGAGTGCAGAAGACCTCCAAACCATCTTCAGACTGATTAGGGTGTATCTCACGTTTCCGATTCTGGCTGGCAGGATTTGACATCTTCATCCGTGCCAAGTGCCTGTGGTTGAAACGATCCTTCTTAGATAAGTGAAGACAGGAAGTAACCTCTGCGAAATCTCTCTTGTTGATGGTGATTGGTGCTGGTTGTTGCTGCTGTTATTGGTGGTGATGGTGGTTGTTTATCTTCATCACCTCCGTCTTCTCCATGTTCACTTGCAGTCCTGTGTTCGCTGCCTGCTTCTGAAACCACTTCGTTGGTTTTCGCTTGCCTCTAAGTCTTTGAGTTTGTTTGACAATGTGTGACATGAATCATCCACACGGGAAATCGAGATCTTCTAGAGTCTCCTTATCGGTCAGTACAGCGTACTCCTGTCTCCTCCTCCCCCACTGTCAACTCACAGTCTGACGCATAATAAAGTCTACAACAATGTGGAATATCATTGGTAATAGTAGGCAGGCAGACTTTTCTTACTCATGTGTTCACTTCAGATGCCTGGTTGAGTTTTCAGTTTTGGATCACCCAATAGTTGGTACGCATTGTTATATAGCTATCTGTTGAACGATGTAGATAAAAATTTGTCCACTGCACACCATGGTGTTGAATTAGTTTCCAAATTGCTTCTCGGTCAACGATTTCTGTCGAACGCCTTTTCGATGTCGATGAAGGAAGTTGAGGTAGGGATTTGATTGCAGTTCTATTCTTCGTTCTATGATGACGTTGATGGGTAAGTTGCAATTTTATCAGCACATGATTTGCCTCCCCTGAATCCAGCTTTTTCTGGCCGACGGTGCCGCGGATTTCTGTATACAGTGCATCCTTCATTCTCTCCAGGTTGTTGAAACTTGGTAATTGACTTGACGTGAACAAGTGCAATATTCCACGCCAGTTCTTGCAGAGACATAACCAAGCCACCCTTCTGTGGTAGTTTGACACGGTAGACACCTTTTATTCCTTCCAAGCCTTTTTCATTAATGGTGTGAGCATATCCAATGCCATCTGTGGTTCAGTTTCCAGTGGTTCACGAGGAAATGCATCTGGTCCTGCTGCCTTCCCTTCAGGACTTCAGTAGTTTAACCGCATTAAAGATTTCCGCTTCTGTTGGAGGATTGGTGTCCCCTGGCAGGCAGGTCTGTGCATGCTACTGATGGTGGTGGTGGTATTTCTGGATGTGTTGCAGGTGATGATGGTGGATTCAAGAATGGTTTGATGTGGTCAGCCCATTGTCTTACTTGTTCCATCTCCTTCGCAATTAGGTTCCATTGAGCATCTTTTATTGGTTTCATCATTTGTGTCGATTTCTCCCCGGATGGAGAGCAGCCTGGTTATCTGATATGATGTTCTGAGATCTCTTTCACCTTTGGCATGCCTGCCTGTTTTGCTTCAGTAGCCAGTCAGTGTGTTGTAGAAGTGTCCTTTGTCTTTCTTAACAATCTTCTTCACGTCGTTGTTGGTTCACTATAGTGTACACTGATGTGAACTTAGCTCCTCCTTCTGTCGTCCATCTTCTCACTGGTCCATCCTCTGAATCACCATTCTCCTCTCCTTGCTTCTATTAGCTTCCAGGTAGGTGTCCGTTGAGAGAAATTCCTTGTCTTGCCTCTTATTTCTTCCTAAAATGGTTGTAAATGTTTCCCTGAACATCACCTTCAAGCAGTTGGTTAGTTCCAATGTTCTTCCACACAGGTCTTCTCAGTGATAGATGTAAAGTGATGGCTCAGACTTTGCTCTGATCTGATCTGATCTGTAGTGAAGGCAGCCCTTGTGGTTTTGTCCCTCAGTTTCTGAATGTTGAGCTGGAATTGTAGTGGCCTGTCTACAGTTGTTTTGAGGGATTTCAGCTTCACCTTGAAGGTTCCTTTAACTAGATGATGGTCTGAGCCCGCCCACATCTGCTTCCTTTCTTGACTTCGTTTCCAGCAGGCTGGCTGCATCTCCACTTCGCTGAGCAGCACTGAGATGAAATCTATCTGGTTTGTGGTGTGTCCGTCAGGTGAAATCCATGTTGCTTTGTGTGTATTCTTGTGCTTGAACACAGTGTCTCCGATCTCCAAATCATTGAAGGCGCAGAGATCTGTGAAGAGTTCTGCGTTGTCATTCATCTGGCCGAGAGCCTCTTGACTCGTGATGAGTTCTCTTCCAGTATTGTCTGCTCCCAGTTCGACTGACATTCAAATCGCCGATAAGGATTTTGATTTCGCCATTTAGGATGTTGTCCAATACTATTTACAGCTGATATAAGGATAAAACTTGTGCACTGTGGTAGAGTATAATTGCATTATGGATAAAATTTATCCATAATTGAACTGTTTACAGTTGTCTTTGGAAGTCACCCTTCTTCTCCACTTCCGAGTTGTTTGTATGTGTGTAGGTTTGGATGATCCTAACTCTCTTTACTTCTGAGTCGAATCTTGCTGTCAGGAGGAGATTGGTTCCCACTGAATTGGAGCTTTAGATGCTATTGGCGATGGCATGATAGCCACTCACTGACTCAGTTTACTCGTGGTTGTCGTCTGAGTGACCAGACCGGAGTAGATTACTGACTCTTCAGTTGACAATTTCGATGGTGCACATCCATTCCATCTGCTCTCTCAGATTCCGAGCACTTCTATACTGTATCTTGTCATTACGTGAGCAGCCTTCCCAACCAGCCTCGTATATTCTACGAAGATTTTTTATCCCATGCTTATTTTATTTTCATCGAATGAAGAAACGAGGGTTGACTGGTTACTTGGAGACTTTCATCGACCGGCATCATTCCGATTCCAGTGAGGAATAGGTTTGTTCTTTATATTGTTTGTATTTTTGATGTTTTTCTTGTGTGTGTTGTAGTTTTCGTCGCAATATGATTGGTTTTGCGTAGTAGGGTCGTTAGCCCAGCGCCCAACCCTCCCTCTTTTCGCGAGCTTGCGACTGGCTAGAAAACTAGCGATCCAGCAAGCTTGGTGAGGTTAAATCACTGTACATGGTGTACTTATATTAGTAACAGCAGTAAAAGTTAACACTTCACTCTCGCTAAGCAAGCAAATGAAATTATAATACTAATATATTATTTATCATTCGAATTTCACGTGGAAACCACTTTTCAATAATCATGTAATGAAAACTAGATTGTATTATTTTTGGCGAATAATTTAGAATACTTTTTGTGATTACAAAAATATAAAGAGAGGTTATGAGCAAATGAAAATCAGAGATATTCAAGGGTATTTATAAAGTGAATTTTAGGAGTAAAAAATGCTTCATATTCAAACGAATAAACTCAAAACGTTTTCCGGTAAGACAAACTGCAACTATCTTATGAATAAATTATTGTCCGACAATGCGGCAGTGAATATGAAACTTAACAAGATGGACGAAATAATTGAGGCGTACTTAATTTACACTGTGACCAGCACAGTATTCAGCTGTTTTACAGTTAAAACCAGTCAAGTTTCATGTAAAGTAATCTTTCAAAAATTTAAAGAATATGTAATCAACCATACTTTTTCTACACTTAGCGAGTATCGAACTAGAGACTAAAAGCATTTTTCCATTTACAACTAACCCTTTGGTAGTCTTGTAGTGAACCTTGAATGTTTGAACTTTTGTTTCAGCGCATTCGTGTAATATGGCGCCTCGCTTTCTCTGTTCTTCCAGCGTGACTGCTTGGACGTGTGTTGCTCCCTCGTTTTGCTATCAGTAAGCGCAATCTTGAGCTTGCTACCCCAGCCATTTAACAGATAAGTTGTACAGTATTCTTATTTATTAAATTTGACATTTAATCTGTGGTAAAAATATAGTCCTCATCTGAGCACACTACCTAGTCATAAGCGTTTTTACTTCGAGTTCGTTTATAGGTACTTACAAGTTAGGTCACCCGAGGAAAACAAGTTTAGTAGGTGCTAACATTAAGGACTATCTAGAGGTTGACATAGACACTTACAGTCTTTTTCTCGTGTGCGCTGAATTTTCTGAAAAGAACATCGGGCACACCAAAGTAAATTCAGATAAAAGAAAACTGAGGATTCAACACTGTCCTTGATAAAGACTGTAAAAAGTTTCAGTCATTGTAGATACAAAAAATAAGCATACGGATTTGGGAACATTACTAAATGAGTATTTTTAAGAAATACTCAAGATTTGTGTTCCAATGTAATCTGTGAATTTATACAGTGTTATTTAAATGCTTTATTCAAAGACTAGAAAGCTGACTACATGTTATAGCTGGGGAAAATCTACCTAACGCTGATGAATACGGTAATTTGTTTCCAGTTTCTTAATGGGAACAATGGGTTGATTGTGTCTGGTGTGAAGAGTCTACAACCAATTTTGTGTAATCAAAAGACATTATAAGCATCCACTTATTTTAGTAGTAGATTTGAGCAACTCATTGCAATATATATATATAATTTATTTCAATACTCTCAATTTTACTTGATAGTTCACATTTTGTAGCCAACCGTCAAAGGACCTAAGCAGTTTAACTTTATACTGATTTGTTACAGGATTTCATCATGAGCTGACATCGGTTAGAGAACCATTGGAAAACCTGGGAGTACTGGACAGCTGTTTCGTCCTAGTTTGGGACTCTTCATCAGTACGCACCCAGAGTGTGGAGTTAGAACCCAGGATCTTCTGGTTACAAGGCAAGCTCGTATACCATTAAGACACTGGGACCCGATCCAATGGCCGATGAATTCTAACTTCTGCCAATTCACGATATAGCGCAACCGCTAGCCAATGTCTTCGGCGAGTTTTTGTCCTCACACTGACCTGCTGCACCCTACTGGTCATGACTTCCCACTGGAACCCCAGGTAACTACCTACCTGAATAAGGCCAGTCGCCAGTGAGCATCTCATTGATATTCAAGTGTTACGTACTGCAGAAGAGTCCCAAACTAGGACGAAACAGCTGTCCAGTACTTCCAGGTTTTCCATTTGTTCTTTAACCAATGTCAGCTCATGATGAAATCCTGTAACCAATCAACCAAATCCCTACAAACCAATACTTGAATATTTATACTGATTTGTTATGAGCTGTGAAAATTGATTGGCAGATTAAAGCAAACACGTGTTGTTGCAATTTAAACGTGTTCCAAAAGAAATAAAAGTAGTACTCACACTCAGAATGTTTAACTCCTCAAAAATAACAGTGTAACAAAAACCAGTCCAGGTGAATGTGGAATACATGCAAATATTATGGAATAAAATTAAAGACAGAAAATAACCTAACTGAAATATCGTTCATAAATCAGCAGGAGAAAAATCGTTCATACAACTCACGATATATCACTAAAAGTTTTTTAACAAACTTTCACTACTTATGAAGGCTTTTTAGTGGGCTGTCGACTATGCTTTAGTATTTGTTGAGTGAATACAACTTTTTTCTAATCGATTAAATTGAAGTTATAGCATTGCAAAACAACTGTAGTCAAGTTTTCGGATAAGACCCTCGGACATTTTATGCCTAGTTTGATTAACTTTTAAATCATTACGCATGTATATATATATGTACATATATAAACAGCTAATCCCTTTTAATAAATAGTGAGATTTTGTTTATTCCACTTAAATGGAATTTATGTTGGTCTACTTGAGGCTTTTAGAGTGTTGTTTTTGCCAATGTTCTGCTTTTGTGCCTTAAGGAACTTCATAGGTTCAGAAGTTTAATTTAATTCTAGGACTAACACTTGTATCTCAACAGAATTTCACAAATACGCCGATGGTGTTTGCAATGGGGATTTCAATTTAGTAGAAAAATAAAATAGGACTTGATTAAAGTACCTGCTGTGCGAGTATACATTCTGTTCATGTAAACATTTAGGCTATTTTTCCCCTTGAAATGTACAAGAAAACAAACATCACATACTAGTGAGGGGCCTGAGAGATTAATCTCATCTGTAACACCTTAGGACAACACTGTATTCGACGAATCTGGCGTGTTAATGGTATTTTATTTTGAAAGCTATTTCATTTTGATGAGTGAGTTGTAACAGCCTATGAACTTTCTAGTGTTTTCATAATTATTGATGTTTCGAGCAAATTATTTTTTTCTCTTGGTTCCTCTTCAACGGAGTACAGCCTAAAGGTTAATTGTGTTCATGTACACAGAAATTTCAACTTACTTGTAAAGGTTTTCATGATTTTTAGTCAACAAAGATACAAAATTAACAAACAGTGCTCAACATTTACATTTATACAACTTATGGAAACAGGTCAGATTTTAAACAATGTACAAACATACAAAATTAGCAGTTGGATACATTGAAAATTGAGTTGTGCAATCAAGAAAAGTGAGAAGTTGATGACGTATAATTAAGCAGTTGAGTAACAGTAAGGCGAGTTCAAGTCATATGGATAAAACGAAACAGAGTAAATCACATTAAAGTAAAAACAGATGGAGGGTTAGAGTAGAAGAAGATGTGAACAAATGAAGGGAATAAATTAGACGCTGAGTTACCTGGTCAAGAAAAGACTAATAGTTGAATTCATCTGAACACATAAATCATGTTTGAGATATTTGATAGTGATTGCTTCAACCGATTTCAGAAGAGTTGAATTATATTGTCTATTATTAATCTTGAAGGATTTCACGGCGTCCGACTCATAAACCATATCAAAACGACGACTGGCAATAGCAATTGTTCCCTTGAGGCGTAAGCTTTTCCATACAAGTTCAGAGAGTCTTAGATATGCCCTTCTTTCCGTTCTCCCAATTTAACGGCTACCGCAGAAACATGTTAATCTGTATACACAAAGTAAGAAGAGTATCTGTCAACATTTGATTGCATCAAACAGTTTGTTATGGGAACTTGAAAATCCCCATTGAGTCATATAAAAAGAAGAAGCGTTCAGCTAGTTCGTTGTTAGACAAACGGGAACCGACTTGGCAGAAGGATAGGTTCTGGTTAGTGACTTATTTTATCTTCTTTTGATTATTCCTGCAATATTATTGCCTTCAAAATCAAGTTGAATGGTAGTAGGTTTCTTATTTACTGTGGTTTGTTTTACATTTAGATTTGCAGATCTTCCATACTTGTTGATGAATTCTGGAGGGCAATCATTGCTTTTCAAAACTTTCTTAAGTTTCGGAAGCTCTTCTTCCAGTTTTTCAGGGGACCGTATTCTTTCGCTCTGCAAAACTGAGTTTTGACCAATGATTGTTTATAGCTAATTGGAAAATTATGACTTAAATTTAGGTATAATCCATTCCATGCGGATTTTCACTGAATGGATTTTTTCAGATTTCCATCTTGTACCCTAGTGAAGTCACAATTTTCATGGTTGAATTGGGTGAGATGTATGGCTCTCGTTATCAAATAATACGAAGATGTCATCAGCATATCGATAATTTAAGAATCTCCATGGGGATATACGAGATCAGTAAATTAATACAAGGACGAATGAAACCTTTGAAGACAACTAACCACAGTCAACATTACTTGTGAAGACAATTATTTCATTCATTTAAAATACTTCACACTGAAGTAAACCCCGAAGATGCTTCCTGGAAAGAGAATGAAAGCTTGGGAATTAAACCATTCATGTCATACAAGAAAACCATATTCAAAAATAAAAATGCTACTTAAAATTTATTCACCAGGTGAATGAATCCAGTAGTGGCACGCTTAATTCCAAAGGACAGAAGTCTTTGGTAGTAAGACAAATGCATACTTATAGCTCCATTGTCTTTTATGCTTTTTGAGTTCCTAATGTTTTTTTACAAGTCAGTCTTACTTTACAGACTTTTATAGTCTAATGTAACTTACCGATTATCTCATAGTAGTCTATATTACTTAGAGTGATCCATTCGTTTACTGTAATATGTGTTTGGGTTGAGGGTGGTAAATAGCTGGTAAAACCGTTTGGTTGTATAACACAGTAGGATAGTTATTTAGTTTTATCTGTTCCAGTTAGATTAAATAACGTTAAATCAAAAAAGCGAATGTGATAGTATTTGAACTAATTCCCCGGTTGTCTTCAAAAATAAAAATGTTATACATAGAACAGAATATAATAATAATAATAATGGCTTTATTCCAAACAGTATTTGTGGTACAGGTATGGAATTTTCAGCGTTCATTACAATATTGCATCTAATTACCTCATAAATTTTATAAGAATTTAACAATAAAAGCAACAACAATAAAAGAAAAAAAAGAGAAATAGAAGAAATAAAAAAGAACAGTATTGCGTTCACATATTTAAACAATACAGCACAGGATATGATATATAAAATCAGTCTGTAATAGAATATATGAGCAACAATATAATAGTAACAAAGAAAGGAGACAAAAGCTAATGTTACTATTTGTTAGCTTATTTGAGTCATGAGTTTCAAATTCCCGTACTTGTCAGATATACTTCTAGTTTAATGCATTTATTGAATCATTTAGATAACTTATTCTGTCCTACAGAAAATATATTCTTAATTAATCAAGTGAAAATTTATCTCTAAACTTAGACCTTAGTTACATTTATTACTTTTAGAGAAATTTCTTCTGAGAAGTAGTTGTTTTTGAACGTACATTCATATGTCTTCCACAAAGTTATGAAATCAAACTGTAGCATTCCATTACTTTTCTTATTTAGTCTAACAGGCTAAAGTAACACTGGTTCTAAGGATTATTTAAACAAATACCACCGATACTTTTCTGTTTTATATTAGGATAAAATGATGGAACAATATCGTCGCAAAGTGTATCTCTGATGATAAATTGTTATACGTATGTCTTATGTAATGATTTCTAAGTAAGAAGTTCAGGCTACAGTTAATATATGTAAGACATCCTTGTTCAAACAGTTTGTATGACAGTTTCTACATCTTTCATACGTTGACTAAAGTTTCATTTGGAAAGTTGCTGAAATATTTCCCTCATATGTTAACATTTATGACTGTTAGTTTACTTAATAGTTCAGACCATATAGGAATTTACGTAAATGGAGTTTTACTGTAAAAATGTAATGCACTATGGTTCACTAAATTATAAATCTTTAGGGGCATATATGATAAAAATAGCTAGTGGTGACCCGAAATGACTACCGACCACATTTAAAAGAACGTTGAAAATGAATGAAAACACAGTACATTTATCGAAGATTTATTGTGAAGAGATATCTCGAAGATTGATTTAGGAAAAGGCCTCTCAGTTTCGCTTAAGAGTGTCACTTGGGTAATAGAATCAGATTCTGTTTATAAATGGAAAAACATCAGTGTATATTGTTTCATTCTGAGACCTATTTACTAGTCGGACTCTATTTTCCAACATCCTCTATATTCTACCGATTGTACAAAAGGTTAATGCAGAGATAACACGGAGTTGTCAATTAATCCATTATATTTTTATATAATTAGTCAGCTCATAACTGATGATTATGTACGGAGAATATGATAAGAATTTGGAATCAGTGAAAAAATACTTCAAAACATATGATCATGATGTTTATCTATCAAAAGATGACAGAGATACAGCTTAATTCTTTAGTAGTAACATTTTTCTTTTTTATCTCTGTTTTATTATTATTATGAATTAGAATCTCCCTGACCACCACATTAGTTCCAAGATGTTTCACAGTTATCATTTTCAACGGAATAAATTAGGAAGAAGTTACCCCAATTTTTTGTCTAGACACCATTGCTTCAACTATAGGCAAGCCGCACGGATGGTGAACTCAAAGCCAGAATTGGAAAGGTAAGACAGACCTACATCACTATGAAATCAAATTGGAAATTTGCGGCACTTGGCAGAATAAAGAACAAAATCCAAAGTTTCAACAATAATGTCAAGCGAATCAGTTCTTCTACATGGCTCATGAGTTTGACGTGGGCGTCATGAAGTGCATTCCCAACAGCCAACTGCAGACGTTTACCAAGAGCTGCCTTCGCTAGCTGCATGCTGAAGATCAAATAGCAGGTCAGGAAGAATCATCAACAGGAGACTGTAGAAACGAATCAACCAAGAACCTTTTGCTCAACAGGTATGTAAATGGAAAGAAAATAGAAATGGATAGGATGCACTCTGAAGAGACGGCTGGGTAACATCATACGCCGGCCCCTTGGATAGAACTCGATTGGGAAACGACGAGATTGACTTTGGTCGCAGTGTAATATGGAGGAGATTGTGTGAAGGAAAGATGGAAGCAATCGTTGAGCCAGCTAAAGAGGACTGCAGAGAGTAGGACATAAAAGAGATGTCCTGTTGAAGTTTCATGTTCCATTTTTGGAATCCAAAGGAATAATAAAACAGTTTGAGCAAATGAAGTTACAACTTGTTTGCTTAGTAGCTTTCTTCGCTATTTGTGCCGGTTTGGACGATAAAGACTGGTTTTCTTAAAAGTAATACAGTGAAATAAGTACACCACAGAAAACATTTTTGCATATTATGTGGAATTTGTTATTTGCTCATGCACTTATAATTAAGCGGAGGCTTTTTGATCACTCCAGTAATTTAACTTTAGTAGGCAAACTCCTAAGGTAAAGTTAAGATTAGTTGGTATTAGGTAAATGACTTCTGAATCCTCTTTAACATCAGTCATGTGTTCTGTATCCCCAAGATGAGATAGAATAGAGCTGTGAATGGATTTTGTTTGTCCTCTACTTAACCACGCAGGATGATATTCAGAAGCCCGACGAGAAATACGCCTAATTGTACGGCTTATGTCGTTACTTCGCTTCAAGTTTTAATTATAATTCACCTATTCTGTAAAAACGTTTCTAATAATGCATATTTTGTAGATTGTTTATGGTTTTAGAATCGTATCATCAGTTTCTGTTTTATAAATGATTAACCAGTGTTCAGAACAAGTATGTCAGATTGATCATGATTTATATATATATTGTAAAACAGATTACAATTGTTGAAATCCGTTTCATTATTCCAAAATTCAACTAAAAAAAGAGATAGTAGAATTATCTATGCATGTGGATATGTATATATTTTCTATGATTCCTGTTTTAGTTATTTGTAAACATTCAGTGAACCATAAGAGAAGAAGGCAGTGCGGCCACGGTAGCCACTTTTAGATGGAAACATGAAATCATGGGCAATGAATGGTCATATATATATATATATTTCCGTTGAATCCGGTAGGCAAACAAGAGTGGTAATGTTTTTTCTGCTATTAAAATTTATACATATATCTACATATATGTTCACATGATTGATGATTCGCTTATCTGTTAGCTTTATTTACACGACGATGGCTAATAGCTTCTATTCATAATTTTTATCTTCTGATTTATTTATTTTCTTTCCGTTAATGATAAATTATACTCTCCGATTGTTATTATTATTATTACTATTGCTGTTGTTGTTGTTCTGTTTAGCAAAACTGATTTTGGCCTTTCCAATAAAATTTATTTCTTTAAATGTCAATGACTGTATCTTCTATACTAATGTGAAGAGATAGAAAATACAAGTGTTCTTCAGTGATCAATAATTCTTGCATTAAGTGCAAAAAGATGAATGCCATTTACCAGAATAAGAAGATTACTTCTAATTTTCATCCTTTTTTAGTTATGTCATGAAAATGAAAATTCATTGTGAATGTTTCTGACATAGCCATTTTGTTTCAATGATTGTGACACATTGTCTTGAAATGAATTTGAAATATTGGTTGAAACATTATAAAACGATTGAATGTCCTGCCACGTGAGCTGAGAAAATATAAACAAAGATGTTTTGGCTTCTTTAGCTGCTTTTATCAACAGAAAAAGATACGCCTAAGTTATTTAAAAAACATTCTGATGTTTACATGCAGTGAGGACTAAAGTTTCCGTGAATGCCTCACGAAATTTGTCTTAGAATATTAAACGATCCCCCCGTATGAATATCAGCTGTCATATTCTCTTCAGTGAACTAGGATGTTTCGTGTTAAGTGAACAAAACAAAAAACATTAGTAAAATGGAAGGCACTGGAAAGTTTTTAGCAGTAGGCTGAAACAAAGTGAAGAAATGGTGTTAGGAAATATAGATATTTTCCTTACATTTAATACAGTGCTAACTCATTAGTTCATTTAGGTGCATACTGTAATGCAAAATTAGTCAGATCGATTCACTCAAAAGCTACAGCCACAACCAACGAAGGAAGAAGACGAAGATGTGAGAGGAAGGTCTTTATTTCCATCACACAAGGCTCGAATTGCCCGGGTACAAGCTAATTGTCCTCATTTATAACAAGTTTAGACAAACGGTCTTCTTCCTGCTCAAGCACGTCCACGTCAGCGTTCCTTTCTGAAAAAAGAGGAAATAGGAAACTCATTTAGTGATATCATGCTAGTTTTTATGTCATTCACTTTCCAGATATCTGGGACAGGTGTTGAAACATTCCTATTACATGTATTTGCAGTTGATTCGATAAACAAAGCTTCTGTTATCAATTCTTCTACCCCTACGACAAATGGGAGAGGACAAAGAAAACTGTAAAACTCAAGTTTCAAAGTCGTGTGATTACAATTGATATGATTATGAACAATAAATTGTGTTCGAAACGTCATCCAGTAAATAATACTGTTTTATCACTGTGTGATAAATCTAATAAACAAACTAATATGGAATTACTTACTACCACAGTGCCCAAGTTAAGCTTGTTCTTACTGGCCCCTGTCACCGTCATATCTGTATGTGTGATAAGGTTGATGTCCCTCACGATTTCAAACTAGAAATTAGACTTATACGTTGGGTGTTGTGCATCTCAATTTTAGTTCTTCCATAAAAGCACTTTAATTATTTTCTAGATGAATGTGGATTAGTATCATAATGAAATACACGACCTTAATTGGTGATATAAAGTAGTTTTAGCACGTCAATCAATTTAATATCTTGATTCCAGGGAGGTATTTTTCTTAGGGACATTCAAATTGGCAATATTCAGCTTTGCATTATCTCCTAAAACACTAGTCTGGTTTTTCCCGTATGCGTATAGGTATAAGAAAGTGGGACTAATTATTCAGATTTATACAAATGTTTATTGAAATCATAAGTGTATGCGCGATTTTATTTTGATGGTAAAACTCATAGAAACATTTTTTTCAACACAAGCAACGCTTAGCCTAATCATCAATTAGGTTCTAAGGAAGATAGTAGCCTATAAAAACCTAGAATAAGTTCAATGACTCAATTGTATCTTTTACCACAAATAATGCTAAATCAGTTATTTTGATAAGCGTCAGTTCATTCCTCTTCACTCAGACTTTTATTCTTTTCACCTACGAAATACTTTATTTCTTATCAAAAGTTCATGATTTATTATAAATATTTTTATTCTCCACGTTTAAGGGAAGATGGTCCTAGAATAATAAAAACTTTGATTCTAACGAAAGAGGGAGATTGTAATAACGCTACAATTGTTCGGTAATTAACAGTTGTATTTTCTTTTGTGAATTCATTTCAGCTGGTTGACCTACTAACTCACTATGATTTGTCTTATTTTAAAGGAAAATAATATGTAAAATAATAAATTTGTACACTTACATGTCTCTTGGGTATTTTTTAATGAATAACTCTTTATTAGACGGATCGAATCTTAGATTGTCTTTAGTTTATGCAAGCCAATGAAAGCTGAATGTAAGGAGATTAGGTTGTTTCATTTGATTTTTCACTTTATCTGCAAGTTGCTAAGTGTTGAAATTTTGGCATCACAGCACTAAAACTTGCTGAGTACATAGAAAATTCGTAGTTTTTACGCTGCTGTGAAAAAGTTAGTAGTGGTGAACAGTCGCCGAACTCCAATTAAATATTCAGTAGGAACGTAGAAATTTGCCCGGATCTGTTTTGATATTACCCTGAAGAGCATGAAACAAAATACATGCATATATCATGCTCTGAGAGGTTAACCATCCCGAAAAGTAGTATAGTTGAGCGAAGAGATAGTTTAATCCTAAATCCTTCGTTGATTTGTTCGACATCTCACAAGTATGACATTAGCCAATATGAAATCAATTGCAGGGAAAATTGCAAAACATACAAGATTAAAACAGGGAGAAAGTAGTCAGTCTGGTTAACTTGACATGGTTACGATTACTAAGTTTTATCTGAAAAATAATCCAGATAATAAAAACCTGTCACCGATAAATCAAAAGCTCCTAAGTAACAGTAATCATGTTTGCCTTCACCTTAATCCCTTTTTCACCAAAAGGTCAGTAGGAAAATAATATTTTTCTGACAAATCACTAACTACTGCCATATATTTATTTTCATGTTTACAACAAACAAATAGGCTTATAGTTACATGATAGATCAAAATACAGTTATCAAAACATGTTTTTTAGTATCTTTAAAATCAGGTGATTACTTAATATTAAAAGTACGGAACAGAGGCAAACATATGCAACAGGATGTTGATTACTGGCTCTTTAGGATTAAGAAGTAGGATTCATGAATCGTGAAGATTCGAGATGAATAAATGAGCAGTTATTTGTGTACAGAGAAGAAAAAGAGTCTTAATCATAGTAAAAATAGCAAAAGCAAATATTTAAAGCTAGTGATAAAACTGTATCTAAACCCGTGAGCACAGCTGCAATTTTAGTCAATAGACTGTCAGTCCAACCGTGATGTACAGATAATACGTCGGCGCTTCGTACTATTTCATACTTGTTTGGCTGTAAGTTTTCTTATTCCTTTAAGGTGTTGAGCTAAAGAAAGACAGAAGGATTAGGACAATAAAGTAAATTAACACTTTTAAGTGATTACTAGTTTGCTACAATCACTTTAAAGAAAAATGTAGATTTCATTTTCCATATTGCTTAAAAAAATATTACATTCGGTATTTATGCAAATCATTTCGTTTTTCCTAAGTAATTAACAATCTCAACTTTTACAATGTTTGAAATAAGTCGGTTCTTTAAGCATCCAGTGAGTGACTAACGACAAATGCATGCTAAAGAAATCTCTTTAAAAGTTTAATTTCAACAGAAACGATACGATAGTATCAAATCTGTCGTTTTCATATTAAACAATGCGTAGTGAAACTTCATAATGTCTTCCTTTTGATAACAAAACGTAATCTAGTTGATGTAATAAATGACAATGAAGAAAGCTGGCAAAGTGGTATACTAGTGTAAACTGCTAACTCATATAAGTGGTTGGAAGGAACTCAAGCAAAAGCAGTTGTGCTCACTAGCTAGATCAAAGGGGTTTAAGTACCGGTCGGGCTCATTAGTAATGTGTTTGAAGAAACTCAACTCAGTTGGAATCAAATGAGAAAATGAGAGAAATGACAGCACTACATCATAACTACTAAGCTTAGAAGTGATCATTAAAAGTCCAGCTAGTTATCAGACTGAGTAAAAATGGTTTTTCTATTTCATCTCATGATTCTATGTGAGTACATACCGAACTAACAGTTGAAATCGTCTATTTCACCACGAAAATTTAAGATAATTTGATTGAACACTAGGTAAATAATGTCACGCATCCAGCCCTACAGGAGGCCAGCGATTATCCCGAAGAGCTCAGTGATAACATCTCTGACTGCAGCACTGGGTGACATGGATTCGAATCACAGAGGGGACATGAGTTCCTCCAAAGTTACAGAAATACCTTGCTGACGAGTGCCAACAAGCCCGAAACCTAGGGGCCAGGCTTTCTGACGACTGCCTCCAACCATCTAATTTTAAGATAATGTTTAAATTAATTCAGTGCAAAAGAAATTCTGAAACAAGTGTTATATATATATATGTTCATTTGGAATTTCATTTGTTTGCTGTTTTTCTAAAAAGGCTTTTGAAGTAAAATAACACTTAGTTCCAAGAATTTTATCGTTGTTAGTCATCACTTTGCATTGAATAATTCTTTAAAATATACAACATTATTTAGCTAGTTTTTGCCACTTGTAAATTAATGACATTTCATATCAAATGAGTTAGTAAACTATGTTGTTCTAAGATGAATTAAACCATTTAGATCCTAGTAAATTCTCTTTTCAAGATATCACTTTGGTGCATATAACAGATGTCTTACTTTGATCACAATTATTATTATTTATATTGTTCCCTTGGGTTCATAGTGGGCTTCAACTGCACGCCTGCACTTGTTTCTGTCTTCTGCTGTACTTTTCACTTGCATTTATGTTAGTCCATACTGTTTCAGCTCCTCTTCACATGATCTCCTCCATGTCACTCTTGGAAGTCCCATTCGCCGCTTTCCTTTCGGGTTCCACTTGAGCTGTGGCCTGACGCGCGATGTCACCCAACGGCCTCCTCAGCGAGTGTCCAATCCATCTCCACTTTCTCCTGCATATTTGTTGAGCGATTGGTTCTTGTTTTGTTTCTTCCCATAGTTTCTTCTTGGTGATTCTTTCCGGCCACCTGATCTTCAGTATAGAGCGAAGACAGCTGTTGATAAAGGTCTGCAACAGGCTGTTGGAAATATTCTTCGTGATCCACCAAGTTTCTGATCTGTATAGAAGAACTGACTGACTTGACGTTTGTATTGAAAGTCCGAATTTTGTTGTTGATGGTGAGTGACGAAGATTTCCAGATTGGTTTCAGGTTGATGAATGTGTTTCTCGCCTTCCCGATTCTCGCTCGAATTGACATCCTCGTCCGTTCCTCCTGTAGTTGAGACAATGCTCCCTAGATAAGTGAAAGAAGTAACCTCTTTCAAATCCCTCCCGTTGATGGTGATTGGCACTGGATGTTGCTGCTGCTGTTGTTGTTGGTTGGTTATTTTCATAACCTCCGTCTTGTCTATGTTCACCTGGAGTCCTGTCTTTGCTGCTTCTTCGACCAGTTTGTCGGTTTTCGCTTGTAAGTCTTCGATTTTGTGTGACATCAAACATAAATCATCCGCGAAATCCAGGTCTTCTAGATTCTTCACGTCTGTCCAGGATATCCCTGTCTTCTCGTTTCCCATTGTCTGACGCATAATCCATTCCACTACAATTAGTAATATCATTGGTGATAATAAGCACCCTTGTCTGACTCCTGTGTTTACTCCAAACGCCTCGCTGAGTTTTCCGTTGTGGATCATTTAAATAGAAGGATTTATATTAGAATAGAACTTGTTCACTGTGGTAGAGTATAATTCCATTGTGGGTAAAATTTATTTTGATAAAGTCTCACAGTGTTATACAGTAATACTTACTGATGATGTTTCGAACACAATTTATTGCTCATAATCATATCAAGGAGTTATAGGTGTTACTCTATATAAATAACATTTATTTGAAAAATATGCATTTCATGCATGACTTTAAATGTGAACCTAAGTACTGATTGTATCTGCATTTGCAATGTTGGTTAGCAGCTAAAATAAACAGCTCAGAGATTACAAAATGACCCGCTCTGTAAAACTTCACATTTAAATGAATTATTAATTCACGAAGAGCTCTAAATGAAACCAGTTTCAGTTGATTTTAGATTTTTTCCATCGTCCACTTTTAACATATGATAGAAATATATTTCTGTTCGCATGTTAATTGAGTTCGACTTATTCACACAGAAAGAACAGGAACTTATGCTGTCATAAAATGCTTCAAACAAAACGTTCCTCCTCCTTCCTGATGGTGTGGCTATGGATTCCTCATTAGTTCCAATCCTAGCTGATTTTTTCCTTGCTAAGTTAGAGAATGAAGCATTGGAAGGAGTATTTAATGAGTTGGAATTCTGCTGTCAGTGTATGGATGATACATTACTGATTACGAAAAATGAGAATGTAGCAGTAAACTTCCTCAACAAGTTCAGTGATGTGCATTCAGAAATAAATTTTACTATAGAGAAAGAAAGCAATGAAAGTATCTCATTAGTAGACGTCTTTCTAATCAGAATAAAGGATGGTTCTCTAAGAAGGAGTGTGCATAGCTAGCCTGTGATGACAGGTCAGAACACTCATTTTTTGAGTTTTGAACCTTTGAAATATAAACGGAACTTGTTAAAGTGTTTGGTTCCTTCAACGAGGAGCCTTGTAAAAATGGTTATCCAGATAAATTCATTGAGATAAATGTAAATCTGACACCAAAACAAGTCAGTAGGGTAACAGCTCCAAAAAAGCCATTGTTCCTAAACCTGCAATTCCTCGTTGATAACGTCAGCGAAACAGTAACACAGAGCCTATAGAGCTTCGAATGCAGCAGAGATGCTTTTTCTCTTCATTACCATCCCTATTTTACTTTTGAGAAATAAGGACAAACTACCTAATTTTGCTTCCTCTATGAGTATCTACCAGTTTGACTGCAGCTGCGGAACCAGCTACATTGGGTGTATATTTAGGCAGGTTCATCATCGTATTTCTGAACATCATGGGGCAAGGTTAAGCAAGGGACAAACAAGATCTATTGGTAGTTCTGTTTTGCACACCCTGTAGATGGTAAGCATAAAGTTGCTGTTAATACAGCATTTGAAATTATCTACCTCATTCCCACTAATCTTTAAGCGTTCGTTTTTTACTTACAACTGAAACTATAGGAATCCGCCTGAAGAAGCCAAACCTGTGTACTCAAAAGAAATTCGTACAGCCACTTCCCTTGCTTTGGCCATCGTTACATGAATGTGAAATTCTGACCCATACACCCTCCTCTCAAGCCATTCAAAAAAATTATAATTATCCAAATTATTTTCTTTTCAGCTACGGGTTATGTGATCAAACTGAACATTTACTTATTCGTTAATTACTCTTCATTTCTGAAAAATTCTGCATTCTCCAATCCACTTGTTGAAACCATTTCTACCCTTTAACTGTTTGTATTAATTTTCCTCGTTAATTATCAACCCCTTTGACTTGTTGATACTGACTAATTACTGTTTATAAATATATCGCCACTTGATTGCTGAAATGTATGGTATTGAAAATGCTATGTATACATACATTAGAGCCAGAGATGAAGATCTACCTGAAAAGTATATACTTCTTCGCTCAATCCTTTTGCCTTTCTTCTTCATCAAAATGAACCACTGGTCGTTTAAAAGCTTTCTTTTTGAAAATGGTGTAATTGCGTTGATTCAAAGTAAATTTGATAAAATTTGCTGGCAATTTGGTTTCATGAAGGAAGCAACAACTATCAGTATAATTTGAATTTGTCTGAAAAGCACTTATACATAACGGACTGTTTTGAAACAACAATAAAAATGTTGTTTAATAACCACAAGGGAATTTATCCAGCAAACTGGGTATAAATTGATTAGGTTTATGCAATTTTTTGTGCGTCACCAAAATTTTGTTGCTGCACTTGTATTAGCTGTTCTTTTCTAGTTTGTTCATCTATGCACCTATTAGTTTCGATTTCAATAGCATCATCGCAAGCAACACTTACGTTTTTGCTTATATTGTCTGAATACTGTTTGTTGCAGCCAAATTAAGTTAAATGGTAGCTCTCTGTAATGGAATAAAAATTATTTCATTGCGTCAATACTATAAAGCTATAAACTTGTTGAGAATTGTAAGAGTTCACTTAAACTTTGATGAGTCTGAAACTGAATCCAACTTAAGCTTTTAGAAATTATTTCAAGTATTTTTAAGGTGTAATAGATGGGTCCATAGATCATTACTGAGTGCCACAAGTACTATTGTGTCTAGAACATATATATATAAGGTCGCAGTGCATACTGTGTAGCAGCAAATTTAATGATAATTTGACTTTTCACCCACTCAGCACTACTTGTTTTAAAATTTACAACCTCCAGGTTTCATTTATAAATTCATAGAGGATATTTATAGCCATTTTGAGTCGTTTATGCATCTTAGTTTAAACAAACAGCTTTCCTAATTTGAATACGTAACCACTACTAGGAAAATAATTTTCTTCTGAATACTTTTCATGTATTCCAGATGAATTTGACTTCTGCATATTGGTGTTTGTCAAATCAGACATCTAGAAGACGAAAAAGAATCAGACATCACACTTAGGGAGTCAAATTTCTGAATAATTACGTTAGTGTGCACGACAGGAAATTTAGCGATGGAGGTTTGTCAATGGGGCTTTCGTTTTTGAATCTAATAAGTCTGACGAAAAGTTCACTCCAGTCAAGATGTTACTTTGAAGATGAAAATTACCAGTTGTTCCTGATATCCTATTTGACTACTGTTAAATTACTTTTTGTCAATCCTGAATGTACAGTAAGAAAGTTATGACAAAGAAATCTCTTAAATTTTGTATATAAAATGTATCTGATCATTATACTTTATACCCGCGTATATCTATGTGTATGCGTCTTATGTGCCAAACAACTGACAGTATATAATTGATAGATGTTGCTCCTTGCAATAATGGCATTTAACTATAGCACCATTTACGAAGATTCTAAAGTTAGTTGCAGATGTTTTTAAGATGGTGTAAAAAGGGATTTTCATGAAATAAAACACTTTTTAATCAATATAACAAAATATATATCTAGGTCATCTCTTGTGTATTTAATAAAGAAGATACAGTAGAAAGTGAAGAAAGCTCAAGAAAAGCGATTAACATAACATAAAAATATTTTTGAATAAAAGCGTATACATGTGGGTTAGCCAACCACAGTTCGAATAAACTGATATTAAAGTGAGATAAATTGAAAATCCCCTGTGCTTTCCACAGACTGACTGCCAAACCACGACGTCTTTTTTAAACAAAAGGCAAAAGTATCACTAATCTCAGACCTCCATCATTGAGTTTCTTTACTTTTTGTATTTCATCTGACATAGGTATACATTATGTTTTCATTAATATTTTCGTTGCTGTAGCATGCCATTTAATCATTAATCATGAAGTGTTAAAATCTAGGGAATGCAGATTAAATAAAATGCAAATAATTGATGCAAATTCCCATATACATATACTTGTTTTTGTTTTAACTTTGACTATTTTATATCACGAAAGAAAGCCGTATATTATAAGAATAGAATTGCTGATCAAATTTCTCATCCCAATGTAACCAACAAATTCATAATTATACTCCAGAAGTAGAATTTTCCACTTTTCTCCATCTGATTTCTTACTGGTTTTGATGACTGCGACTTATATTTGACTTGTTGTTTTAAACTGAGTCAAAATGCCTATCATCAGCCTGCAATTATTGATTACTGGATGAAATAGCAAGCCATATTTCAAGGACTATTCTGAACAATTTCTTAGAAAGATCTAGGAATAGGAAAACAAACGTATAAACTGACTTATAATACCTGGAATTTAAACAGACTAACTTTGTGTATTGTTTTTGAGACAGTGACGTTCAAGGTTTTCTTTCTTTTCAAAGAAGGAAATTATTTGGATTGCACAGCCTGTCTACCTTAAGAGACAGAACTTTTTCATAGGAGGACTTAAAATATTAGTAATACTTCATTATTTACTATTTTTTAAGTGGAAATTTAGATATCCTAATTTTTCCTAATGTTTTTTTATGCTGTTTCACTTGTTAATCTGACACTTTGAGTAAAATCGTAGTATGTATAGAAATGTTTACTGTGGTAACCTGTAAAGTGAATTATGCTTAGCAGTTTTTCGAAAATTGCTCATCTTACATCTACACAACTCATCATTGTATCTTGCAAGACAAAGTTTCTTTTTCCACGCTATTAATGTGATGACAGCTTGAGGGACAGAGTCCTCATGACAGCAACGACTTGATTCCAATAACTTATTGAAAGCAGACTAGATGCTAAAGCATAAATTACACTTCAGGGATTTATAAGTAATAGAGCGGCGCTAAACAGTATTAGAATGCGTGGGTAACTATTTCAGACTACATGGACAACCGCTTTTGGCCACTTCAATGTGTATTTATCAATTTACTTGCTCGTGTGGAGAAAAGTATGTCGGCCCTACGCAACGTCAAGTCCACAAACGCATTCTGGAACACTGCCCAGCTTGGTTATCCAGAGGATAAAGGAGGAATAGCAACAGCTCGATACTTGAACACCTTGTCATCTCTGGACATCGAGCACCTCCACATGAATGCTTCACAGTGTTACACAGAGCCCCTCAATATCGTACAAACGGACTTCGGATTCGCCATCTGTACATAGCTGAAGCATTAGCTATTCGAGATCTGAAACCGGACCTCTGCATCCAAAAGCGATACATACATTCTCTTGCCCTACCATGGCCAGAGTAAATTTCTTACTACAATTTTGCTTCTTTCCTTTATTATCTCATGAAAATGAATCGTCGAAAAGAAAATTTTCTTCGCTGTTTGTGCCTTTTTCTTATAACTTATTTCTGTCCAGAGTATTCTAGTGGGACAGTACATTTTTTATACGAACCGTGTACTACAGACTGTTTAAAGTTAAGAGACGATTTCAGATGTAACCGAATAACTGTAATTTTTTTCATCACCTAGTGAGATACTTCGACTAACACAGAGCAATGAGAAATAAGATATGAACAACCAAATTAAGTTAATTTAAGGCAATATTCAAATGTGTTGTGTAAGGGCTAATGATACTACCCGGCTTAATAAACTGCAATAGGTAAGGCAGGTTTTGGAACAGTGACCCACTGGTTGAAAGCAGGGCGTTTAGACTGATTAGACAGTTGCAGAGACAATTAGTCTATCCGGTGATTAGGGAAATAAGGTTTACTAAACTACTGGTTGTAGTTCAACTTATCTCGTGCTTTATATTCCTGATTCTCAGAGAATTAATGAAAACAAAACATGTAGTTCAACGAAGAGTCTCTTTTCGGCAAATTCATTTTCTTAGTTGAATAATCGCAATTATACATTGGTTATTTTGTAAGTATGTGTACATTAAGTTTGT
This sequence comes from Trichobilharzia szidati, assembly GCA_944472155.2. Lineage (NCBI taxonomy): Eukaryota > Metazoa > Platyhelminthes > Trematoda > Strigeidida > Schistosomatidae > Trichobilharzia > Trichobilharzia szidati. The sequence goes on from OX235279.1 coordinate 97,209,103, forward strand.
CAAACAAAAATACAATTGGTTATGGTTATTTTATCTAAAGGGGTAAGAATTAGTAAGTTTTGGGTGGAGTTAGGTAATACAAAAATGGTTAATAAAATTGAGTGTTAGTGAAACTAGGGTAGTAACAAAGGTGATGAGTTGTCACAAACAGTTGGTAAAAAGGAGTTACGTATTATTTTGAATAATTTGATGATTCACTTGTACTTGGGATGCACATAAGAACAAAGTAGAGAATATGAAATTACATAAGAGTTCTAAATGAATACAAGAATTATAAGCAATTAGAGAAACAAGCAAACAAACAAAATTAAGTCATCAAAAATCGACAAAGTTGTTACCATGATAGTAGAAGTTGTTGAGTAATTCTCTTTGTATGCACAGCTCCGATTTTTCTATGTGAATGGTCAGAGGTTCAGCAATACGAAGAAGACGAAACCGTATTGCTTCAGAGAATTATTCCAAGTAATCCTTCACCGTATAATTATTGTACAACTTTCACAATGTGTAAGATTATTCAATTAGTTTCTGAATCGCAGGATTGCCACTTACTCGTATGTTGCCTGACATTTTTTTCTGACTGGTATTAACCTTTGTTGGCATTACTTTACGGTATTTCTAAAACACTTCAATCGTCCATCTTTTGTAGGAATTCGCAGAAGTTTATTTTTGTTTATACTTCAAATAAACACTGTTTTACGTTCACACGCACTGATTTATCTTATACACTTCTATAAAATTTCAATTCTTAGCAACCGATAATTTGTAACGAAACCTTAACTGGTGAATTTAATTTTCTCCAAATGTCCTTATCATTTATAAGAAACAATATGGGACTTCTTAATCATCATGAGCATGTTTCTCATGAAATAGGCAGATTTATAATACCGGCGGCTAAATCGCTAAGATTCATGTGACTCTGAGTAAAGAAAATGGACACTCATTCGTGTTTTAAGCATGAACAAAATATAACAGTAACTCGAAAACCACACTTTGCTTGGTTTACTTAAGGGCTGGAGTTAAATAAGTTTTTGTACAGATGGCATTCATTTCTGTGCATCAAGTTATAGGTGGTTAAAATGTTTAACATTTTCGGGAAAGTACTGTTACTTTTATAGAATTTGTGCATGGTGGATAATCAAGTACTGAAACTCACTGCAGTGATGTCAGGTATGGACGAAAAACCAGTATGCGCGATTAACAAAATACACATTTATCTATGTAAATATACATGTCTGTCTACTTTTTTGAAGATAGTGATGTTATTTACGTACTCTTCCCCTTTGTTCGCAAAAATATCAGCTGAACTACGATTTATCAACATCTGCAGCTTATCACACACAACCACTGACGTATATTGAACTGGAGTGACAGGAATTATATCTTGTCACGTGCAACATTAAAGATAACTAACCAGATTTTTCTGAATGATTTGCTGTATTTAGGATACTGACATTTGGTTTATTGCTTCCTTATAATGATTGAAAAAAGATTCTTTTAGCGTCCGCAGAAAGATCCTGCGCTATGATGAACTCATCTTTGTATTATACGAGACCTTTCCAGATAGTTGGCAATCATAAGTACTGTGTTTTATTATGTTGATTGAAGGTCGAATAGCCAGAAAGAATTAGCAACAGACTGACCAAGAACCTTTTTTTGAACAAGTATGTAGGAGGAAATTGAGATGGATTGGTCACACACTGATGAGACCATCGAATGAAATCGCTCTCCAGATCATCTCTCGAGTCGAATCCCAATGGAAAACGACGAGGGAACAAGAATAATAATTTCGAAATCTATTATTTCATTCCACAGAATGCCAGAATTACTGGCTGTTTTGGAGTCTATACTTTCAAATGATGAAACAGTAGCTGGCAGTAAATACTCCAATAAAAACGCTAGATCTCAATCCAAAAGTGTGCGAAGCTTTGGCTGTGCTTATCAGATTAGACGTATTCGACACAATAAATTCTCTTTATGAATTTCGAATGAGCAGTAGGAAGACGTAATTTATCTGTCAGGAGTAATATATTTGAGCAACACATTTTGGACATACTGATCGTATAAATACTTTTACTATAAATTTATGTAAATGCTTCATAATATCATCTAAAGATAAACATTTACTACTGTAATAAATGCTATTCGCTAATATTCATATAAACCAAAATGTTTTTACTATTATAGTAGTTAAATTTTATTCCACCAAATGTGATTGCTGATGAAAATAGAAAATTATTTATATTAACACATTTCAGTAGTTGTTTGCCACTAATCGGCCAACCTCCGGAAAGAGACAATAATATTTAAATAACTAACGGTGATTATTACGAATTTGTAACTCAGCCTAACTGACCTTGAATTACGTTTTATTGGAGGTTCAGACTCTCTGTTGACATAGCTTGAAACTAAACTGAAACATTACACAGTAGATTTTCAAATGAATTCTTGGAGTAAAACTTTGTGCGGAGCTTGGAAAGCCTGGATGAAATAATGCTCATTTTGTCAATTACTAGGCGGATTATTCACTACTGAACTTGAATTTTGTTTCTCTTCTTATGAACTTGCTGATTGCAACTTTTTGAGCCTAATGGTTTTGCAAATACGTGATTCTAAAACTTTGTAAGTGCATTTTGGTTTAACGTAGTCGTCTGTTGAGAATTAGCAGCGTTCTTTGAGTTACGAAATTCGAGGAAGTACTGGGATTCACATGCATCTCATTGGAATTGGACTGACCAAACGAGATCCAGGATGTAGCTGTGTACTGACACAACAATTATGAATTTTCGCAACACTGAGTAAGGCATTTTTACTTGAAGTAACTGAGGAAAGAAAATGCTCATCCAGAAAACAGTACAAGGAAAACTGTACAATGGAAGGACTAGTTTGTAAAGCAAAGTGGAAATTATGAACGATATACTATGGTCTGCATGCATTCACGTTCAACCAGAAGTCTTCCTGAAACTTGGTTTTGTTTTAATAGCGTGAAGTCAACTTTGAAACACGTTTTCCTCAGAGTATACGCTGACAATGAGGGCAGAAACCTGTTTTTACGAGTAGCTTCGAAACAAACTTTCAAAGTGGAGTAGGATAATTTAGATTGGTGACTTTTTACTGAAACCACTGTGGTATCAATATTCGGAGATTTAAATCAGTGTGATTATTTTGAAGTTTAACGCTTAATCAGTGTTAGGCGTCTGCAGTTTCAAGCGGTGCATCTTTTAGTTCAAACCTTGTAGGTGGTGGGATAGTATAAACAGTTAATTATAGATAACTAAATATTGCCAGTTTCTGCTATAGTGATAACTTATTTTTCGATATATATATATCTTGGGTATTTATTACATGGCATCTTTAGCAGTTAATTTCACTGAAGGAGAACACCACAACACATGAAAATCTAGATGTTTAACGAGATTTTAGTCATGCTTCCGACGAAAGGTGACTGAAATAATTTTACTGCGTATTTTGTTTCACTTCCACTGATAAATTTGATTTATTTTAGTTTAAAATAACTGAAATTTCAATTTTCTAAACACTTTTTTCACAGCTTTTTCGTTAATGAGTTGTGTAAATCTCTGTTAGGAATGCATTTGAGTTTTTTGGGATTCACCGTGTATATTTTTAAAATAAGATCGAATGTGTGCGAAAAGTGAAACAGTCTAGTTTTACGGATTGAAATTAATATTTGAGACTGTCATGAATGGCCGAATTAGTAATCAGATAGACACAAGGTAAATTTGATTACTAGTTTAGTACAATACCAAAGTCTTGAAGTAGTTTCCAAATTACTTCTCGGTCAACGCTGTCTGTCGAATGCATTTTCGAGGTCGATGAAGGAAGTTGAGGTAGGGGTTAGACTGTCATCCTATGCTCTATTCTGTGATGATGATGTCTGAGTTGCAATTTGATAAGCACATGATTCGCCTCTCCTGAATCCAGCTTGTTCTAGCCGATAGCGCCGCGGAGTTCTGTATACAGTGTATCTTTTATTCTCTCCAGGTTGATGAGACTTAGTCATTGACTTGGCGTGGACAAGTGCAATATTCCACGCCAGTTCTTGCAGAGTCATGACTAAGTCACCCTTCTGTGGTAGTTTGACAAGGTGACCAGCCTTTCTTCCAATCAGTAGACACCTTTCCTTCCTTCCAAGCCTTTGTCAATAATGGTGTGAGCATATCCAATGCCACCTGTGGTTCGGTTTCCAGTGGGTCATGAAGAATTCTTCCTGATCCTGCTTCCTTCCCTCCAGGACTTCAGTAGTTTAAGTGCACTGAAGATTTCCGCTTCTGTTGGAGGATTGGTGTCCACTGGCAGGCAGTTCTGTGAGTGCTGTTGTTGTTGTTGTTGGTGGTATTTCTGGATGTGTTGCAGGTGATGATGGTGGATTCAAGAGTGGTTCGATGTGGTCAGCCCATTGTTTTCTTTGTTCCATCTCCTTGACAATTAGGTTCCATTGAGCATCTTTTTTAGGTCTCAAGATCTGTGTCACTTTCTTCCAGGATGGAGAGCAGCCTGATTATCTGATATGATGTTCTGAGATCTCTTTCAACTGCTGCCCGCCTGTCTGTTTTGCTTCAGTAGCCAGTCAGTGTGTTGTAGAAGTTTCCTTTGTCCTTCTTAACAATCTTCTTCACGTCATTCTTGGTTCACTGCAGTGTACATTGATGTGGACTTAGCTCCTCCTTCTGTTGTCCATCTTCTGATTCATCATCCTCCTCTCCTCGCTTCTATGAGCTTCCGTTGAGAGTCATTCATTGTCTTGCCCTTCTTTCTTTTTAAAATTCTTGTAAATGTTTCTTTGAACATCGCCTTCAGGGCATTAGTTCTAATCTTATCTCACACAGGTCTCCACTTGCTTCGAAGACTGTCGGCTTCACCTTGAAGGTTCCTCTAACAAGATGATGGTGTGAGTACACGTCCACTCACCTCCTCGACTTCATGTACGGCTTGCTGTGTCTCCACTTCCTTGTGTAGTATTGAGATGAAGTCTGTCTGGTTTATGGTGTGTCCGTCAGGTGAAATCCATATTTTTTTTCTTTCATGTTCCCAGTGGAACATAGGGCCTCAAGCTAGTGGCTTGAAGTTTCAGTAGCAGTGTTTATTTTACAGCATTATTTCTGGCTTAGCGAGGTAAAGGAGTGCGTCGGCCGGGGATTGAACTCCGGACCATGTGCACGGTCAGCGAGCGTCCTAACCGCTGTGCCACCGACGCACCTTCATACTTATTAGACTAGAGTTAATCACGGGTGTATATTTTCAAATAGAAATATGTTCATTCGCATATTGAAAGTTGTCTAAGCATATTACGTATTTTCTGTGAACTGTGATCAAGTTTTGATCAAATATTTCCAAAATAATTTGGCACCGAATGTGAAGTAGACATTTGTAAAAATTATATTTGTAAAATCTTAGAGAAATTGAAATGAGTAATTCCAACGTTTTGTTCGGCGAACTGGTCGGTGGCACAGCGGTCAGGACTCTCGCCAACCATGCACATGGTCCGTGGTGGGATCCCCTGCCGACGTACACTTAATATCAATGGTCGGCTTGCGAAATTCGGGTTACCGATATTAAATGCTGAAAATTCCATACTTGTACCAAAAATACGGTGTGAAATCAAGGTATAATCAAAAGAAAAACGTCTTCAGAGAAATTAATCTAAATTAAAATAACAGAGGTTTATATATAAGAACGACATCTCTTGTTTTTAAAAACTTTGTGCAATCATATGAGTAATGAAACACGAATCAAAATATAATAAACAAATTGTATGAGCTGTGATCACAATGTGACCGTAGACTTACAAATATCAGTCTACTTTTGGTAAACACTTTGAACAGAGTGTACTTTTCATCAGAATTTTAGTGATTACGTTCGACTAAAAGTTCATGGTCGTAGATAACTGAATAGGAAAAATATACATGTGTTGCAATTAATAGTGTTCTCTGAGCTGGTTGGTTTAGTTGCAGAGCTTTCATCGTCCTTCCGGACAACATCTTTAGTGCAATATTTAGCATAAAATCCATATTGCTTTGTGTACATTCTTGTGCTTGTACACAGTGTATCCGATATCCAAATCATTGAAGGTGCAGAGGTCTGCGAAGAGTTCTGCGTTTTCATTCATCTGGTGGAGAGCCTCTTGACTCATGATGAGTATTGTCTGCTCCCAGTTCGACTGACATTCAAATCACTGATGAGGATTTTGACTTCGCCATTTAGGATGTTGACGAATTCTGTTTGCAGTTGACACAAGGATAAAACTTGTGCACTGTGGTAGAGTATAATTGCATTATGGATAAAATCTATCCATCATTGAACTGTTTACAGTTGTCTTTAGAAGTCAACCTTATTCTCCACTTCCGAGTTGTTTGTATGTGTGTAGATTTGGGTGGTCCTAACTCTCTTTACTTCTGAGTCGAACCTTGCTGTCATGATCCTGAAGGAGGAGATTGGTTCCCACTGCATTGGAGCTTTGGATGTTATTGGAGACAGCATGATGGCCACTCACTAACTCAGTGTTCTTGTGGTTGTCGTCTGAGTGACCATACCGGAGTAGATAACCGACTCTTCAGTTGACAATTTCGATGGTGCACATGCATTCCATCTGCTCTCTCATATTCCGGGCACTTATATACTGTATCTTCTCATCGCTTTGGTTACGTGAGCAGCCTTTTCAGCCAGCTTTGTACATTCTTCGATGATTCTTTATCCTCATGCTTATTTTTCTTTCATCAACTGGCTTCTCGAAGGCTTTCGCCATCTCATGTCATTCCCTTTCTGGTATACTTCAGCGATGAACAGGTTTATTTTTGACATTTTTTATTCTTCGCAATTTTTATAGCGATTGGATTGATTTTCCGGGGTAGGGTCGCTAGCCCTACACTCAGCCCTCTCTCTTTTTCCGGGATCAGGACTAGTTGGAATACTAATGAACTAGTAAACTAGAAGAAGTTAGTATTAGCCACAAAGATATGTTCATCCATCAAATAGAGTACACACTTATTTTGGTTGATTTATTTTCAGTCGACTCAGACTGAAGTATGAAGCTTGATTGATGCACTTCTTTAATATTAAACATGCTTTGTATCTAAACAAAGGATGCTTTTCGAAGTGTTACCCCTTTTCAGTAACGGTATCAGGAAAATTTGTTCCAGCCAGAAGACTACTCTCTGTAACTCATTACTATTTTATATATTTCATAACCATCTCGATTTCAACACAAGCAGTATTCAGAGACGGACTCTAAGTAGTAGATTAATTGATCACCTAAGTATAAGCCAATATAACAAGTTAATTAACACAGCAGACAGACCGTATAGTTCACAGTTGGTTACTGTCAATACACTAAAAATGTTTGCAAATAGCGTCAGTAATACATACAGTGATACTCTTGATCGTATTGCTCCGGTCTTCTGTCAGGGCGCAAACGTCTAGTCCACGACAGGGTTTGTTGACTTCAGTGGGCAGGAAACTGCTTAGAATAAACAAGTGCATTAAACGTCCACTTAATGTTTACCATCACTGACACTCCCTTTGGCTTATTCAAATATATATTACCAAATATAAGTGTGAATTAACACTTTAACTGTATTCGACATTTTATTATATAAATCCAGATTATTTGTTGAAAAAGCTCTACAAATCGAAATTCTCTTACGTTTTGGTTTCAATCAATAGGATTTCGTGTAGAGATTAAGAATGTTTTCACATCATTTTGAAGTACAAAGTGACCACTTTTGGCTGTCAGTCGCATCATGAAAGCTTAACTCATTTAATCACAGAATAACATCATGCATATTACTATCACAAGAAATAGTCACCAGATATTACACACTTGATTTATTCAGTAACAAATCATACCTGATTTAGAACCTGCGCTTATACACGGGCTTAAGTGAGGGAATCGGTTTTGCACACTCTTAATACATCAACGTGGTACAACAGTCAATGATCACTGAGAGAGGCATCTATCAAACAGACGTCATATTGAAGTAATAGCTGAAGGTGTCCAGCAAGACAGTGAAAGCTAAACTAAACCATGAAACTAACAAAAAGAACTACACCATTATCATCTACCTGAGTTACAAACTTACTCAAACATTTCAAGAATACTGTCTTTGTGTTACTTATAAAACACAGAAAAACAATTAGTAATGAATTTCATTGAAATCAGAGTTTATGATATTAAAAATATGATGAATATTGTAGCTGAAACTGGGTTATTCTTGTTATTTTACCTACCGTATTCAGTGAAGCTGCTTATTTGATTTCAGGTATGTCGGTTGACTTGCTCACAGTTTTATTTGTGATAAATAGCAACAAGCCAAATTATTCGAATACAAATACTCTGAGAATATTCAGATTGCTCTGGAAATTTTAGGGGTCGAATTAACAGATTATAGCCTAAAGTATAAATTGAGAAAACTTTTGTAGTATCAGAAAAATGGCTGAGGTGAATTTCTTAACTTCAAAATGCATTATTTATTTCAGGGTGACAGCTGTCGGTGCACTTATACAACGGATACCGGAGCAGCAATGAAAGATGGCTGTTTTAAGTGGAAAGATTGTTCTCTTAAATACTGTTTGATCAAGTTGACTGAATATTGATTGTAGCATTTGTAATCTCAGTGGACATCTGACTCCATTCTGCATCATGTCCACTGCTAATATTATTATTGTTATTCATTCAATGCATTCACTACTTTTTGAATAAAATATTTGTGTTATCATTTTCAGAAAACATTGCTGTTCTCAAAACATATGTTGACGTAATAAACATATTTTTAAGATAAGCTTCTTGTCACAATGATTGTTGAAGCCATCTGTTAAGCAATAATGACATATTCCATAAATAGCCTATTAAGAATAGTAAATAAGTGCTTTTTCTGCTTCAAGTTTACTGGGAAAGGGTTTTACCTACTTACACTTACAAGTGTCTCGAGTTCCTGTGTGCGCCCGAGTATGACTATTCACGCTTACAATGGTTGCCAAAGCCATCGTGTATTCATTTTCACCTAGCTCCTTCCTTGTCCAAAGTTATTCGATGACGTTGTTTCCGTTTCTTTGGAATCCTTTTTATTATTTTATGATTTGTAGTCTGATAATAGTTGTGGAAATCATCTTTCATCCCCTGTTACATCATTATTCATTTCATACTGATTAGTTCTATTGAAGTGATAAATACAATATATCTGTGGCTGATCACTGTTGAAATGATAATCTGTTGTTATTGGTTTTGTTGTGCTTTTTGAGATGGATGATTTATTATATTATTATTGTTTCCTTTAATTCCTAGAGGAACATACGGCTTCAGCCGTGCGTCTCCATTGCGTTCGGTTCTCTGCTAGAGTCTTCACCTGGCTCCAAGTCTGCCCACATGCTTCCATCTCCTCTTCACATGACCTCCTCCAAGTCACCCTTGCACTGACGACCAACTCGCCGCTTCCCTTTCGGGTTCCACTCCAGCAATGGCTTGTCTAGTGATGTCACTTGATGGTTTCCTCAGAGTATGGCCAATCCATCTCCATTTCTTCCTGCTTATTTGTTGCACAATCGGTTCCTAGTTGGTTCGCTCCCAGAGATCTCTCTTGCTGATCTTTTCTGGCCATCTGATCTTGAGTATTGAGCGAAGACAACTGTTAATGAAGGTCTGTAGTTTGTTTGAGATGCTCTTTATGACGCGCAGTGCAAGTCTCTGATCCGTATGATAAGTAGCACTGACTTCACATTGGAGTTGAAAATCCGGATCTTATTTTTGATGCTGAGTGTTGTTGACCTCCACACAGACTTGAGAGTGGTGAAAGCTTGTCTTGCTTTTCCGATTCTTGCTTTGATATCCTCGTCAGTTCCGTCTGGCTGTAGTTGAAACGATGCTTCCCAGGTAGGTAAAGGAGGTTGTTTCTTTCAGGTTCCTCCCATTTATGTTGAATGTTGTCTGTTGTTGTTGTTCTTGTCCAGGAATCTTCATTACCTCTGTTTTCTCTGTGTTCACCTGAAAGCCTATCTTTGGTGCTTCTTCTGCCAACTTGTTGGTTTTCGCTTGCATATCTTCCAGTTTGTGGGAAATCAGACACATATCATCGATGAAGTCCAGATCCTACCCTTTTTTTGGTGAGTCCATTTTATGCCTGTTTCCTCATTGCCTGCTGTTTGTTGCATTATCCAATCTACTGCAATCAGGAAAATCATTGGCGATAGTAGGTAGCCAGCTTGTCTTACTCTTGTCCTCACTTCGAAGGATTCCGTGAGTTTCCCATTGTGGATTACTTGTCATGAAGCATTGTCGTACAGCTGTTGGATGAGATGTATAATTGTCGCTGGAACCTCATGGTAGCGTAGTAGTTTCCAAATCACCTCTCGATCGACGTTGTCAAAGGCCTTTTCAAAGTCGATGAAGTTGAGATAGAGAGGTGACTGCCATTCCAAGCTTTGTTCAATGATGATCCGTAATGTGGCGAGATGGATGATTTAGCCACAAAAATTTCGTCGTCTTTCTTATTAAGATATCACTTCACAACAACACCAGATACCTTTATTTTTTCATAAGAATTTCAATATATCCGCTTCTCCAGAAACTGAATATTGTGATCTAAATTTAGTAGAGATCATAGCTTCTGCTGCGAAGTCATGACTTGCAAACATGTGCGCCGATTAATATACTTTTTAAATAAAGCAAGAACAACAGCGGTTTGTGCAGAATAATATGGTACCATCATTTATTTCGTCGGCTTCTCATCAGCTGCTTACAGCCTAAATAAATTGTGAGGTTTACGTACAGAAAAGTTTTTTACATACTTGCAAATTTTACATGTTGTCAGTTGACAGAATGTTCCACAGTAAGTGAACAGTGCTCAGAAAATTGCGCTTATATAGTTTTTTCACAGACAGTTCAAGTTTAAACAAAATAGATGTATGCATACAATGGTAAAATGAGTTACGTAATAAAGACGAGAGGTGAGTAAGATGATGAGTAACTAATAAATTTTGTAACGATGTACTGAGTTCAAATCACGCCATAGAAACAAGAGACAAGCAATATTACAGATTTTAAAATAAAAAAAGGAGGGGTGAGGTTAAAGACAAAGATTACATAATCAGATTAGAGAATAAAGACATCCAGTTACCATGGCAAGGAAAGACTAATAACTGCTTCTTTCTGAACACATAAATCTGGTTTGAAGCGTTTGATAGAAATTGCTTCGGCAATATACTGTCAACAGAGTATCCCAGACAAATTATTGCAGGGTCCACTTTTAGTGTTCCTTTAATACATTCTACTAATCCATTATCTTTAGGAGTACAAGCCATAGTTGAGGACTCACGACTCTTGAATAGATGGCACACATCTCTTGTGAAATGCTTCCATAATTTAATCCCTGGTCGTAATTCAACTATTGTGATATAGCGAGGGGTTCAGTAATCAAAGAATTCTTAAAGCAACTCTGGAGTTGCCTATTCATTCCAAAGACACAACGTGACACGTTTTTGTAAGATAGTCTGCAACAACTAGTATGTATTTGTTCTGATGTTCTATCTCTTGCGATGACGGTAATATATCTAGTTTAGGAATGCAGCTCTCATAATAACATGCAGCACTCTACATTTAATCGGTTAATTCTTTAGCTTACTACATGTCACGCAGCCATGGATGGAATCTTGAAAGTTGTGTCGTTGTAAAGGCCACCAATAACGTTGAGTGATCGCCTGCACCTCCTTCATATCTGTATCAAATACATGTTGAATGGTGTGGTTTTTAGGATTCAAAAGATGTACAAATGTATGTGCGTAAATATACATTGCAAAATTTTAGAAATAATGGAAGGCTTCTGGTAAAAATATCCAATGGCTTTTTATATATGCCCAATTTTATCCACCAAAATAGCATAACATTCCAGCAAACTTTGAGTGAACTAAGTGTTATACTTTGGAAATCCTTCTCACTTTGTTAGCGGGGTATTTTTATAAAATATTACACAAGCATGTGGTTGATTACACGGACTGCGCTCCCCAAGTATTTTACTTTTTTTAATAGACATTCAAACTAAGTGGGATAGTTCCACGTCGACAGGCTCCTATTGATATAATGAATGACAGTTGGACGTGAAGTGGGGATTTGGACCACTGCAGGACTAAAACTGGCAGTAGCTGTATTATACGCACTGATATCAATAGTAGCCTAACCAACCATTCAAGCACAGGATGTTAGGAAAAGTCAAGTACAAAATACGCAATCCGGTTTTTCGAAAAAAACGTCAAGTCTAGGTAGACCTCGCAGTTCCATCACTTTGATGCCTTTCCCATAAAGCGTAGACAATAATGTCATATTTTTAGGTCATCGAACTTCAGGACCTCCGAAAATTTTAGTCTAGCTAATCAGTAATTTTCTACTTTTTATGTTTCTGGAATAGTTGAAATTTACTTTGTTTGTAGTGCTTGCCTTTTCTGTTATTATAAAGTGATTCCTTATTATTCTATTTTCATGCCACTCGGTTTATAGTGCTGGAAGGGGATGTAATCTAATTTTCGGATAATTAAATTTACTGTTTTTACGGGAAGAAAGCACTTGAATGGGACATTTTCAACTAAACACAGCACAAATGCGTTTTACCAATAATGCTGAAGTTTAGAAACTAGTTAACTGAGAATATGCAATTCGCTTACAAGATGGGAAATAGGTGAAGGCACGAACAACATTTTGTGATATTAATGTAGTGAAAGTAGTTAGTGATTGTTTAACTTGTCAGTAAATACAGTGTGTGAGACAACAGTTTGTAGACATTCACTAATCAAAATGGTGTCAAAATTACTTCAATTTAGAATATTTTAGAAAGAGGGTGAGGATGCGAAACCACATTTTTCAAGAATTATAGGCAATTTACAGAATGCAATCACATTTAAGAAAAATAAATAAAATGAGACCACTGTTCGCAAGCAAAAGCAGAAAGCCATTCTTATTAGTCCTAAATTAAATATCATTTCGGCCAATGAACAAATTCCAAATCATCCTCATCCAATAACTGTTAACATACCAACTCCTTTCTAACTAATTCCAGGCTTATAATGGCATATATCAGAGTCTCATTTCTTACACAGTAATATAATCGAAAAACATATAAATTCCAATAATTTTTACTGACTATCCCTCAATCACTATCAGTTTCACTAGAAACGCTATTGTGAATCATATAATACCTTAGGCTCTCCACCAGTTGGGTTATACAATGATATTTGTGTCTCTTTTCTACTAGGTAAAGCTCAAATTCATTTATTTGACTTTAATTTGTTAACTAGCTTTCATTATAAGTTTGCATGAAGTAAGCCTCATCTTAACTGTGCACCGAGAAAATCATATAATCTATATGGCATATGTGTGTTATGGCACTTAAGACTTATGTCAACATAAGAAATCAACCAGTTATAAGATTTTAAAAATCTTCCTAGATTGCAATGAACGCTTGATGAAAATGTTTTAATAGGCATTATAGTGAAACGTTTTTATCCTAATATAGGAAAACTGTCCAAATTTTTATTTTAACATGAACCATTAATACAGTACAGGTTATAAAATGAATGGTTAACAATTATACAAAGAACCACTAGTTAGTTCTGCAAGAAATAACAGGAAAATTAAAAATCAATGAATACATCTGAACTACATATTTCTCGTCTGAAACACAAACTATTTGCTGGTTTTGTGCCCAGTAAAGGGTGTCATTTTGTATGGACAAAAAGTAATTGCAAATACAATGCGAAAAGGCGATTTTATATTTAGATAACTGTGCTTCTACAGCCGAAATACTATTTCTTTTTACGCATTGATTATTTACACTGTCTAGTTATGCCTGATAAGCGTTGCTGGTTAAAACTACTCAAGTGGATATTTGAAAAGTAGATACAATTCATAGATGCAATTCATGAATGATGATGACACATGAGCCAAACTTTTCGTTTTTTGGAGATAAATTTGGAGATAAGTTTCAATTTGGTTAGGTGCACGCTATGAATTATGTCATCAGTTGTACAGAATAAGTGAAATTAATTTATATTTCGCTGTCTGAATATCTGCTTACTACTGGATTTTCCTTGTATGCATCATACATTTTTTGTGTCTGAAAAGTCCTCTGACGTCAATAAGAAGGCAGATACGCACTGAGAAATATGATTAATGTAACAATAAATAACTGAATGTGTTTCAACTTCATCATGAAACTTCATAACGAGTAGTTGTTTTACTGATACCCCTAAGAATGTGTTTCTATAAGATTCCACCAACTTAGTTTACCAGTCGTGGCACTAAGTGTCATCACACTAGGAAATAGAAATATATGATTCTTACGTGCAGCGTAAAATGTCAGAATATAAGTGAAATGAGCTGATTGCGTAAAGTTTTCAATTTCTGATTCTATTTTTGAGAAACTAGATGGAAATCTCCAATTCTGTAACAATATTGTGTCGTTAAGTCTACAATCAACCTACACTAAAATCTGAAAAATTTCTGTATTGTAGTTAACCAAACAATAGTTTTCAGAGTACGCTCATTTTCGCTTCAATAAGTCGATTTCCCTTTTTAAAGGCACCTTTCAAGTTAGAAAGTTATATGGCTCTCATCAATGAAACTGGACACACTTCCCTGACAGTATAACTTTCGTAGGGACAGTTTAATTTGTAGGTTACTATGGTCACGAAAGGATGAAATTATACCTTGTTTAATCATATTTGAAGGATGAGAAGGCTAATACATACAAGTGAAGCACATTAATAATGAACATAGTAGTTGTGCAATGTCCAACTCCACAGGAGACTGGTATAATATGCTGTTGATACGGTGTGACAGTGAAAATTAACAATCATCCTATTTATTAAAGACCACCAATGTAGAGGGAATAAAGTTTTACCTGATATCGTTTCGAATGCAGTTTATTTTACGTATACAATATGAACAACAAATTGCTTTCGAAATGCCATTCAGTAAATCATACTGTTATTTTCTTTTGTGATACATCATATAGACAGGTTAGATTACAATTACATACTACTAACACGACGTCCAAGTTTTATACATAAAATTTGAAATAGTGATTTATTTTAAGAAAGCTGTTGACTTACGGTTGTATCTCTACTCGACTATTCCCTACGAATAAATGTTACTAAGAATATAATAGAGTCCTTACTCAAATAACTCAAAACAGTAATTTGTTACACTGTCAAATTCTGTTACTGTTTGAGGTGAATAGTAGCAGGCATCAAATGCTTGACATATCAGATAAATATGATGAAGGAAAAAGTAAGTTTACGTATTTTTTATGAATGAGTAGTAGCCAAATGAAACAAAAGTTATTCGAAATTGAACATAAAATTAAAGAAGGGAAATGAACAATCATACGAATTTGAACTTTATCTGTCAAAGTGTTTTTCATCTCTGTTTAGTCGAAGAAATTCATTTATTAAAATAAACATGTTAAGAAATGGCGTCAACATATCTGTCTAACAGCTTTCTACATCCCAGTCTTTCTGTATAAATCTAGAGGTCTGCAAAAGCCTTCATCATGTGGTCTCAAAGAAGTCACATAACTCACTAGCTAATTAGTTGGGCTACATGCAGAGTAATGTTAAATAAGTGTCTAACAAGTTATTGTTGCAGAATTCATAAGGCTGTCTTTTACCTTTCATTCTCGAATACCCACTTGTCACTGAGACAATGTCATTTTCGGTCATCGATTTCGAAAGTCTTTCTGAAAAATTTGGAGTTTTACGACTAGACAATTCAGAAAGTATTTACAAAAAATGTAAAAACTTCACTATCACATTGTGCATTTAGTAAATTTTAGACCTCAGCATGTTAGGCTCCAGTAGACAGGCTAATATTTTAGGTTTTCTTTGTAAAGCAATTTACAAGGTTTCATCATGAGCTGACGTTGATTAGAGAACCAATGAAAACCATGGGAGTACTGGAGAGCCGTTTCGTTCTAGTTTGGGACTCTTCATCAGTATGCATCCACGGTGGTTTGAACCCAGGACCGTCCGGCCACAGAGCTAGCGAGCTGGCAGACCATTAAGCCACTGCGTGTGGGACGACATTGGCTAGTGGTCGCACCATGCTGTTAACTGGCAGCAGTTGGAATTCATGGGCCATTGGATCGGGTATTTTAGCCATAGAAAACATTTGTAGCTAAAGAGGCTGAAGTCATAAAACTGTGAAAACGTAGTAAGTGGAAATTGCTGGATACCAACTCCATTCACTAAGTGAGGAGAATAACCACCAATAAGTATATATCACAGCTGATTATTTGTAAATATTAATTTTGCATAAAAATTTATAAGCCATAAAAATAAGCCTTGTTTTATTTCATTTTCCTAAATGCTTGCTTCGAAACGTTTCTGATGTCATAAATATGTCCTTTAGGGCCATAAATCATGTCAAATTGCATTCGCATGTAATTTCCAAAATGAATTAATTTGTGACGATTTTTATCTGAGATCCATTATGGGTGAAGCATATCTATAAACTTCTTTCCTAATCGTCAAGTGGAAAACTGAATGATTCATTTATTCAGTAGCGCTTAAACACAACAGAGCCCCAATTTACATCTTATTACATAATACCGAGTGCGTCGGTGGTACAGCAGTTAGGACGCTCGCCGACCATGCACAGGGTCCGGGGTTCGATCTCCGGCCGACGCACTCCTTTACCTCTCTGAGCTAGAAGTAATGCTGGTGAAGAGGAAAGGTTGGGCATGAGGCTAGCAACCTGATCCTGTAAAAATAAACACTGCTACAGAAACTTCAAGCCTCTAGCTTGGAGCCCTATGTTCCACTGGGAGCGGGAAGGAAAAAATAAAACATAATACCGATATAAACTAATGATTACTTAGAGGTCAAAATACAATATGCCTTCTAAAGAGAGTTATGAGGTAAACATTATGGGCTTATATGTATCCGTTTAAGGCTTTGAAACAGTCTGTATCAAGAGAGTGGTTTTGGTTACACTTACTCAGTAATATCAGGATAATAATAAACGTAGTCATGCCTTATTATCCTAAACAGTGGCTAGTATCTTAATATATGCAACATTAACACAAATGCAGTCAGCTCCAGTGATAGCGTGAGGTCAGTATCAACACTTATATGGGTAAATTGACGAATTTTTAGAACACACACAAACCGCAACCAGAGAAAGAAGCACTAAAAGAATGCGTAAATGAATGAATACACATGTGCTTCACAAATATATTTTATCCCAGAAAAGTAGACAGTTCTGGCAGCTGCAGTGATACTAATTATAAACATGAGTATATAAAAGATCAGTCCGCAATGATAGAACAAGTTCAAAAATCAAACAACATACCAAGGAAACTTTGTACATTGAAAATCAACGTCCCAACACCATTCTCATGCAAAAGAAGGAGGGAAATACCTCTTAACTGCTTCAGAGAAGGATGTGTATTCACGCAATTTTATCAAAAGGTGTCTGCAGAAAATTCTCAACAACAGAACAAAATCAGCATTTAAAACCGATAGAAAAATAGTTCTGGAACCACTGTTAGAATTATGAAACCTTAAATAGAGGAAATACTGGGAACGTCAGATAACCACAAGAGGTCTGAAACTTCGATCAATCTGCACTTAAAGACACACTAGATAAATGATATTTATCGATCCATATAAATGATGTACAGTCAGTGGGTTAAATACCTAAGGAGCGAAGAGACCACATAATTATAAGAAAAACTCTGCATATAACTAGTCTCAGTTAAGCTCAACTGGAATTCCAGAAGCAGAATTTATCTTGTGTCATTTTGGAGCAAAATTGTTTGTGGAATTTTCGATGAGTTGCAGGGAACATTATATTATGGCTAGTGCATGGAAGTTCACTTTTCAATTCAGTACAAGTCAAATTGTTCGAGGTAAAATGAACAATACCAACAGCTGGTTTGATCACAAGAAGTAGTTTTGCTCCAAATATCACCTAAATAGAAAAACACCATTGTCTGTAAAGAAATACTGAAACCTAAATATAATTAATTTGATCCATTCCACAATGCACAAACTTTTCACAGACGTTAACTGTACAATTTTACTGTTGTAAAGATCAAGAGTTTTAGTGGCAAATCTTTTAATCATTTTTGAATTTTTCTATTTTGATTGACTATGTGAGAATTTGATAAGATGCCTATAGAGAATGTGACTCTTTATTATCTAAAGTGTATGTTATCGTATGATTTTTATAAGTACCATCCTCTCAGTAATATATTAATGTTTTGGAAATATTTTTCGGGCAGTCATTATCCATATGTTCCATTCAATAAAGTGTTCCATCTATCAATACTGGATAGATACCTTGATAGACATTTGCAAGTGGACTGGAGGAATACATGCTAAATCAAAGCAAGGTCATTATTATGTCGAACAATCTTACAGAAAGTCAAAGTTCAGTGTGTGTGAGTGAGATTAAGAAAGTACAGAGCTATTTAAACTCTGGGAGACGTATTTTCTCATTCGTGAATAATAAAATATATTAGAAGTAGGAGAATATTTTACAAAAGGGAAATTTTGTTTTGTTTGTTTCAACAAGTGAATTAGCATAATTAGAACTCGGGGTTGTTCAGTTAAGGGAAACGATACAATAATGAAGTAATTTTTGTTTTATATAAAAATCGAAAATGCAAATTATATATATATATTGTATATTCATCCTCGTATCTTCTTGGCGAGAATTTAGGTCATGTAGAAGATGATTTTTACTCAATAATGCATTAATGCCACAATTATCTAAGAATAATTAATTAAAAATTATTGTAATTCAACCTTACAGCCGCCTTCACTCGATACTGAGGTCAGATGGCAAAAAAAGATAGCAAATGAGATACTCTGGGAACGAACCCGACCGAAAGCTGCTACCTTGACCTGGTGGTCGGGCTTGAACACTGCAATGACCCAACAAGCTATACTGGCTGGAACTTATGTTCCTGCAGGTCCTACCATGCCAGAAAGGTTGCTTGGATAGCAGTTAGACTAAAAGCAGTTACCCAATCCAATCCTATGATTTCAAATACATCACAAAATATCATGCCGGATCGGTCGGGGCCCGGATTAACAACGACCGCGCTTTCTGCTGCCGTGTCACAGGGCAGAAGTGATAAATACGCTACTGAGACACACCAAATAAAAAAGAACAAACAAAAACAGGCCGTGTGTGACCAGCCTCATGCAGTTGTCCCCTGGGCTCTGCGGTCACGCAACCAACTTCCACGGTGTGGGCAGCCGGGAAGTAACAACCGCCCTCACAATCCGAAGTGCACGCGAAACCCCTCTAATCCTCGCTCATCTTTGTCTCCATCTTCATCTCTATTATCTTGCCTTCCTTCTACTGATGAAACTCCTCTACTTGATGGCTCTTCACTTCCTCTTCAATCTGTGTGCACTGACAACGATGGAAGCCAAAAAGCCACCACCGATGGTCTCCTAAAACCACGCCACCAATTTCATATAGGAGCATTTAATGTTAGGACACTTTGCCAAATAGGACAACAAGCATCACTAGCCAAGACTCTGGCATCCCGAGCCATTGATGTATGTTGTGTTTCAGAAACCCGCATACAAGACCCAAGTGTGGTTATTCACCTAACCCCACCTGGCCAACAGGATGAATCTGCAAAATTCACCTTGAGGGTGTCAGGAAATGCGACGGCTAGCTCACGAGGATTAGCTGGTGTTGGGATAGCTTTAAGTACTAGAGCAGAAAAGACATTACTTGACTGGATCCCGGTAGATAGCCGAATGTGCGCTGTCCGTCTGAACGGATCAGTGAAAAGGAGAAAGGACTGCACTACTCGCCGATGCCTTTTCGTAATCTCCGCCTACGCCCCCACTGACTGCAGTTCGGATGAAACGAAGGATGAGTTCTACCAAAAGCTGTGTAGTTTGCTGCAAAAGGCTAGACGCTCAGATATAGTCGTTATAGCTGGTGACTTTAATGCTCAAGTAGGGAAATTGTGTCAATCTGAGAAGAATGTCGGTGGCACATACGGAATTCCGTGCCAGCGAACCGACAACGGTGACCGTCTCCTACAGTTCTGTTCAGATAATCATTTGTATCTTGTAAGCACTAACTTCAAACACAAGGAGAGACACTGTTTGACCTGGCGACCCCCATCATCAAATCAACGCTGGACACAAATAGACCACATAGCAATAAGCTATCGTTGGCGTGGGTCGGTAGGAGATTGTCGCTCCTTCTGGAACACGTGTGTAGATACCGATCACGCACTGGTCCGCGCTCGTGTGTGCTTACGACTGAACGGACGTAGGAAACAGCTGGCGGTAAACCCATCACTTCCCCAGCTCGACCAGGGAACTAAGTCCCTATTTGAGGAAGAACTAGCTAAACACATATCTGAGTTCGACAGCTGCGCTCACCCTGAAGAAGCCTGGAAGAATATTCAGTCAGCTATAGATACAGCTGTAAAAGCTGTGAATAAGGTAAATCCAAAGGTGAGTAAAAACCATTGGGTTTCGACTGCCTCATCCGAACTGATAGATGCTAGAAGACTTATACCGGCGAGCTCCGAATTCAATGAGGAGCGAAAGCTGCACAAAAAGAAACTTACGAAAAGTCTCCGCAAGGACCGTGAACAGTGGTGGTTGACAAAGACGAAAGAGATGGAAAAAGCATTGGCGATAGGCAACACCAGACAACTATTCAGGCTTATCAGGGAAACAGGTGGTAAAAGGCAAATGATAAGCGAAACAATCTCCGAGAAAAATCGCACCATAATTAGCTCCCAGGATAGACGTCTGGAGCGCTGGAAAGAACACTATGAAGAGCAGTTTAATTGGCCCACAGCCACACTTAACCTGCCGGACATCCAACACCTCCCTGAATGGGAGATAGACACAGGTCCTCCGTCCTTAACTGAGGTTACTAAAGCTGTCACCAATCTGAAGCAAGGCAAAGCAGCGGGACCTGATTTATTGACTCCAGAGGTATTTAAGTACGGAGGAGACAGTTTACTGTCTGCGTTAACGGAGGTTCTAGGCAGCGTCTGGGAATCAGAGGAAGTCCCATCGGGTTGGTGTAAGTCGCTGATCATCCCGATATACAAGAATGGGGACAAGTCGTCTTGTGATAATCACAGAGGGATTAGCTTGACTAATATAGTATCTAAAATCCTAGGCTCAATAATACTGCGTAGACTAAGTGGTGCTCGGGAGACACAAACACGAGAAAGCCAGGCAGGTTTTAGGCCAGGTAGAGGGTGTATTGATCACATCTTCACCCTTCGACAGATTCTAGAACATAGGCATTCCTACCGGCGTCCGACAATCATCATATTTCTTGACCTAAAGGCGGCATTCGATTCTGTCGACCGGGAGGTTCTCTGGCGATGCTTGGCTGTAAAGGGAATGCCAAGAAAATACATTGCACTGATTAAGGCACTCTACTCATACTCATGCAGCCAGGTGAGGGCTTATGGCGAGTTGTCATCTGAAGTGGTGACGACTAGTGGCGTCCGTCAAGGATGCCCATTATCCCCATTCCTATTCAATTTCATCATAGACGTACTAATGGACTTAACCCTATCACACTTCAGCGACTCAGGGATTGACTTGCGACCAGGGAATAATCTCGTTGACTTAGAATATGCGGACGATATAGTCCTTCTAGGCGAGGACTCTGACAAAATGCAGAGTCTACTGAACACCCTGAGCAACAATCTCCGTATGTTTGGCATGCGATTCGCCCCTGTAAAATGTAAGATGATGCTGCAGGATTGGACTTCATCGACCCCTAGATTAGAAATAGGAAGTGAAGTGGTAGAACACGTTGACCGCTTCAATTACTTGGGAAGTACCATCAGCCCCAACGGGTTGATCTCAGACGAAATTTCAGCACGAATACAGAGGGCTAGGTTCGCATACGCCAGTTTTCGCCGTCTCTGGCGTAGACGCGATATCCGACTATCGACCAAAGGGCGTGTGTACTGCTCAACAGTCCGCTCCGTCCTCCTTTATGGCTGTGAGACCTGGCCATTGAGAGCAGAAGACATGAAAAGATTAGCTGTCTTCGATCATAGGTGTCTGCGTTCTATCTCCCGCGCGAAGTGGTATAATAAGGTGAGCAATATTGAGGTTAGGCGTCGAGTGCTAGGTAAGGCGGGGAAATCAATCGACGAAACGGTGAAATTACTTCGACTGAGATGGTTAGGACATGTGCTACGTATGCCTAGTCATCGCCTTCCTCGACGGGCAATGTTAGCTGATATAGGGCCAGGCTGGAAAAGAGCTAGCGGCGGTCAAACGAAAACATGGCACCAATCAATGAAATCTACAACAGTTAATCTAAGCCACGTAGGAAGATGTAGACTTCCTGGTTGGGGTCCTCGGGACGGTAAAAACCAATGGTTGGAAACAATTGGTGACATGGCTCAAAATCGTTCTCAGTGATGGCGCAGATGCATCCACTCCTTGTGACTTATGATTTCCAATTAAACTGTTTTGTTCTCCGTTATTACTATTCCTTTGTCTCACACCTCTGTTTACTGTCTATATTATGCATTTCTTCTACTTCCTTCTCTTGCTTTGCGTGCTACATAGATTGTGGCGACTTGAACTGCCGCACATATGTGCAAAGTTCTATGTCGAAAACCGACCGACCGACCGACCTGGGAACGAATGAACCAAGAGCCTACTGTCCAATAAATTCACAGTGAAAAATGGCAATGAACCCGACTCACGCCAAGGAGACCGTCGAGCGGCATCACTCATCAAGCCGTCGAGTGGAATCCAAGTGGAAAACAGCTAGTTGGGAGTCTGAGGATGAAATAGACGAGACCGTGTAAGGTGAAGATGAGGGCCTATGAACAGTCGCGAAGCCAGCTAAAGGGAATTGCAGAGAAAAGGACAAATCAGAGCTGTATTGATGAAGCCCTAAGTTCTACTTAGAACCCAAAGGAATAAGAAAAACTTACATGGTGGTTGAAGGAAACTGTAATTTCATTTTTTTGGCCGATCCTTGGGACCTCGTAAATACTGTGGTGTAAATTTATGTTCATTTCATTTGGCTTTTAAAAGATACAACACTTATTAAAGATGTGAAATCTTCGGCAGAACAATTGATGAAGACGGGAGTTTATCGTAGCTTCCCAGGTTCACTATGCTTTTTAGGTTCATTTTAACAGTAGCATTTTTATTGAGATCTAAACAATCCCGAAGACTCCAGCGGTCCTGTTTATTTTCGTAAAGCGTTTGTGACTTCACTTTTCTTGGAAATAAATAGACTGACAGAATGGAATTCGTAATAACTGTAGATATCCACAACTCTGATGATAGTGACCGAAAAAAGTTTGTTTCTATGTCAGGTGTACATCTCTGTCTGCATGCAAACTCTCAAAATAGACGTTACGGGGAGTGGTTTTCACAAACTTCTTTAGAAACGTTTATTAAGGTGTAACGCCCAAAGATGTGACAGAAATCAGAAAACAGGTTACTCAACAGATAAATAAAAGTTGTTTTCACCATGCAGATTAAATTACAAGATTGAGGATGTTTTCCCTACTGACTAATTTAATGTCTGGACATCACATTTAAGATCTCAACTGTTCAAAATATACTCAGGAAATTATACGAAAACGTTAGTGACTGGATTTATTTATTTCCTAGACCCATATTAGTTTTGTAGATGCTTATTCAAGTATGTTTTCGAAGTACTTCCGTATGTTTGTTTACCCTTAATGGATTTTATCAATAAACGGGAAACTGAACATACTTATAATCTCTATAAAAGCTTGCTTATTGAATCATTATATACATTCAGTGCAAATGCGACTACATAAGTAAATAATATAATTTTTTTCGTCTTCGCCCACTTACTTGTTAGGTTTCAAAAATGCCAGGAACATCAGACTTTCAGTAATACTCGATAACATTTTGTTACGCAGGCTTTCAAAAGCTGCAGACTTAATGAAAATACTAAAGCTATAATAAATATGAATAAAATACCTCAAATGGTTAAGTGGACAATAAAATTCGGAATCCTGGAAAGCTCAAGACAGAGTAATTGCATCGGTGAAATCGGTGATTAAATAGTAATTGTTTATTTTTTCTGCGAATGAATAGTTCCGAGCTTTTTTCTACTTTTGATAATGACACCAGACCTATCTACTGACAGATGTTTTCGTGAATTGCTACTCGCTTTCTCGGAAGACCTCAAGTTATATTCTAAATGGAAGGGCTTCAGATACTGG
Organism: Trichobilharzia szidati; assembly: GCA_944472155.2. Taxonomy (NCBI): domain Eukaryota; kingdom Metazoa; phylum Platyhelminthes; class Trematoda; order Strigeidida; family Schistosomatidae; genus Trichobilharzia; species Trichobilharzia szidati. Next base: position 97,233,345 of record OX235279.1, read on the forward strand.
GTCATCATCATAAGACAAGATGATCATAGAAATTATGAATTTTAAAATGAATTGACTGTATGAGCTTCAGGCACAATATGACTAAATAAGCAGTTACAACGTTGTTTTCTGAATTTGGTAAACCTTGTGCTATGATAAAAATGTTTTTACACTGACAAGTAAAACAATCAGTCCTCCGTCGTCATGGTAGCAAACGTTTGTTTCGGACTGATTGCAGAGATGTGATTTATTGGACAAAGCATCCGATTCCCTTTTTCTTACAAATCCCTGAACCTTCTATTTGATAGTGAGTAAACAGGCGAATACCGCTGATGATTACTTCAATCTGCTGAATTTTTTCGTCCTCGGTCCGCCTAGGTTATCCCTTAAGGAGATAATTTTATTAATTATAAATTTAGTGATTCCAAACTTTCTAACTGATGAAGGCCTGTTTAATACTGAGAATTCGGCGGCCGCAATGGAGACGTGCGGCTGAAGTCCTATTTTCCTCTAGATCTATAATGACTAATCCCGCTAAGTTAAATAATAAAAATATTAATTATGCACAATAAATTATGCTCAAAATATCATTCAGTTATTGATATTCTATCACTGTATGTAATATCTAGTGAATTCATATAATGAGGAAGTATATTCTACAACAAATCGCAAATTTTCAAGTACTGGTTTGTAGGGATTTGATTGACTGGTTACAGGATTTTATCATGAGCTGACATTGGTTAGAGAACCACTGGAATACTTGGGAGTACTGGACAGCTTCCCCTCATGACAAAGTGCTATACTTCACTAGATAACCTGAAACAAATGTGATCACTAGCTATTATCATCCAAGTACTCGAAACTCTTATTTAAATTAAATCTGTTGACCTTATCTTCAGTGATTAATGTCCTGAATATAATCAAAAATGATGACGTTATCAATATGGCACTCTTCGTTTGAGGGCCAGTATGTTGGCTGTAGATGTAAAGAACTAGCATAAATGGAATACAGATGTAATATTGTGTTAAACATACAATTAACAATTATCATCGCTACAGTAATTATCTCACTGGTAAAATAAGTGTAGCGTAACAGACGTCGAACGCAGACTTTTATGTAATTTCGGAAGCGACAGTAAAAGGAAAAGTACGCCCATCACTTTGATATATCAGGTAGATAGCATTATTCTGAATAGTTATGTTGGGACAATCAGTGTTTGCGAACCAGATGTACGCACACAAGTCTGTATCTCCACTAAAACATATTTTCGATTTATAAGTTCACTACAAGTTATTTAATAATACGGTCTCAAAAATATGTGATTCGGTATGCTTTTGGGAAACCAATTTTCACAGTTTTAAGCAGTCGTCATTTTGTGAATAGTTGTAACTGATAAATATATATATTCATAATTTGACTTTATATAAGTGTTCCCAAACAGAAGTTTTTCTCATACCGAAAAAGGACTTCATTTTTTGTTAAACTACTGATCAATGCTTAGTTCATTTTCCAAGGTAACTTGAATTATTTGTTCAAATAAAAATCAACAGGAAAGCAAATCCTTTTAAATTTAATTCTTATCAAGTACAAATAATTAGAAAAATGTATTTATTGGCGCCATTTAAGATTTTTTTAGCAAGCACTGTCAATATTCTACCGTTTGTCAAAAAGTTTGAAAATATGGGTGGAGAGATAAATTCAAATGATTATACTGGATGAAAAATTTGCTTCGAAATAAGTTTTTGTGAGCTAATCACAGAAAAAACAAACAGTTTAACTTGTTGATAATTCACAACTTAACGTAAGAATTATTTTAACTATGAGTCTGCTTCAGTTAGTGGAGTTGAAATAAGCAGTATGTCTGATTTGTTAGTCTATCTCATATGGTAAAACACAACGGGTTAGTGTCTACCTAAAAGCATTTTTCAAAGTAATAATTTACCTAACTGTAAGATCAGTAGTCAGTGGCAAGAAGACTGAAGCCTACTCAGTCTGCACTAAGACAAAATATGCTGAATAAAACTGTGTTGTGGCATATGAAACAGTTGCTTTCAAAAGCAAAAGGCACCAATTTTACAATCAGATTTATCGTCAGCAGATGAAGTCCAGGGTGTGCTGTGATATTTGGAAAAAATGAAATTCAAGATACATCGCCCTAGTGAGTGAAGCGGTTCCTAAGAAGACTTCACTTTAGCACACCGAATCATTTTATTAAGAAAGAAAATTACGGTATTGTTTACTAGCCACTAGTTAACTTAACGGTCTGAAAGTCTCGCTTTAAATATCTTTCCTCTATTAGAGATATCACTTTTTTTGTTAATTAATTAATTTTAATTGTTCTGTGTTTCAGTTTGAGTAGATGCTGCTGTTACTTCACCCTTCAAGATATATAATGAAAAAACTGATAATATAATAAATCTTCATCTCAGAACTACTTAACAATGCTAGATCAAGTGTCGATTTATACCAGCTTGATTGATTTCAAAGTAGAACTCATCCAAACTAGAACGAAACAACTGTTCGGTGCTCTTTGGTTCGCAAAAGTACTTTGATTTGTGTATACTGGTTCATACTGCTGGTCGGTAATAGTAACTAGCCAGCACTTAAATCAATCTTTGGCACTTAATAGCCGGGTCGAAGTGATCACGACTCCAGATGGCCATTTCGCTCTTTGAAGTTGAACTCATCAGCAGTTTGTACGGTTTTACTCACCTCATTGAGCCGAATCAACTTAAGCCACGCGAATTCCGGTTAGTTGCTTGGGCCCAAGGTCTAGGAAGCATTAACGTTTAGTGTGAGTTGCTTTCAAATTAATCATTTCAAATAGTAGTGCATGGCGTCACGCATCTATGCTAGATTTCTTCATTGCCGTTTATGGTAGCAAGCGGATCACTTATTGCGATCTAAATAATTTCCAGGTTTCCAAAAGAAACTGTGATGAAATTTAACCTGGGATTGTGACGAGATTCACCTTGTGTGCAAAATCAATTTAAATCTTACTTTGAATGACAATACTGAAAAACAACCAATTTACTCTAACTGTATAGATCATCGACTAATCACTCCTAGTTTGTGTGGATTGCCGTAATAATAAGTAAAAAGCGCTAATTTCTTCTGACATTACAGAGAAGTTTTAGACTATTATATGGCTGAGGAGTCTGTAAATAACAGATTTATTTCATTACACACTTCACACGTATTTCCTCCCCACGCAATATCTTCTATGTCACCCTCGCACCGATGACCCACTCGTCACTCCCCATTCGCATTCCATTCGAGCGTTGGCCTAGCGCGCGATATCATTCGACGGTCTCCTCAGTGTGTGCCCAATCCATCTCAATTTCCTCCTACATATTTCTTCAACGATAGCTTCTTGGTCACTTTGTTCACAGAGTTTCATGTTGCGAATTCTTTCTGGCCGGCCACTCTTTTGATCTTCAATATGGAGCCAGCGAAGTGGGCAGCTGTTAAAATATAAGTGTGCAGTTGGATGTTGGAACTGCTGTTCGTAACAAAAATCCAAGTTTCTCACCGATATAGAAGCAGTGACTGACTGAATCTGAATGACACTGGTGTTCAAAATCCGAATCATGTTGTTATTCTGTATGCTGAGGTGGAGCGCAGAAGACTTCCAAACTGACTACAGCAATGAGGAATACCATTGGTGATGGTAGGCAGCCAGCCTTGTCTTACTCCTGTATTCACTTCGTATGCTTGGCTGAGTTTTGCATTGTGGATCACTCGACACATGGCTTGCATTGTCATATAGCCAGCTGTTGGCTGAGATTGATAAAGATTTGGGCAATGCTCACTATAGTGTTCAATTAGTCTCCAAATTACTTCTCGGTCAACGCTGTCTGTCGAATGCCTCTTCGAAGTCGATGAAGGGAGTTGAGGTAGGGATTTGACTGCCTTTCTAGGCTCTTTTCTGTGATGATGATGATGCTTAAAGTGCAATTTGATCAGCCTCTCCTGAATCCAGCTTGTTCTGGCAGGTGGAGTTCTGTATTCAGTGCATCTTTCATTCTCTCCAGGTTGATGAGACTTGGTAATTGACATGGCGTGGACAAGAGTAATATTCTACGCCAGTTTTTGCAGAGACCTAACTAATCCACCCTTCTGTGGTAGTTTGACAAGGTGGCCAGCCTTTTTTCCAATCAGTAAACACCTTTCCTTCCTTCCAAGCTTTTTGCAATAATGGCTAATGCATATCCGGTTCTACCTCTGGATCCGTTTTCAGTGCCAGAAACAAACGGGATAGTTTCAATTTATCCTGCTTTTGTAAATTTAGCTAAAAGAGACCTAACAGTATTTCTCATTTTCCCAGTTATTATTATATCAGATAGGTAGGAGGCTTTTTAAAGCTTTATAAATTTTTCGGCTTTACCTGATTCGTTCTGGACTGCTGAAAAATATTCCAATCAATTTGCCATACAAGTGTTGCTGACATCTATATTGACAGTGAAAGGTTTGTCGATATAAGAACAAAACTCAAGGAGAAGAAATAGCATCAAAGTTTTCGCAACCTAAGATCAAATTTGTTATTAGGACATTAAAACTGAATTTCACGCAATTAAATCATTAACATATCTGTGCATTAAAACAAAGCACTTGCAAAAATTACACAATAAAATTACACAAACTTATTCATAAAATCAGTTAACATGAATTTTGCAATAATAAGATATTTCAGTGGCGGCATTACTTCAGAAGAGCCATTTCAAGAATAGAATAGTTAAATAAAAAACTGAAGGATATGCGGAGACAACACCTGTTTTAACAGTTATCTTTTACAAAGAATGATAATAAAGACTGAAAAGCAAAAGAAATCACAAATGATACCGTGAGTGGTCAATGTTTATGTGGTAATTAAATGAAGAAAAACATGACGCAACTAAAACGACTGAAATGGTTATCAGCAAATATTAGTGTAAGAATAAAAATATAATCGAAATCTTATTACACTATGTACGCTTTCATCTATTAAACCTATGTTCAGGATTAAGATAAGTCTCTGACAAATGGAGCACCAGATCTATCACGTGAAGCATATTTAGATTAAACGAAATTATTTCTGTTGTTACTTGAACAGCATTTATTCACAGCTGGTTACAACCTGTAAAGGGTTAAACAAACGTCCGTTATGTGGTCTTCGTAAGATAATTTACAGTGACAGTTTTGAAGACTACACATTGTCTGCAGACTGCATCGAAGACTGGTTCGATGAAAAAATTAAGTGATATATGTTGATACTACTAAGGTTATGGAAAGTGATGCCCTTCATAAATGGATCATTTCGAGGTTTATTTAAGCATAATGTACGACTGTTTTGAACATATGTGCCTCTCCTCTGTGAAATTTAGTTTCCTAAAATAAACTTTTCTCAGCTGTCTCTTTGTCTTTATTTTACCACAATATGGCGATTGATGTTTGAAATTGAGTGAAATGACTCAAATCACTGACTTTTAGGTCACCTCAAGTTTTGTATATTTATACAAATTGTCTTCACTATGTTGCTTTATACTGAATAACAAATATACATGATTCTAAGATAATTGGAAAGTTCCTACTAATTGTAATCTAATAAAAAATGAGGTAGTTAGTCGAATTTGAATTCAGTAGTTTTCAGCTGAATTTTATTTCCTAATATATATTTTTTCTTTACAGACTAAGTTCGTTATAAGCAAAGTAACAAATCAAGACTTAATCCCTTAGGATTTACTAATTCTAGCCCATTTCTGGGCTAGTGAAACGATGACAAACTGTTTTATTCGTGTCTAAATCATTTGATGACAGAAGCTGTTTCTTTGAACTGAGATTTAATATTCCCTGCCTCCAGGTCAGTGGAAATAACTTTTAGTGTTTAAAATAAAATATTTTTCAACTTCAGTGGCCTTCAAAAATACGCGGCATTTTATGTGTGCATATTGCTTCTGACAAAGCGTGAAAGCATCCTCTGTAATACATATAAAACAGGCATTCTTAAAATTGCCGAAATAGTTTTATATTTGTATTAATCTTTTCCATTTAAGACTACTTAAATTTCTTTTACGAATATTTCTACTTTACATAGGAAACTACATGAATCACCATTATTATTATTGTTTTCTAGTGGAACATAGGGCTACAACTGCACGTCTCCACTTGCTTCTGTCTTCTGTTGTACTTTTCACCTGCATCCATGTTAGTCCATACTGTTTCAACTCTTCTTCACACGATCTCCTCCATGTCACCCTTGGACGTCACACTCGCCTCTTCCCTTTCGGGTTCCACTCGAGCTGTGGCCTGACGTGCGATGTCACCAAGCTACCGCCTCAGCGAGTGTCCAATCCATCTCCACTTTCTCCTGCATATTTGTTGGGCGACTGGTTCTTGCTTTGTTTGTTCCCATAGTTTCTTGTTGATGATTCTTTCCGGCCACCTGATCTTCAGTATAGGACGAAGACAGTTGTTGTTGATAAAGGTCTGCAACCTGTAGCAAATACTCATTCTTTGTGACCCGCCAAGTTTCTGATCCGTATAGAAGAACTGACTTGACGTTTGTATTGAAAATCCGAATTCTGTTGTTGATGCTGAGTGACGAAGATTTCCAGATTGGTTTCAAGTTGGTGAATGTGTTTCTCGCTTTCCCGATTCTCGATTTGACATCCTCGTCCGTTCCTCCTGTAGTTGAGACAATGCTCCCTAGATAAGTGAATGAAGTAACCTCTTTCAAATCCCTCCCGTTAATGGTAAATCACCATAATGCTAAATAAAAATTACCTCTTTCTTTTGAAGTCGAATAAATTTCTAAGAAATTCACTAATAACGGAAGTAGCTAAAATACAAATTAACTCAAGAAATTCATTATGTTGTCATTGATTTACACGTCAGCAGTGTGATCTTTGAATGATGCAGAAAAGTCTGTTGACGTTTATTGTATATTTCATTATCCCTTGGTACTAAAATTAAAGTCCATTGTGCAAAACTAAAACAGAAATAAATCTGAAGAACATGCGAATCTTTGGAATTAATTGTCTTTTATCCACAACTAAGGAAAATTAGACAGACAGCGTAGCGGAAAGATAAATGCTTTCTCTTACTATAGTTTTCCTCACGAACGTTTGTGGAACAGGATGAAGGTAGAGTCATGAAGATGAAAATTGCGGTTACTTATAAGTAAGTGGTAATAACACAATATGCATTTTCAAAAAGGAATATATCTGTGTCGTTATTAAGCCTACTTCCATCATATCAATAGACACGTAGATGACAAGTACTTGAGCGAGTTTTCAAGGTTTAGACTTTTGAATCACTTAGTAATTTTACAGCACTTTTCCTATACTTTCTACTGTGCACAAGATTAGATGCTAGAAGACATTCTCGAAGTTAACCTGGAAAAAGTAAAACTGGCAGAAAACTTTATCGAACGCAGTGTTTCGGTACTGATGGATGTATAGAAATAAGCTACCATTTTGCATCTAAAATCAGGGACAAATTTACTCCAAGTTCGAGGTGAAAATCTTAAGCAAAGACATCAAAACCAAGTACATTAGGAAGAAAGTTGTGATAGATAATTATGAGGATTATCACGGGACCTATCAGTCATCATCAAAAGTGTAAATGAAAAAAATTAGTTCAATGTTCATTTCACTTGGCATCCAATTGCTATTTAGTTGCTGATAATTAATATGGATACACTGTCTCAGGAGACGAGAAAATCTAGACATTTTGATGATTCTGAGGGAAATGAGTGGGAAAAGTTTGAATAACTCCGGATTGTTCAGAGCTTACCATATTGAGGAATAACATGCACACGATCAATAGATCCGCCAATACACATATTCTGACATGTGTCTTAAACAAGAAGAATGTTTCACTTCTCAGATTGAATTTATTTGCCACAACCCTATCTCTTCAGTGCTCGTATATAATGAACTCAATAAAGAATAATCAGAAAAGTGGATCACTTTCGCAAAAATCTTTTTTTATTGTTTCTAATGATAGTAAACATAAAACGTTAATATGCGAGCATAATTAATTGGCCACTTGGACTACTTCTCTCCGAATATGCTTACAAATTAAGTTTCTACGAACACTGTTGCATAATTAATAAGTGATGAAAGTATATCCCAATTTCTGGCTATTTTATGATTGGTATTATTAAAACAGTTCCTCTTACAACATTATTTCTCACACTAACACTCTTTGTTGTTGGATTATTTATTAAATCAAGCAATATCAGGACAGTGTCACAGTGATGAATGGAAATTTGTTTATCTAAACAAACCTTTCAAAAGAACTGATCAATAAAATGCTTACGAAAATGGAGTAAGTATACTTATTCCAGATGATTTAGAGACTTTATGTGAAGTTAAAAAATTTGTTAATTATGAAAGCAGGGTTGTCATGACCAAAAGATATTTCGAGAACCACTGCCTACTTACTACCTTACTTCATGATTATTATTATACTGACTGAAGTTAATAAAAATAAAAAAGCATAAAAAATTTACTCGAAGGAAACTATATTTACAAGACGAGCATTTGTTTTAGTAATTAATGTATTGTACCTGGAAAATATACGTCTGCATATAGAGTTTTAGAATCTGTGTTTACTTTAGAGAGTTTCAATGTAAATTAAAGACAACTTTTGAGATGAAACTCAGCGTCGTACTGAAATCTAGCTCATATCTTCTTGCAGATTGTGGAAAATATGCACGCTTTCCACCTCACTCCGTCTAAAAATTGCTCAAAACCTCTCCTAGTCTAAATGACAAACTAAATTTGTCTGGGAACTAACATAACCAATGTGCCAACATCCTTCCCTGAAATATAAATACTACAAAACTGCTGATTTGTATCTAGTTTGAACATGTATCGTTCTTTTGTTCTTCACTGTGAATGGTCCCTCCTATTTTCTAACATGCCTTCTGCAAAACTGACTGCACACAGTATAGTAACCTTAATCTACCAAACAGGTGCTATTAGGCTTGTTAATATATATAGAGATAATGAGAAGAATATTCTAGAGTTCAGAAGGGAATTTAGGAACTCATTGAAGGTTTAAAAGTGATGACATTTTACGTAGGGATTAAAAATCAGTCAGGTTTAAAGTATGGATAAAGACAGAATTAAATAAATAAATAAAATATTAAAACTAAATGTAATTAAAACAGAGGAAAATGACAAAGACAATAAGAACAGCATTCATCATAGTCTAGCGAGATTATAAAGCTTTTTGTTAATATTTTGGACAAGATTACTGCAAATGATTACGTCAGTCGCTTGGGTTTTATACATATGTTTAAGAATGAATATCATGCGTTTTTATTTCCCTTTTTGTTAACCTGATAGAGTAACATAACATCTTGAATGTTTGAAAGTTTGTTCAGTCACCTTTCTTAAATTTGCTATAGATAACGAACAAATATAGGATTCAGTTGGTCACGTGCAGTAATTCCTCTTGATACGTTTTGAAATACTATATATATATATATATATATATAACACGAACATTTGGTCCTGTTCAAGATTTTTGGGTTGAATATCTAGTCATTCTACTCAGTGGCTATTTTACCATAGGAAATCGAACCCAGCACTCATAATTTCAAAAACGAAGGCATTACCCATTAGCATATGTAGTCAGAATACCGATTTTTCTGGATTAAATTTTACCTGAATTTGGTCCACTAGTCCCATATTGATATACACAATAAACAGTGAGGGGAAGATTGATGTATGTTCAAACTTTACATTCCTGTACGAGGTGCTTCCTTTTATCTTCTAGATGTGTACGCCTTCAGTTGCTGAGCATAATTGAGGCAGTGGAAGCAGAAATTTTTCAACTCATTCTGCGTGCTTAGAAACAGTTTGTTGAGTCTTCCTCTCTCCCATGACGTTCACCCGAAACCCGGAGTGGTTATCTTTCCCGCCGACGCCAGTTAACTGCAACTATTGTCTTTATTTGTACTGTTATATTTATATCTTCAAGAAGTATTGATGAGTGATTGATGTCGTTTAGAAAGTTATTGGAAACCGAGGAGCTATTGGCAGCCGTTTCATCCTAGTTTGGAACTCTTCATCAGTACTCACCCACTGAGGTTACAAGGCAGGCTTGTAGATCATTCACCTACTGGAACCCGATTCGGTGACCCGTGAGTTCCAACTTCTACCAATTCGTGATTTTAGTGAGATCACCAGCCAGTGTCATAGCTGAGTATTTGTCCTAATGCTTCACCTGATTGGCCTCACAGGTCAAGACTCCTTACTGGAACTTCAAGCAACCGCGTCCTGTAGCCAGATACTAGGGTATCTTAAATCCAATCCCTACAAACTAACTCTTTATAGTATTTCTATTCGTTTCTATGTGCATCCCATTCACAACTGCCTTCGTCAGAAACATACTACGTGGTTATTTTTTTATCATGTGTTCTTTTGTTCCTAAGCCCCTCTTAATCTATACTTAAATCTCAAAAACTTTCATATAAAGTTCAAAATTATTATCACCTTCGTTTCTGTATTCAATTGAATAATAACTGTAACTATGTAAACTTATGTATATAAGTGCCATTGTACAGCTTTTGAGAATGAATTCACAGAATTGATATCTTTACTGAGTTTCTTGTTATTTTTTCTTTAATGTACTTGATAACATTAGGTCAAGTAATGTAAACATATAACTCAGAGGATAAACATCACAGATACGTGTTAATAGCAAACAGATCTCGGTGATGTAGATATTCTCACTGGTTGTCTCCTTACAGAAAATTATACTGCAGTGTATTCGTTGGCCATCTAAAGCTGACATTGCGCATATATATATAAAGCAAATGTCTGACATATTCTGTCTCACTGTGTTATCCAAGTTCTTTGTTAACTATTTCTATTGTTCAGAAAAATAAACTGTTTAAAGCGAAAAGCTAACTGTTGGGGGTCTTTTTTCTGCCTGTTTATTCATCATCACGCCATGCATTCTTTTAACTAGTTTCTTTTATTGAGATACAGGTTTGAATTGAACCCCTACAAACCGTCAGTAGCAGGAAATGTGAATTGAATTAGTAGTAGTACTGTGATTTTGATTTAAAATTTCAATTGGAAGTGTCCTGTCCATGTGTGCTAATATTTTATGACCAGATAATACGTTTATTTAATTAGTGTTTGTGTTAGTTTCACAGGTAGATTAAATCAGCTACAAGGTGGATTTATGGTTTCGTTTTATCAGATATGACCACTTGTCCCCAAAAGATTATATCTAGAATGACTGCTTATTTTGAAGTATTGGTTTTGTAGGGAGGAGGATTTCACCATGAGCTGACATCAGTTAGAGAAACCTGGGAGTACTGGACAGCTGTTTCCTCCTAATTTGGGACTCTTCATTAGTACGCACTCACTATCATGCAGTTTTACTGCAATGAAATGCACACATAAGAAGAATTCGGGTAGTTCTTCAACTGCCACAATATTTGAAGCTCAGAGTTAATGCTGAATACAGCCTCATTAACCATCTCCTAAAATGAATTACACGGACATTAAAATTTGTGCATCAGTTAACTGTCACCTCAACTGGTGGATCACTTTGATACTTTCTAAAAAACTGATTTCTGATTTGTAAATGGACATTCAATTTCGTAGTAGATAACAGGTCTTAGGATAAATCTAAATGAAACAGATTGATCGTCTGAATCCATCCTGACTTAAACTGAATGTGAAAACAGTTAGACGACTTAAGATCTCTCTCTCACAGTTCTTAAACGTTGGAATGGAGATACAGAATTCCTGTCGCTTCAGAAAACCAATTTTATAAGTTAGCTATTTCGTATATTCTCCCTCAAGTTTCACTAATAAGTTCGGTTTTGTTTCTTTACTAACCAACATATATATATATACTGATACGTCAAATTTTTACGAAGTATTTCGTCTAAGAATAATACGAAAATAAGGCGATATAGCGAAAATATAGTGAAAACGTCTGATCCAAATTTTTGTTATGATATGTCACGAAACCTGACAAAAAAAATAATAAAAGTCAACTTTCACAAATTGTTTTCAAGTCGTTTTGCAGAGGCAGACGGCCGAGATAACACTGATAACAAGTGCTTTTTGAAAGATTTCCTCATCTTTGAAATATTTGAGGTTTACTTCGTCTGTTGTCAACTTTTTTGTCAACAGTGAATATCCACATAAATTAAAATTACACTGCGTTTACAAATTTTATTTAAACTACTGCTTCATAGGATACTGAAAATATACCAAATATAAACGGACTTTTCAATAAAGGGATAGTCAAGCCTAAAATACCAGCTTATCATAAGTTGATGTTCAACGCTACACTGCCAATTCATGTAGATCCAGCTCCATAAGTAGTGAAAACATTTTCAGGTTTTTTTAAAGGGGATTTTATTAAGGATTAACTGCAAATGAAAGATATAGAGTCTTTCAACAAGTAATTCCATCATTTCCTCAGAAACACTCTGTGGTGCTTTCAGTCATGACTCCAAATTAGCCAGCTGTTGGCAGATTTTCTCCAACCGATCACAACAGCAGTTGTCAGAAGATACAGTTATATCATTCACGGAGAATTCAAATAAGTTCATTTCATTCTAAAACTTTCTCTGAACATGTTATGTAAAAGGGCAATGAAAGCTTCACGATTAGATCAACCTAACCAAATCAAAAACTCGTGATTTTTAAACTAATTTCCCAATATAAATTTGTCATCAGTTGTTGAACCATATAGTTTGCCGGTTCTCTTATAGTTTTTGCCTTACATATTTGCAAGTCCTCGTGTATTCCTCCACCAATCGACTTTAACGTTAGTCTTTCCTGAGATTATAAGACTGGCTAGTAAATTTCTGAAGTGAGTTACTGTCATCTGTAAAGTCGTAAGAAAAAAATTATTAATTCAGAAGTAATTACAGTAGTGGCTGACCTCACTTTTGAATTTTACCTGGAGATTGTACATTCTAGATGATTTGGTGAGTTTTCTACACTTTGTTTGTCTGAGAGTAGAAAATAAACTCACTTCTGTGTATCTTTGTTATTTAACAGTTAGCATTTTATTCTTCAATTTATTTGATATCTAACTGATGCTCAGAATGCGTTTTCAAAACATGCTTCTACTGATCGACCATTATGGTCACGAAATTGTGGTACTGTATGCTTTAGAATAGAAAAGAAAAATGTTTTATGATAAGGATTAGGTTGTTTTTCTTCTGCTTGAAATATTAATAATGCAAGTCATTGTTCTTATTCAAATGAGCAGAATATATTAATTAGGCAAATGAATGCTTTTCATTAAATAAAATTGTTTCAATTTCACGTCTCAGTATTCACTGATGCATAATTAATTGACAGTGATAAATATTTGAGCGAAACACTCGGAATTGTTTATTCATATTTCTTTTTAGTTATAAGTGACAGATAGGCATATTTGATATTGCCGGATTCGATTGGATGCTGTAAAATATCTTCTGCTTTTAATAAATTGAAAATTATTTTATACTGGAAAGATAAATACTGTTTTGATGGAATGAATGATGGAGGATCAAGGCAATATTTATTTACGTCTGCAGGAGAGAAACTGCAACATATTTCTGCGTAATTGTTTTGACTGAAGTGATTCTCTTGCTTCTAAGTACGCAGCAGTTTGAGACAGACAAAGCCGTACTAAATTCATTATCCTGTTCTGGGTCGTTTCTGCTAGTTTGATTGTTGTTCAAAAATATTTTGGGAAATTAATTCAAATGCGAGAGACTTCTAGAAATCAAAGAAGGAGTCGAATCTGCTGACAGAAGTGCAAAATATTTGTCAGTCTTTGCTTTTGAAGTTCTTTTGTGTGTTTAATGATAAGTATTATTGGTAATAATCCCTAACGTTCAGAGTTGAACAAAGGCCTTCAGTGGTACACCTCAATTTCACTCTACTTCCTGAAGTAATACTTGCCAAACGATCACCGACAAACTTTCATTTCCCGTCCAGATGATCTCCTTCATGTCACACTTGGATGTCCAACTCGTCACTTCCGATTTGAGTCCGACTGGAGGGCTCGGCGCGTAATGTCACTGAACGCCGATCTCAGTGTATTTCCAATCAATCTCCTGCAAATTTTTTGGGCGTATGCAACAAGGTTCTGGATCATGTAAGAACAGCCAATTGAAATTAGTGGTACAAATCTGGTTAGTGTTCCATATTCTGAGTGCAGCAGATTTCTACTCTGATTTCTGACAACTGAATGCCTGTTTTGCTTTTTCGACCCTGACAGGCTCTGACATACTCATCCGTGCCCACAAGTGGAACGATGAGGACTTGATCAGGTAAATGTAGAATGTGACTTAATTTAAATTTCTGTCATTCAATCTAATTGGCACATTTTGTTGTTTGCAGTTGGGTATTTTCATCACCGCTGTCTTCTGTACGTTCATCCCAAGTCCTGTTTTCCCTCAGCTTTCTTTCAACTTTTGGTTTCCGCCTGAAGGTCTCTTATCGACTTTAGAAATAAATCAGCTTCTAAGTCCAGACCTTCTTGTATCTTTCTTCTTTTGCAATTTGACTGGGTGGTAATTCTTCCAGGTGGTAGATAGCTTTTCTCCCTTCAAACCTAAGGTGAACATATTCGCAAGGTCTTCGGACACGCTTTTAGTGCTTCTGGAGGATTTCCGTCTTGTTCAACCGCCCTTTCAGCTTTCCCTAGCTTCTTGACATCAATGAATTCTGCTTCTGTTGGGGAAATGGTGTTTACTGGCGGTTCTGTGCCTACTGGTGGTGGTACTTCTGGATTAGTTCCAGGTTCGAGAATCCTTCGAAATGAATAGATTATTGATTTCTTTCCTTCAGTGTCTCTCCCCGATTTCATCTATTTTGTTGTCTTTCCTGCCGGTTGCTGCATGTAGTGTTCTGTGGCCTGCTCTGCTTCATTTACCAGTGTGCCGCACACTTGTATTTGTCTTTTCTCACACTTTTCGACGCTCCTTCTTCCGGCACTCTGTAGAATAAATGCAGGTTTTTGTTTTGTTGTTCGACTTTGCACACGTTCATCCTCTACTTCACTATTCTTCGCCGTAAACTTTCATGTAACCCTTGGGAGCCATTTTTCATGTGTAATTTCGTCCTTATGTTATTCAGTGTTGAACTTGAATCGTGGTCTATCTATATTTTCATTGAGGGCATTCGACTTGTTATCTGAGGTTTCTCACACTACATGGTTGTTTGAGCCCATATCTACTTCTCTCTTCGGTTTTGTATCCATCAACTCGAGGGTCCACATTCTTCAGACTGAAATGAAGTCTGTCAGATTTTTGAAGTGTTCATCTAGTGGAACCCATCTTGCTTCGTGTATATCCTTGAGCTTGTACAAGCTGTCTGGAATCGAAAATTCACTTCTTCATCATTTTGGCCTTTATTTAAGTTTTTGGGATTTTGATATTACTATTCGGTTTTCGTCTTGTCCGTTATTTTTTGAAGTTGTCTGCAGAACTCTTCCTTATTTTCCACTGGATCTACATTGTTTTATAGGTAAGTAGCATTGTATAACTGTAACTTCTTACCTGTTAGTTGAATCTTGCTGTCAATTTTTTGGAAGACATTAGTCCTCACTGCATGAAAGCTTTTGATGCTGCTGGTGACATCATGATCACCACTGCTTCAGTGTCTCCGGGGTTTCCGTGTTAGTGGTCAGATTAAATTATCTAAAGGTTTGAAGATTCCACTTCCGTTTCATCTACTCCCACAGATTCCCAGTACTTCTTTGTTATATCTTCTCATTTCTTTTGCAGTCTGAGTGGTTTATAAAACTACTACAGATCTCAAATTAAGAATCTAAACCTTTTACTTTCCTTCATAGCTTTTTGAATTTAAGACTTCTGTTTATTAGTTATTATAATCTGTACTAGTAGAAGTGTCTAGAGGATCTTTTCTTTTCTAGGAAGTTTATCATCTCTAGGTTAGTATGAATAGTCAGTATACGAATTACACAGAAGAAAATTAATTTTTATATGCATACATTAAGTGATACACGAAGCACTTACAATACTCCATTTTTAATGTACACATTAATTATTTTACACCTCTGTGTTTCACAGCATTTACTTAAAGAATAAAGATCGAAAAACTGTCAGTTTCAAATGTAGCTACCGCCGTAATGTTGAAATGCACTAAATAAAGTTATCAGTTGTATGGAATAATGATTTTTAGAACAGTTATTTATTCTCTCTATATATTTAAAAAAAATAACTACCATGTATTGATCTGGTTTCGTTGGTTTTGCGTCAGCAAATCAGACGTGCATATATATATATATCTTCTTTCTAATTTGTTTATGACTCCGCAACATTATTCTGGTTGCATTTATTATTTCCACTGTCTTATTCTATTAGGTGAATAAATAAAAATAAGTAAATAAACAGGTAGATGAATAAATATTTTACTGATAGATATTCAGTTTGAAATGGAACATGTGCTAGAAATGTTGTTTTGAGAACGATACACAAACATGCACAGAGATTATCTTGATAAATTTTCTTTTCCATTTTTATTTGCGATGTTTGGAGATAACACATGAGATGCAAATGAGAAACACTACACATACTGAAGTCATCAAAAAAGAAATAAAGTGATATCCTGAAATAAAATCGTGTCATAAATCAGCTAAACGAGAGATGAAAGACATTAAAACATGCAACTGTTTATTATTTTTTGTTGTTGTTTATACAGTCAAATAATGCAATTTATGTTTGAAGTCTTCGTGAGTTGATATTTTCGTTCATAAATAAAGAAATGAAACATTTAAATATATACAGTTTGTTAATATTATCCCTTATATATTACTTCTCTCCCAAACATTTCATTTACTGTTCAGTTTTCATTTTACTCTTAATCAAACTGTTTACACATTTACTAAAAATGCCAGTGTTGTTTTCTGAGAAATTTAATTCTCTTGCTAGTTATCATAGTTGACAGATTTCTCCACGATCATTGAGAGTTACAGCCACTAATAGCTAGATATATTTTAAAGGACTGAAGCGTTGGTGGCGCAGAGGTTAGGACTCTCGCCGACCATGCACATGGTTTGGGGTTCGATCCCCTACCGACGCACACCCGACATCAATGATCGGCCTGTAAAATTGGGCTACCGATATCACATGCTGAAAATTCCAAACTTGTACCAATAATACGGTGTGGAATCAAACTATAGTCAAAAATTAAAAAAATAACAGAAAGCAAAACTCAAGGCTGTGCATTTCTTATATTCCTGAATATGGCTTTCTTTAAGTAAAATATTTATAAATGAGTTAGACATCTGAATTATCTGGAAATTATCTTTCAGAGCTGCTTATTCTGTCTCAGGTATTAGATTGGCCTATTTACAGAATAATAAAATACAGTTTTTACGGCCATATTAGTGATAGGCTTTATTGACTTCATTAATCACAAATCTTAAAAACAGATAATGATATTTTCACAAGTAGTGAAACAAAATATGTACAGAGAATGCTTACTGAAATATAAAGTAATAGTTTGAAAGAACTTGCATTCATTACAATGATTTATGAAATTAATTGATTTTGTGGTACATTTCCATGTGTTAATTTGAAGAATATAACATGAAAATCCTGCGAATGTGCGTCGGTGGCACAGTGGTTAGGACTCTCGCCGACCATTCACATGGTCCGGGGTTCAAACCGCTACCGACGCACACCCGATATCTATGGTCGGCCTGCAAAATTTGAGCTACCGATATCCATGCTGAAAATGCCATACTTGTACTGAAAATACGGTGTGTCATCAAGCTGTAGTCAAAACAGAAAAATAAATAATATATATGTATATTCCTGATATGCTATTTGTAGAAAGATGTACAGGGTTTTGAAAAGTAAGTACCTCGGACAATGATCAAAAGGAACAAAGACGGAGACTGTAGAAAGAATGATCTCATAAATTCATACTCTTCTTTTGAAAAACTAATGCTGAAAGATTTAAAGCATGTTCATCCAGAGAATGGTTTGTGGTCTAGTTTTCTATCCACTTTTTATTGTCATATAATTTGTTGTCAAGAGGTGGTGTTTTATTAATTATTTAATTAATTAATAATTAATCAGTACTATAGGGAAGCGATTCATCGAAAATTCATAGAAAATGTACACTTGGTCTTAATCTTCTTGTTTCGACGAAAAAGGTTTAAGGTATAAAAGCTGCTCATTTTACACTGCAAACATTGTTCTTCTTGCTTTTGTAAAGGTTGGTAATTTCTTTTCTGCACTCAGGATGCATTCGTGTAACAAACACATAAAAACGTTTACACGTATGATAATGGTGTAAACTGATAATGACTGGTGTGTTTATGGCTACCATGACAGACGCATCCATTAAAGATTGAGTAAATTCTGTAAGATGAGTAGAGTATTTTAAATACTGCAGTTTTGTAACTCATTTGTGAGTCTCCATACATCGACGCATTTTGCTTTGGAGTTGGAAGTTCATTTTAGTATGAATTCATACTGTTGTTTTGATAAAAATAACGATAGTTGCAATGTAGCCGGATAGGAGTAACTGTATTTAATGACAGTATGTAAATTGTTAACTTCACCAAAAATCTCTAAATTCAGTCTGAATCCTTGATCATACTGAGGAAAAACTCTAGGCCCTGTATATTTTGGAAGAATTCAATAGTTATATCTGAGAGCAAATGGTGAGCAGAGGATTTGTCTTTTATTTCGCCTTCAGCCCCACAGAATCTTGACAAAATAACGACTCTCTGATGTACACTTCCTCTTGTCAAGTATTGTGATCGTAACTGAAGTTATATAGTTGTTAAAATTACACACATAAATTCTCTAATGAAGAGTTATTTCAGTCCTCATGATGGTAACTGTGTTCTGTCTTAAATTCGGAGGTCAGGGAGTACAAAGTAGCAAATTCAAAATGAATCATATTAATGTTAGGATGCCGAAGCTGTTTGGTTCAGAATCTGAAACATGATAACTAAATTACCTGGAATTCTTGATGTTACGACTTCGAGGATTGTTTCATTAGGCTTTTTGTGTTTTAAAATGATGCTGTTTTCATATCACAAGTTATTTGGTCACTTTCATATTGTTATTGTCTTCTTCACACTGTGGTATCAAAATATTTAGCAGCTCGACCAAAATTATGATTTGGCCATGACTGCGCAACGCTGAAAAGTCTCGGTGCCCTCAGGTTTTCTATAATTTTCGAGTAATCATCAGTTTGTGATGATATTCAACTTTAAAGGTAAAACATTTTGGATTGAATAGTATGTATATAGATGTATGCTAAGGAACCAGACAAAATACCACCGGAAGGCTTTTGTGTAACAAAATCTTAATGAATTTCTTAGAAACTAAAAAGACTTCGATATTTGCCACTTGGCGCCTTCTGTAAGTGTACCAACCTATCTTTATCTTCTTAAGCATATTTTTTGAGCAACAGCTAGCTGGCCAATTCGCTGCCGGAATTATTTGATGCCTATCCCATTAAAAAGCACAGAAAAAAACCTCAGAAATACTCGGAGCCAAAAAGTACCTGTGGGTTATCATCACCATTTCAATCACCACTGGTAACACAGATGTTTGAGTCATTTACTGTTCTGCTAATTTTTATTTGATCTATTTTGGGCTTAAAATGCTCAAGCTATTTTTGAGTTGAACACTCAAAATAGTGAACTAAACTAAGCATAATCAACGTTAGGAATGTCTACCAAAATTCAAGAAACTTTGTGAATGCTGAATACAGAAACGCCTCAAACAAAAGCAGAATAATTTGATAGTGTATATCACCAATGTAGAATAAGATAACGTAATCTCACTAAATTCCGAATAGTTAATAAATAGCCAATGTGTTTGAAACAAATTATACATTATTTAAAAATCGTTGCTAACTAGTCTGTTTTTTTTCGAAATAAATATCCAGGCGGGATAATGCGCGCTTTCAAAAATCAAAGCAGAGAGAAACGCAAAATAATTTCATAATGTTTCATCTGTAGTGTTAGTTAAAAATAGAGAAAAAAGCCTAATTTTCGAAATAATCTCATTATAAAATCCTTTTCTGGCTGGAAATCAAATTGTGTCTAGACTTAGTTAAATGCGTGACTACAACTATTTTCATCTGAGGTTGTTTATGCCCATTTACGATTTTATTCTGCGCTTTTCAGATATCTATATCTACAGTCAAAGAAGCTATTCACAACTATTCGTTACCATGAATTTTTACAAAAATTGGGCTAAACATGTTTTACATACTCTGTTTTCTCAGACTGTGTATTGGTTAGATTACGCAATCCTAAATTTTGTTGATTATTAGGTCGAAGTGCAAAATGCATTTTTAATTGTTATCTTAGTATGTTTCTTGAGTTTTATTATTTTCATATTTGATATTCCTATGAAAATGTGTGATACTATCAGTTGATGAAAGCCAAACACCATTAGACGTCCGCCTTTCTAGACTGAAGATGATATGAAAGAGTGAAAGTTCTGGCTGTCAGTTTGCGAAATGAAGAAAAAAACAACGACCATCCATATATGCTGTTTGAATCCAGCAGCCCATGAGTAGATTCAGTACTTAACTAAATTACTGTCGGGTGGGATTTACGAAGCACTACTAGTGTTGTTTTCTATCAACATATTCGCGGTTTCTTGTCAAACGTTTCAGAAATGTACCTTGTGGTTCATAACCAACAAGCAGTTGACTGTGGATATTACCGATCTTTGCTTGCAAAGGGAGGGTGATTCATTTCTAGGTTGGTTGCATCGCAAGTGAACAACAGATATCATTTTCGTTATTCTTTAAATTACCATTTTCAAAATGAAATTATTTTATTCATATTTAATTTCAAACGTTTTATGCGAAACATTTAGTGTGTGTTTTTAAAAAATAACATGTACATTGCAGTTTCGTCTGCACTTTATATGTATTTCAGCCCTTTACGTAAGGTGAAACAAAATGTATCCATTTTTGTTAGCTGGATGAACGTTGAATTTAAAACAAATTATCATCTATATTTGTCAGCTTAAATCAAGTTTTCTCAGCCAAACCACGTTTGTTACATTGAATTCATATCAATAATTGAAAATGTCATCATGGAATAATACAACAATTTTATGGCTCTGTATATATTAACTGCTTTTTTGAGTTAAAACAAATCGTTTCCTCAGTCTTTAAGAAGCTTCCAAAAGATATGCATGAACATTATTAGCTCAAAATAGGCCGGCTTCCTTGTAAGCAAAACAAAGGAAATAGACTTGTAGTGAAATCTACAAGACAATCTCAAAGAGTAAATTGCTTAACAGCAATCATCAGACGTTTTTCCGAATGAATGAAATAAATTAATCTAGTGATGTAAATCTGACAGAAATAAATTACATCATGTTATTTGTGCTAATGCATACATAATCAGTGAGTTAATTCGCCCGCCTATATAAATTGTAATTTTAAATGTTGCCAATATGTTTTATTTCGGTATTTCGGTTAACGCCCAATTTTTAATACTGTGAATGTTTCTTTTCGGGTAGAGAAAGCGTCTAAACTCCACTTCTTAAGCATAAAACAGAAAATCCGTATTGACAATGTCGAATGTTTTTAACTAATCGAAGTATGAGACAAAGACCCTAGATATCAATTCATTTTAATAATAAAGCAGACTTCCAGAATTCGCTTTGATGAAAATTCTGACTGTCATTAGTGTTTCGCATACTTTTTGTTGTCTTAAAAACATTTTAGTTGTGAGCAACAACTGGATGAGTACTCTTTCCTAATTCTTATCAAATAAGTTAGTAAATTTATAAGACGGCTTTTTTTCAAGCACCTAGCTAAACATGATAAATTGACTCAAATTCAAATTTTCTATAGTTGGTTTGTAAGGATTAGATTTGGTATTGAGTTGATCACGGATTGATATCAGTTAGAGAACCATTGAAAATCAGGGAGTACTGGACAGCTGTTTCATCCTAGTTTGGGAATCATCGTCACTACGCACTCACCACCAGGGTTCGAACCCAGGAGCTTCCAGTTACAAATCAGAGCTCGAATACCATTCAGCCACTGGGCCTAGATTCAATGGTCCACGAATTCTCAATGATATCAATCCATGATCAACTCGTAAAAAGTAATCCTTACAAACCAACTATAGAAAATTAATCTGATGCTCGCTAGTGACTTGCTACAGTATGGAGTTTCCTGGAGTTCTAGTGAGAAGTCGTCACCAGTGAGGTCCATCCAGTCAAGTGTGCGGATTGTTTTCCCATCGATGACATTGGTTGATGGTCGCGCTAAATCATGAATTGGTAGAAGTTAGAATTCATGCACTGGCCATTGAATCGTGTCCCAGTGGCTTAATGGTCTACAAGCTGGCCTTGTGACCAAAAGGTCCTGGGTTCGAACCCTGGTGGTGAGTGCGTAGTGACGATGATTCCCAAACTAGGATGAAACAGCTGTTCAGTACTCCCTGATTTTCAATGGTTCTCTAACTGATATCAATCCATGATCAACTCGTAAAAATCAAATTCAAATCTTTTTGAATCGCGTTGATGTATAAATTTAGGTGAATCAAATCAGAACACATTAGTATGTGCGCCATAAAATGAAGGGTAAAACGAAAATAAAATAACTGAGTCGACTGAACTATATATGTATATACATGTAGATACATATCACATTTGCCCAGCGTGACCTGAGGTGACACTTACAACTTTTGATGTTTATTAACACTTAGAACTAATTAATCTTGTCTTTGATGGTAGTGGTATTTAGTAGCAGGGTTGTTTATTTGGCAAAAAGATACATAGTGATGGCAAAATGTAAAATCATCACACTAAAGCTGCAGTTTGCAAATGTTGTTTGTGTTCTGTTCCTCTTATATTCATTCCATACTTTCTATCTGTTTCGTAATTTCATCATTTATTCCCCTTGATGAATTTACATAAAGCAAGAACAACGGTGGTTTGTGCAGAATAATATGGTACCGTCATTTATTTCGTCGGCTTCTCATCAGCTGCTTACAGCCTAAATAAACTGTGAGGTTTACGTACAGAAAAGTTTTAACATACTTGCAAATTTTACATGTTGTCAGTTGACAGAATTATCTTCCTTTTTTATTTTTGCATTTTAGTCCATTACTCCTGAATCCAAGATTCTTGCAGGAAACCTTACAAATACACTACTTACAAATTCATGTCAGTAGCATACGTCACACACATATGCAACATTTGACCAATGTAATCTGAGGTGTTTAAGTTTTAAAACTTTTGGAAATTAATAACACTTAGGACTGATTGGTCTTATTTATTGTTAGCTGAAATTATTTTGTGTCGAGCTTCTAGGTCTACAATGCGTACTA
This sequence comes from Trichobilharzia szidati, assembly GCA_944472155.2. Classification (NCBI taxonomy): domain Eukaryota; kingdom Metazoa; phylum Platyhelminthes; class Trematoda; order Strigeidida; family Schistosomatidae; genus Trichobilharzia; species Trichobilharzia szidati. Next base: position 97,256,650 of record OX235279.1, read on the forward strand.
GTGACATCAGTTGCTTAGCCGTTCGAGATGAAGAATGAACTTCTTCAAAGATGAAGATTCACAACATTAACATATGGTAACATGCGCAAAACTTTCCGAAGGATACCTGGCTTCTAAAATTTGGATAGTCTTTCAAATTTTATCATTGTCTGTTTTTTATAAATCATAGTTTGTAATTTAAAGGTCTGTTATATAATATTTCCGGTTTAGATTAAAACCGAAAAAGAAAGACGGTTGGAAAGTTAATAGGGTTCATGATGGAAAGAAATTGTGGTGAAGTGTAAACGTACTTAGTTCTTTTTACGTTTTAAGGAAAGAAAATGGCAAAAGAAAGAAAGCATTCTCATTTAAGAAGAGTATCTCATATATTGTACATTTGATTTTGACACAATCGTTGAAGAATGAATAATAACAGCTGTGTTCAATGTGAGTAAAGTTGATATTCGAGGCAACTTTATTAAATACAGACAAACATTTATGTTTGTCAACTTACTGCTAGTCTATTAGTGTTCGTCTTAGCGAATTGCTTTTCTCTGTTAAGTCATTCTTAGTTTTCACCTGGAGAATAATAGTTAGATTTATACTACTAAAAAGTATATGACAGTCCATTATACCTTTTTAAGTGATTCTTTTTAGTCATTTACAAGTGATAAATCGTTTTATCAAAGGTAGTATAATACATGACAGTATTCGTCTTATTTGGATATACTGCATTATATTTGACACTGTTTATGTGATTTCAAGTATGGTCGTAATTAGGTAACTATTTATTTACATGTTGGTCAGCAAATGATTCCTTATTATTCTATGCTCGTTATTCTTGAAAGCTAGCCCGAATAAATTACTAAGCATCAGGTAACTTAAAAAGGAACTCTTTCGCTAAAAAAGTTTTTAATTTATGCACTTATTGCCTTTCCTGATTGTTACTATTTACCGTCCCTAATTGACTTCAGTAGTCACTGTAGAATTCTGAAAGTCTTCAGTACAAATTAATTTAAATATACTTTTGCTTTCTACTGCCTCAAAATACAGTAATCATTTATATGAAAAGGAAAACATTGTGTTCAATGGTTCCATGGGGCACAAGTAACTTTGATTAATTTAAAATGTTCATATGGATCCTTCTGTTTAAACTTCAGAGAACTATTCAGTGATGGTGAATAATGCACATGAATGTTTTCTTTAGTAAATTCATCCTAGTTAGCTTGGCTGATAGTGGGACTCGTAAATTAACACTGTAATGTAAACTATTATTTAATCACTTATTTTGCATCCCCTTATTCTGCAGTGATGAATACGCCAAATACAGATACTTTCTGTTTTTGAACACTCTCAGAAGTATAAAATTTTGTTAAAAACCATACATGAAATTCCCTTAACCCAAGAAATGACTCAATCTTTGTTATTACGGTCTATTCCATTCTCAATTCACGGAAAATACCCATCCATACATGAATATAAGAACAAAAGGATCAGTGAAGAGTCTCTTTTCGGCGAATTCATTCACTTAGCTGTACAATCGCATTTGTATCTAATTATTCTGTGTGTGTAAATCAGGACTGTCAGCCAAAAATAAAAATTGGTAAGGGTTATTGTTTACGTCATCAAAATGTTTCTAAAACGTGATGAATAATCGAAATGTAACTAGATGGAGAAGATTGGTAAGTATTGACAAGGGTTGCGTAATATGAAAGACACCCAGAAAATTAGGATTGTAATGAAAGAGCATGGAGTTACTTGTCCAAAATACATTATCCAATAGGTAGAAAGAGTAAATAAAGGCTTGATTAAGAAAAAGATGTTGCTAAGATGTCATACAAACATTCCAAAAAAGCCTTAATAACAAAGTATTAGAACTTGTGATTGTGTTCAAGGTACATAAATCAGAGTTTTCTATCGGATAAGGCCTCGGCAATGCAAGATATACGGAAGTTTGCCGTTTTTGGGAGACTTCTTTTGACTTTGTAGATGACTTTGAATGAATTCTCCTTATATACTGAGTAGCCAGTGTTAACTGCATGTTCAATTATAGCGCTCTTTATTGATCAACTGTTACCTTTTCATAGCCAAGCAGGATAATGTTCTTTGACTCTTTTGGATAAAACACGCATAGAAAGACCTATATATCTTGCTCCATATGAGGCGTAAATTCGTAGATACACATAGAAGTGATCAAATGCGATAGCTTATCTTTGGAATCGATGAAGAACAATGGGCGGCTTGAGAACACCAATAGCAATGTAGCAGCAGAGAATGTTCTTTTCAGTGGGTTCGATATTTTTCTCTTTAGGATGTCAGCCAGAATGTTACCTTCAACTCCAGATTCATGTATAGCATCTTTTTCGGCACAGAGATGGATTGTTCATTGTTAGTTTTTGGCTTTATGTGTGGCGGATAGCCGTTCTCAAGTAATGTAGTGCTGTATAGAGTGATGTCTTCTTCTACTGATTCGGAGCTGCAGAAACTACAGACTCTTCACTACCCCACGTAATTACAGTTTGATTATTCATCACATTTTAGAAACATTTTGATGATATAAACAGTAACCTTAAACAGATTTTATCTTTGGCTGACAGTCCTGATGTACACACACACATACATACATACAACATAATTAGATATAAATGCGATTGTACAGCTAAGTGAATGAATTCGCCGAAAAGCGACTCTTCATTGAACATTTTATTCTTATGTTCAATTTTCTACAAAAGAAATATTCAAAAAGAACTTGGCTTATAAGAAGAAGTACAGAAAATAGCATTGATTTATTCAGACTGGGCTACTTATTTCCGTTTAGTAATCTGTCTGTAAACGTGTTTGCTTCTTTAAATTAAGATTTTTCATAACTCTAATAGACTTGAATTGCCAGTTCTGGCATACTTTTGCTACTTTTAAGACAAGTGTCGGCACTTGTGTAACTCTGAGTAAAATAATGAAAAAAACTTCTGAAGAAATTTCTAGTATATTTCAGTCTTTTAGGAATCAACTGCAATAAAGATATAAATTGCTAACAGTAGTGAAATCGATATTGATTTTGTTTCCATTTTAAAGTACCTAAATAGGAAAGGCTGAAAATCTTCATTCACATAACAAAATGTTTTAAATTAATAAAGTTTTCATTACCGATTTGGTATGCATTGAGGCTCAGCGAATTATTTCTGGCCACATCTCAACAGTACATCAGGTTGAACATGTCGGGGATGAAATGTGATTATTTAATTGTATTGGACGTAAGTATCAATTTAGTTTGACCGCCGCAATAGCAAAGGTCACATGAAGTGAAGTTGTTATGGCTGTTTTTTTCTGTTCAAACGAGGCAGTTTTGGTGAGTTGCTAGTAAGACTACTTTAGTTAGAAAAGTGAGTGTGTCAGCTTAATAAAATGAAGCTAGGAACATCTTTGAAGAATTATTACTATCAAAGTGGTTCCCATAACGACTAAATATCAATTTAGAACATCTTAGCGATCATCTGTGATAAGATTCAGTATGAATGATTTTATGTATTGGTGAGAAGCCGTGACATATTAAGCCGTTTTGCTTGGACTTAAAGAGAAATAGTAGATAAACACAACATATGGTGGCTGCTCCACATTTGGAGTAGAAACAGTTTCTAAAGTTGAACTATAATACTTTCACCACTTATATGAATGAGAAAGTACTTCCTGTAAACTCTGACAAATATGTGCCCCACCTTTTTCATGTTTTAGGTGTATGCCACTGAAGCACCAGTGGCTGTCTAGTTCGTACAGATTCGTCAGTGAATATGAAGTGTGTTCATATGGTACATGTCTAATTAACTGCGTGTGGAGTTACTGGAAATTTATCACATTCGTAAAGCTGTCGAGAATCGTTTCAGGGTTTTTAAAAACTTTACACCACGTAAAACAAATTTAAAACATAGGCCATCATGCATATTCTAACTGATGTTTAGATTTCAGAATTCCTGAAGAAAAGAATGAAAGAAATTTATACTTGTCACGAAGTTACTATCACAGATTTTTTATGTCTTGTATCATACAAACTCAAATATTTACAAGCAAAACCAACATTTTGGCCGAAAAGACAGAAAAGACAGGACTTCAGATGAACGTAGAGAAGACAGCAGTAGTTAAGATACCCAACATGAACAAGAGAAACCAATTGAAATCAATGACAGAAATCTATAGAAAGTCATCTGTTTCACTTCCCCGACTTAGACATCATTGTTTCAACTACAGGCCGTTTTGGATTATGATGTTAAAGCCCGCTAGGATCGGAAAAGGAAGAAAGTCAGTCATTGCTCTGAAATCAATGTGGAAATGAACACGATCTGAATTTAGAATACTAATCTCAAGTCAGTACTTCCATATAGTTCAGAGACTCGACGTGTGCACTACTTAAAGCGTTGGCAATATACTTTACAGCAGATTTTCATCAGCATCCTGTCTCGCTCGACAGTGAAGATTAGAAGACCGGCGTTGAACGACAAACAAAAAAGAACTCAGGCACCATACTAACGAGGGACATATTGCCCAACAGGTTGCAGTAGGAAATGGGGATGGACTAAAAATAAGCTGTGAAGACATTCATTTGACCGTTGGGTGGCGTCAGGTATCACACCCTCGAGTTGAGGCCGAATAGGAAGAGATGAGTTGAGTGTCAGAGGGTGACTTGTAAAAGATCATGTGAAGAGAAAATGACAGCTAGTGGGAAATCTTGAAGCTAACTAGAAAGACAGGCACAGAAAAGAATGCAATGGAAACGTGCTACTGAAGCCCCACATTCCATTCGTAACGCTAGGAATAAATACTGCCTGATAATATTGTTGTGTCACTATTTTACTGTGCTTTTAAAGTATTTCTCCGTGTAACTTTATCTGCAGTTTCTGTCTCACCAATTAAACACATACCCAGTAAATATACATCTAAACGGTATGCACCTTATATAAGCTCATTTCAGCAGCTGCTTAACTATATTTGCCCAGCTGTCTACATTCTGCCACAAGAACATCACTTGGATGCATTTAAATTAAGTATGTTGAAAGTTTTCAATGAAAAACAATGAAAGCACACTTCTAAATCAATATTCAACATTTTCTTATATTTTCTTTTGAATATATATATATATATAAGGGGTAAATTATCACTTTTTGCTATTTCACTCTGTTTATGCAGAAAACATAATTAAATCATCAGTCAAGATAAAAAAAATTGATGAAGATAAGAGTGAAAAGTAGATATATTGATATGTTTTCTGTGTTTGTGGTACAAAACAGATAACACAGGAATTATCTTCATTTCACTAGACAGCTTTCAAAACTGCAGTCACATAGTGTTTACTGTGTCTTATTGTGATATTCACGATAAGCAGACTAATCTGTGACCGGCAGAAGTAAATCAAACCAGTAACGGCTCATAGAGAGATAATAATAATAATGAAGGAAGCAACCTAGGCACTTTGTCTATTTGAAGGTCTTTGATTTGTCCTAAAATTACTCTGTCATTAAATAATAGTACTTATGCCAAAAGCGAGTCTCAAGAACAATTACGTGTATATATGTCTTTAAGGCGGGAGAAACGGAAGTAACTGTCTAATACAATGTTACTGAGAGTGGATATGATGTTAGATTGTGTTTTTAGCTGGTTAGTTGAGTGTTTTTTGGTAAACTCTCCATAACCTATGTGAAATACTTGTGAATCCAGTGAATTTCTAATTAACAAAAACTGACCTAGGGATCTTTGAGTGCTTGCAAGTGGAAACTCTAGCTGGAATGCTGACTTTGAAAGGTGAAGCATCTAATCTAGCTGCCTCTAGCTATGCTTTTTAGTCCAAATGTCCCTATGGTGCTGGTTATTTTGATTGAAGCTGTAGAAACTCAGTTAATCGTACCAGGGAAATCTTACTGTTGTAGCTAAATAGCAATATTATTAGTTTGATTTCAACACAGTTGAACTCTGTCTACCGTGAATATTATAATTCATCAAACCTAACAGATATTAAATGGTTTGAGTAGTAGAAATATTAGTCACAACTATTAATGCTAACTTTTAATGAGTCTTCCTCATCTCGCTATTCCACCCTTTCATAGAACTTACTTGTAAGCTATGAATTTTTGTGTAGAGATATCTGGGAGCTGACTCGATGAAATCTGTGGATGTAAGATCTGTCAGAGTAAATGCCCTCGAATATTCTTTTCGTAAAATCTTTGCTGAGAAACATTGTTCTTCCAGACATAGGAACGTATTCAGGATAACATCCAGACAGCTGGTACTGGAACATTTTTGTGTTTTTGACGAAGTCTAGCCAAGTTCGATAATGATCATTTTACTTTTCTACACCAGTCGGTTGCCAACAGAACCTTCAAATACTGACATAAGGATGCTTCGATGCCGAATATTTTGCTACCTATTCCAGTTGTAAGAGAAACAGTAGTTCAGTAATAGGTGGTTACATTTTTATGTGTGTAATATTCATATATCATGAATTACAAGTTGATATGAAAGAAAATAAAGTAAATAGAGAAAATGAAACTGTACTGTGATTAGCAGTCCACGATAAATGTCTACATAATGATATGATTTTGAGCCACCTCCATAGTACTCACCCATCGGTTCACTTCATCTGTTAAAGAGAACGCGATAACTTACATCACTTTCATCATTAGCGAGAAGAGAACGTGGACCTATCACAGGAGTCATATTTCTAAAACCTGAGCTCGAAGCTAAGTATACGCTTTTCTTAACATTTGAAATAAGGTAAATTCTCTCCGAAGACTGTTTTGAAAAATAACTCTAGGTCATCCAGAATATTCTAAACAAAAACGGATATTCAGAGTAGTTTGTAAAAGCTAACAAGCTATGCATCGGTGGCATAGCGGTTAGGGCGCTCGCTGACCATGCACATGGTCCGGGGTTCGATCCCTGGCCACCGACGCACTCCTTTACCTCGCTAAGCCAGAAATAATGCTGGTGGAGAGGAGAGGTTGGGCATGAGGCTAGCAACCCCATCCTGTAAAATAAACACTACCACAGAAACTTCAAGCCATTAGCTTGAAGCCCTATGTTCCGCTGGGGAACGTGAAGGATAAAAAAACAAGCCTAAAACAATAGCAAACACATATATTGGTAACGAGGAAGAGAGATTCATTATTTCATTGATTCATCTGCGATTTAAGAGGAATAGTCTCATGGAGATTTTTTCCTGACTGTGTGAAGAGAACGTTTTACTCTGGACATCTATTCCTAATCTTCATCAGTTGCCCTATCTTCGCCGCAAATCAGAAAGACGTTTTACCTTATCTTAGCTCCACATCATGCATATATCGTTTTTAACTGTCCCTGTGATTCAACTTATATAAGGCAGATTCATTCAGGGATTCGAGAACATTCAGTAGCATAGTTCAGAAAGAGTGAAACCAGATGCATACAAAGTTCAATTCTACCACACTCGAGGGAGAGAGAACATTGTATTGACGCTAACAAAGTCTTTGGTGATATAAACCACATCCTAAGATTGTTATCATATACAGTTTGACTACCTCTTCTATATAAGTGAAACTAATGAGATAAGACTGACCAAACCAGAACTTTGCATTTAAAATGGACACGTTCAGATGTTACTACCATGGCCGATTTTAGAGTAAAAGTCTTCTCCTTCTCCCCCCCCCTGAAGAAAGGTCTTCATTCCTACCAAAAGTTTCTTCATTTGTTTTGTTTTTCTCTTCTCTCAAACAGTTTTAGTCACGTTTTAAAATTTATACCTTCCATTCTAGTATTTTTCAAACACTGTTGAATTTCCTATAACCGGTTTTCTTTATCAGTTTGAATGAAGAAAGGACGAAAATACTTGCAAGATATTACGAGCTCGTCTTATTTCGTCGATTCTCTTCAACTGCACACATCCTGAACAATATCAATTTTAAGTTTCTAAATTCCTGATCAAAGACGAATTAATAATAATTCGTCTAATTATATCATTTTAGGAATTGTTTTGCCTATACCTTCTATCTATGACTCGAAGTCATTGTAAAACGTATGTTCAGGAATTTAGAAACTTAAAATTGATATTGTTTAGGATGTACGCAGTTGAAGAGAATCGACGAAATAAGACGAGCTCGTAATACCTTGCAAATGTGTTCGCTCTTTATTAAAACCATCGAATTTTCTATACACGTGGACAATAAGCTTTCTGATTTATTACTGGTGATATTATTTCTTTTCTCAATATATGACTGCAGTTTATTCATTGTAAATACTGACTGTTTCATGATGAACTGTTCACCGTAGTCTTACTATCTCCTGTTTAATGCATACTATATTAGTACTAATAATTCACTGAAAAACGTTGAACTAGATTGTCAACTTTCTTTCCCCATATTGTATGAATCTATTATGACTAGATATCACCATTTCCTAGCACTTTACTATATTTTGTGATCTAATTCAGCCCAGTACGTTAATGAAATGTTATTATATTGTCACCCTATCATCAATCGGCTACTTTGTGTGACGATCTATCCACCACGCAACTGGCTATTGTTGTAATAATAAGAAATATTTTATTTCATAACTGTGAGAACTTGAAGAGAATTTATTAAAAAGAATAGAATTTTTCCTATTGAAAATTCTACCCAATTGAACGGAGGTCAAGTCAGGAAACACAAATATTACAACCTAACAAATTTCAAGTGAAACAATTGTTAATAATGAGGACTGATACGGGCTCCTATGATAGTATTACTTGACCAATGAGGTTATACAGAAAGTGACAAAATGGACTGAAGAATATTAATTTTAATTGATACAAGAATTCCCTTTTATAAATTTGAGCTGAGAAAGAACAAACACTGGTGCAGAATTACACGGAACCATTTTATTTGGTTGGTTCTCATCAGCTGCACACAACCCATAATCTTTGATAAATAAACAAAAGTCAGCGTAAAATCTAACATACTTTTGTCTGTCAGCAAGCATATTATTAGAGTGTCATGGTGAGAGAAAACATAAGAAGTGTATATATATACTTTTATATGTATCGTTAGAGAGAAGTTTCTAGAAAATTAATTGACAAGTTTGTTGTCAGGGTGGTAACAAATAAATTAGTAACAATTACGCTGTTGGATAAGAGAAGATCAAAATTCGGTGTGCGAGAGGTCAAATGAAAACATGATGATGTAATGTCATAAGGTTAACAAGAATGTCTTCTTGTGGAAGTCAAACGGAAAAAAGAGAAGGGAGTCGAAAAGATAAGTTAATGAAATTAGAAAACAAAGGGTTATTATGGGATGAGTCACCAGGGTAATTAAAGTTCAACTACAGATTCCTTTTGGACATATAGGTCAGGTTTCAGACCTTTTATTACAATAGCCTCAGCTAACCGAAGAAGACTTGAGCTATTTTGTCTGTTAATTATTTTGAATGATGCTGGCGCGTCTACTCGGTGTCTAATGTCTATCACGTGTTTGGTAATTGAAGAGATAAAACTACTTGACCCCTTTTACAGGAAGCTCCTTGGCACATATTTAAAGAATCTGACGCAGACCTTACTTTCTGTTCTTCCAATTTAACTGCTCCCACAAGTACATGTGAATTGGTAAACACAGTTGGAGATAATATATGAGAGGTGCTTGTCTATCTTTGACTGCACCAACAAGGAAGATGTTTGGAGCAGAGAGACTAGTTTTGCTGCAGGATATGTTCTAGACACGGGTATGCCTAAACTTATGCTTATAGTTCTCATAGTACCATCGCCTTTGAAGTCGAGTTTGATGAAAACTTGCTTCTTGCTGACCGTATCCACATCAGCTCTCTTATGTTCGTTCTTGCTATATTTGTCAATGAAGCTTTGTGGATAACCATTTTCTTTCAAGCAATTCTCAAGCAGAATTAGTTCACTATCTAGTTTCTCAGGTGAACATATTCTTTTCTCTGTGTAGTAAAGCGTTTTCACCAGCGTTCCTATGTAACTGACTGGGCAGAAGCTGTTGAAGGTTAAGTACAGAACGTTCCATATGCCTTTACGATATATCGATCTCTCGAGTGTCCTATCCGTTTTCTGCTCCAAGTTTATATCGAGGAAGCAAAGATTATCAGAGTCTTTGGGCTCCATCGTGAAAGTGATACTCTTATGTACATTGTCAAATAAGTCCAATGGAGATGAATCGTGACTCAAATCATCGCATACAATGAATGTGTCATCTAAGTATCTATAGTAGGCTGCTGTTTCATCAGTTGCATACATGAGTTTTGGCTGTTCTAGACTGACCATAAAGATATCAGCTGGCACAGGACCCAATGGATTCCCCATTGTAGATGATGAGAACCAACGAAGTAAAATGGATCCATGTTCGTTCTTTCTTTGTTCGGTTTTAACTGATTTGACAAGTAAATGTTCAAAATCAAGCTATAGTTTATTTTTACTCAAATTGAAAGTTTCTCATGCAAACTATCCTATCAGGAATTCAAAACAGATCGTTTTGATAGTTCTGCTTAAATTCTCAACAGGAATTTTTTCTCTATGTAAGGGAGACGACACACATTTTCATGCTTTCATTTTGCTAATATGGAATATTTTGCAATTCTACTGTGCCTACTCACAAATGTTTCAGTAGTACCTTTTATGCAATACAATTTAACAACTACTTTGTACGACAAGTATGACATCAACCCCATCTGATACATTGTGTCGATTAATTGTAAGATAAAAATGTCTGTTTGAATTTTACTGCCTCTTTTCATTTTTGTTTTCCACACTAAATTTATGACCATAACGCTAAATTGGTACATTTTGTTACACTTCCATGCTAACTGAATATATAATAATCATGAAAAAGACAGTGGTAGGATATTCACATAATTGCTTGCGCATATAACTTCACCCAAACAATTCCTAGACAGTTTCAGACTTCCGAAATTATTCGTTACTCAAATCAATAGTTTTTCATTTTTATCCAGACTTTCATTTTCCTTGCATATTTCGGTTATTTGCCACAGGTTGCCACACCAGCTACAAAATTTATTTTTGCACATTGTGAACCTTTCGAAGAACTCGTACATAAGCTTTTCATCCAAATCTTTTGGAACGAAAGGGTGCTATGTTGCTGAAATATGAATATCAAGAAAACGGATTTCGATTGACTTCACCACAAATCCTTCAGATATTTATCAGTGACTAGCATCCTTAATGTTTCATCAGTTTTCGAGTGTTAGCTTGCAGGAATTTGATAAATAAAGGTAAGTCATGAATTAACTTAAGTTAGACCACCAGTGAAAACCAAAGAGTACTGGACAGGTTTAGGACCTTCAGAAGTGTTCACCTACTGCTCCACCAGGGACGGGAGCGAGGACCTTCAGGTTACAAGGCCAGCCCACCGACCATTAAGCTAACTTGATTGAATCTGACAGCTTATGAATTTCACTTTCTGACAGTTTACGATGCTCACCAGTGACTGACTGCAGGTTGTAGTCGCCTGGAGTTCTACTGAGGAGTCATGTACAGTGAGGTCCACCAAGTTGGGTGTGATGGTAATCACTGGTCAATGATATCAGTCGGCGGTCGAGCTACATATTGCGGACTTGGAGGAAAAATTCTTGAGGTACTGGGATATGTCTAAATAGTTAAGATCCTAGCTCGAAGGTCTTGCGTTCTATCCCCGGTGGAATCATGAGTGAGTGCTTCAGGACAATCACAAACAGTTGTCTAGTACTGCTCGGTCTCCACTAGTTATCAAAATGAAGTCAGCTCGTGATCTTAGTTGCATCAGTCGTTTCTTGATGGATGAGCCAAACGGAATATATAATATATATATATATATATCCACTGAGTCACTTTGATTTTCCAGTTGTTTAACTAACATGTATAAACAGCTTTTTCACTTATTTTGCATTACCTATTGCTTCCATTAGCACAGTGATTAGTTCACTTTCAATTTTGATGTACTGTTTCTTAAACAATACTCTCAATAATTAAGTTAATCCGCTGCCTTTACTTTAATAGACGAGACTACTATTTTTTAATGACCTCTTTGTTGCCACTTTTGTAGGACAAAGTTGTTGAAAGAATGCCAAAATTACGAATGTTTACTGCTGCTTGAATCATACTCTGAGGGTATAAGGGCTTTAATCACTTCATTTGATCACTTTTTCCAAAGTGTAAAAACAACATCATGCCTGTTTTATTCATTATATGCACAATGAGGGTGTCATTGTCACCAAATAATTTATGAAACAAGATATGCGGAGCAGAAAGAAAGGAACTTCTTTTGTGAGTTCACTCAACAAACCAATCTTTGTCAATATGACCTCCAAACGTGTTATTATGTACCAGAAATTTGTACAAGTCTGTTGCTTTTAGTGAATGCTCTTCCTGCATACTTAAGGAAAACGGTGCGGAAATAATTTACTGGGGTAACAGAATAGGCATTATTTTGTATCACGAATCACAGTATAGACCGGAATTCGAATGACCAACTTTAATTCTTTTCTTAACTATCCTTTGTTGATATTTGCTTTGTGTTCAGCATTTTATTACTTGCCGATAGTAAGTAGTATGGATTCATTTTTTCAATATGCTGTTACTCTGATTGTACACTAGTAACTAGGGTGAAGTGTCTAGTCCTTTCCTTGGTGCAGATTGAATTTTATAAGTCAGGTTTGCAATGTGGTCACCATTCTAGATAGCTCGCCATCACGGTGTACATTGATTTGATGATATTAGATAGGTGGGGGCAATTGGCAGGAAGCCTTGGACCTAGGTTTCGTGCTAGTTGGCACTCGTCAGCAAGGCGTATCTGCAACCTTGAAAGAACTCATGTCCTTTCTGAGACTCAAGCCCATGTCACTCTGTTAATCTGTAAGCATAACTGTTGTCTGTTATGGAAGTTTATCTCACACAATGTATTATTATCCTATTTGATCTCAATAATTATCTTCTTATAGGTAAAAAACACCTGTCGTATTTAAATTCCACTCTCTGTTGAAGAGTCGGTTTGTAAGGATTAGATTTGTTTCTATGAGTTTGACCACGGATTGATATCAGTTAGAGAACCATTGAAAACCAAGGAGTAATGAACAGTTGTTTCATCCTAGTTTGGGAATCATCGTCACTACGGACTGACCACCAGGGTTCGAACCCAGGATCTTTTGGTCACAAGGCCAGCTTATACACCATTAAGCCACTGGGACCCGATTCAATGGCCAGTGCATGAATTCTAAATCCTGCCAATTCGTGATTTGGCGTGACCAACAGCCCATATCGTCTGTGTGAAATCCATCCTCAGACTTGACTGGTCGGACCTCACTGGTTACGACTTCTCACTGAAACTCCAGGAAACTCCGCCCTGCAGGAAGTCCAGTACTCCCTGGTTTTCAGTGGTTCTCTAAATGATATCAGTCCGTTGTCAAACTCGTAAAAACCGTTTATTTTTATTCCCTTTAATTTTTATCCGGACATTTGTGAACTGTTTAAGCTGACCATGGATCACTATTGGCCCAGCTTCACTGTTCATTTATAGTGACAGAAAGTGACAGTGCATTTGATGGCATTAAGTCATAGACGCTTCACAATTTGACGTTGGTATATTATATTCATTAATTATACATCGTGTTGTACTCTACCTCAGACAATTCTGTGCTTTTGGAATTTACGCGTAACTCAAACGTCTGGTTAACTAATCTAAGGCAATCATCTCTGCGGATTTCTTAGAAGAAATCTTCAGCCACTATATAGAATATCAGTAACATCACCTTTAAATTACATATCTGTTGAATTCACTGATTAAATCAAAAAGAACTAATTCAAAAACCTTCAAGCCTCTGTGAATCTCCTAGGTAATTAATCCTGGTTTATAGCTGATATTAGGTCAGTTATGTGTTTTGGTCTATATGAGTACTGCCAGTCGAAAACCACTCGGTTAACTGTGATAAATTACCTGTGGTTTGTGGTCAGATTTAAGTTAACGGGGTCATTAACTAGGCGGTTTTAGAATGATGATTCTTTTGGGTCATTGTAATTCGTAGGCACACTTTTTACTGACTCGAAAAGAAGTGAGGATCTTGTAGAACAAAATTTCAAACCAACAACGCATTATAAGGCTAAATTCCTATAGATATCGCTATTTTGTACGAAAAATTAAAACAAAAGCTATTTATTTTGACTCACTACTGTTAACAATCTTCGCTTGTCATACACATTATTCCGATGACAAATTAACTTGTAGGAAATGACCTCTTTTCCCAGATATCCTTTGTATTATGAGTTTTAATCGGTTCAAGAGCTACTGACTACCTTTAGTGACAAGAGGCGTTGTTTATGGTGGTTTCAGTAATTATCAGCATAAAATAAATTTTAGGTCCGTGGAGAAGATGAGTACATTTCTGCATATAATTTGTTTTTATGCCTTAATTTATATTTTCCGCTGATCGGTTATGTTGACAGGTCAGTTGCTGATACGTATGCTTCGATGATTTCTAAGGATTAAAGTGAAGTCATTTTGGTTGGTAGTCCAACATAGTCAATCAACGGGAAATACATATTAACCTAAAAACAGAAAATAACTGGCACTTGTTGTGCAAAAGATGATTCTCGCATATAGTGCTTCAGCATTTTTAAAGGTGGGTGCAGGGTTCGATTCTCGGTAGGGACACCATCACTCACTAGAAATGCAAGTACCTGCATCAAACGAGCTCCCAACGGGTTGGCAAAATACGTATCCAGGATTCCACTGTTAGTCAACATCAAATGAAATAACAATCCTGTAACATTTTTGAAGATAAAAATATATTCTTTTCTGTCAGGATATTTTGCTTATCCTTTATGAAAACTGAATCTGTATTCACCTGATAAGTGCACTTTCCGACTAATATAATTTCTGACATGGTTAGCATGCTAAGTATGCTTGTTTGCTTATATTTCGTATTCTGATTCACTGTGGCTGTTATACTGACCTTCAAATAATTGTTTACCTTTTAGAGAATTCAAAAATTGATACCTAACCTCAATCCAGTAAGTTTCAACAGCCAAATCAACATCCAGTGAAGAACCATCAACGCATATTTGTTATTACATTGTTGAAATTTGGGAATTTCGGACTACGGTGAACATTTTGATAACTTCTGACACCCAGGAGTTGTAATGTATTGCTTGATTAGCGCATCTGTCATACAGTCTCAGTTTATATTACTTTGATAAAATTGACATTACTTACTCCCTTTGGTTCACCACAAGTCGAATCAGTCTCTAGTAGATTCCATTAGGAATTCGTCTAGACATGGTCATTTCATTCTCAGGGAATTTAAAGTGCTAAGTATTTGTTCCTCTAGGAAATCAAACGGCGAAGATTCTTGGTGGTTTTCGAGCTAAAATTTACTTATTAGAATGAACCGACCAAAGTCGAAATAGATCAACCAGGAAAACATTAAAAGAAAGACAACGTGATTCATTACGAATATTTTAATTATATAAACTTTTGCAACTTAAAAGTATAAAGGATGTTGAATGGGTCAATTAAGAAATACTTGTGCCTATAGTACTTATTAAAAATGAGAGACTTATTCACATAATTTCTCCATGAAAAAAAAAACATACACTATCTCAAAGAAAAAGACTCCTTTTGTCATTTCATTTATGACTTTTCATAAATGGCTGAAATAATCAACTAATTCACAGAAAAGAACTATGTAACAAAAGATACATGGGATAGAAACAACAGACATACTTCAGTGTTCAAGATTTCTGAACTATGTCTAAATACAAAATGTTTCCCAATTCTACGAAATATATGTAAAAAAAGGACGTGAAAAATGAACGAATCATTGTAAAAAGACAATCTTCATCACAAATATAAATGACTGCGTTGATGCATAATGAAACCTAAATTCTTGCATGAATTAATCAAATTGTTAGACTGTTTGTTGCTTTTACTACATGCCTAAATGTGTTGTATATACACACAGAAAGTATTGATTGCCAAATTTATTGCATTTCATTAGTTAAAGTGAAATTTGCATGACACAGCAGATATTCTTATTGTTTTTTTTTGTATTGAATTGCAAATAATAAATAAGTCAGCTTCGCCTTGAAATTTTCTGAAAAGTAATAACATGATAATATATTTATGGGGACAAAATCTGAGGTGTAATTTCAATTGAATTAGATAACGCTTTAATCAAAAGGGAAGTGATTGATATGTCTTATCGGTTGAAAAATTATTTCATGCGTAATGACAGTATTGTCATCGTACAAGAGATTTTACTGAATCATTTTTCCTGGTAGACCACATTACTTTTGGGGTGTCGACAAAAAGCAGCGGCGGGGGTGGTGGTGGAGGAGCTGTATTATTTCCCATTACCTTTGTAGGATGAGAACTTGAGTTCTGTTTAAATGTTGTCACTTCTTTAAGCATAGCATCTGAACATGTATTATCGTTATTATTGCTAGTACCGTTATTTTGGAAACTTTTAATTGATAAATACGAATCACTTGCTTTAACACCATTGGAGATTTTTTCTTCACTATTTACTGAATATTGCGTTTTGTTTGCATTTCTCATCAAGGAAGACTGCCACTGTGGTAACACTGGCTTATTGCCTATTTTAGCTTCTGTGTTGCCATCAAACTTGCTGAAAATTTTGTTAGAATCTTTAAATTTTTCAGGAGGTGGAATAGTACCATTAGACGGTAAATTACGTGATAATGCCTTTTGGTGGAATTTTTCTGCAGCTAATTTAAACGAGTTTTCATTTTGTGGAAGTGAATCATCTTGCTGTTTTGTAGTTTTGATTGTACTTTCAGTGTACAGTGTACTTTGACAGCTTTTGTAATGCATGGGCTCGAAGTCTTGTTCTTCGTCTTCTGAAGCCATTTCTATCATGCGACGACGCTGAGCCACTGCCTTTCTTAAATTATCTTCAAAAGATGAAAGTTTACTTGCCTTCGGAGATGACTGTATTTTACAAGTTTCTTGACCATTATTGTAATTATTTTTAACACACTGCGGCTGTATTTCCTTCTCAGGTGTATTCAACTCAAATTCATCTGGAGGCGGTGGAGGTGGTAGTGACAGTTGATCTGACCAATCATCTTGACTTCGGTTATCTGGTGAACATTTTGAAGGCTTCGATATTTCTGTCAATTCGTTTAAAGCGGATGAACTTTTCTTCAGAATTCCTGTAGGAATTTCAGGTTTTATTGTTGGTACACTTTTTGTGGTAGGAATGAAAATTGGTGGTGGTGGTGGAACTGAAGCTGAAATACTCGAGGAAACTGTAGGCAACATTGGTGGAGGTGGATGAATAGGCGTGTTTTGAATACCATTTACAGATTCACAATTCCTTCCATTATAACCGGATTTTTCCTAAAATAAAACAAAGTGTATCATGTTATCAGAAGAGCTAGTACACTAGGAATGAACAGTCGATCATAAATAGGCTATGCATGAAAGCTATTCTATAAATAATAATGAGTATATATTTGATCTCAAGATTTATAAATTATGATTCACTAACTAACCAGTCCTTTGACAGTGGATAGGCAAAATATATTAAATTTTTGCATAATTTTATTTCACAGTTTTATCAATTACTCTCAAATGAAAATATTCAACTACCTGTGAAAAAAGCTTATCGTCTTTCCAGCATAAAGAACATACGAGAAAATCTGCAAACTTGGTTTGTGAAATCATTCACTATCGTGTTTACTGACTGTTGTGCAGCTAGACGCAAAGGACTTATGCCTTAAATATTCATTGCACAAATAATAGGAAAAATCAACACTGTATATTGCTAAGATAAGCAAGAAAAGCTGTATCGTGATATTTTTTTCTTGAAAGAATTAAATATTTTGTAATGATGTGTTTAGTGCTGAACATCAGAAATGAATTTCCTAAATGGTATACGCCTTTTATAATATTACTTAAAACCTAAAGATCTTGCATTTGCTGTTAGAAAATAGTGATGTTTAATGATAAATCCACTAAAATTTACGTAATTATATTTACGAAGCACTAGGAGTTTTCACTTCTCCGCAATCTGATTAAGAGACAGCCACCATTATTCCAATGTTGTTGTACAGCCAATTAAGCTCGTCTTTTCGTTCATACAACCGTTGCAAGCGGATAAGATTGACTTCAATGTGAGATTTTCACTTACTACGCTAAAATAGGTCCTCTCATATTAAAATCAGTAAAAACTTGAACAAACTTAAATGACCGTAAATAAGTTTTATGAGAAATTCTTACCCCTACAGAATACATTGATCCTAATTATATAAGTACACTTACATTGGAATTAATTGACATGTTCACTTCTTTTCTTTCCATAGTTTTGCCATTGTTTTGCTGTCCATTTTTAGTTAAAGTACCACAGTTCAGTGTTGGTTTACTGGCAATTGGTGGAGGGACGGGTGTTTTATATGAAGCCAGTGATATTTGCGAAGATTTCAGATTAGAAATTTCATTTCTGTCAGTATATTCAGTATTTCTTCGAAGAGTATTGAGCTTATTTGTTGAGACAAAGCCATTCAACAGAGGCTTGTTCCCTAACTTATTTGACTGTCTTGTAGAGCAATTCTCCGTTTTATGAAATGAATCTCTGCAAATAGTTCTACAGTTATTATCAATATTTATGGACCAGTTTGTTTCAGGTGAATTGCAACAATCATTTGAAAAAGTATGCTCGTAGTTGTGCTTCCTGGTTTTCGAATTATAAAGATTGTCTGATGATTCACAAAATCGGTTACCTGTGGGAAAAAAAAGTTTTATATAGGTGGTATTGAAATAAAACTTGAGCACTAAAGTAGAGTATATTTCCATAATGGAATTTTGCTAGTTGCATTTCCCCGAAATTAGAGATAATAGCAATCTTCTTCATGAGTCATTTTATTTCACCTTATAACATATATAAAGCCATTCATGATGAAGTATACGTCGTTTACAAAATAAGTACAGCAAGTCGAATGTGCAATCTCTGATATCGAAGTAGCCTCTAATTTATGACTGAATCGTCTTCTTACCTTCCTGTTCCACCTAAAATAGTTGTAGAACTGTCAGTAGTTCCAGAAATACAGAGAACTCAACTGATAATCACTTTTGAAAACTGGTCATTTCATTTCCTTTATGCAGTGACAAACAATGCTAAATACTGAGCTACCTTTAAGTTTTACGTAATGACAGAACAATTTAAACCTTTTGTGTTCTGTCTCATGAAAATTGACGTCAGTTTATTCAGTAGTAGTAAAAATAATATTTTTATTCAAGACATTAAGAGAATAAAGCATTCCCGTATCTGGTCTTCTGAGGATAAGTTAAATCGCAAAAACAGATAGTTACCATTTAATGACTGGTGTTCCAATGTGGGCGTTGTGGTGATCTGCTCCGCATCTACAGTTATTACCTTCAGTCCTAAAATATCACTGGAACCACGGATAAGTGCAACAACAGCTTCGTGTGACATGGTAGTCACGTTGATTCCATTCACCTAAAAGGAAGTAAAGTGTGTGAAACAAACAAAAAATTAGAAACTTGGAAATATATTCGCGTTCTCATGAGTGTACTCACGATAATTAGTTATCAGCATTTAAAAGTTTGAATGTAACTTAAATGCATTTAAATTTAAGCGAATCATATTATGCCAACATTTTCCGACTGTCTTAACAAGATAAAATTAACAAATTCTAATTTCTGTATAAGAATATCTACTTTGTGTTTTTCACGTTAGGTCAACTTCAGGAAGCAATGCACATCAATAAAATTTTTCACATATTCGTGCTCAGAATTCTGTTCGGAATAAAGGCATTATTATTGAAGAATTTTGGATGTGCTAAATTATAATTAAAGTATTTAATGTAATATATATATATATATTGTCACAGAACAACAAGAAGCCGAATCAGAATACTTTGTATTCCTTCCTTTCATTGTTTAGACAATAAAATTCATACCTCATTTATGAATCTGTCTCCAGTGAAACGCCCTTAACTGAAATATTTAAAAGTTGTTTCTATATCTGGCCTATAGCCAGATTAGGAACAAAAACAAAGCAGTTGACCTTTATATTACTTTCTTCATGAATGTTTACCTTCGGTATTTATACAATGACCTCGCTTAGTTCACTTGCTTGCTAGTTTTCTAGCCGGTTCCCAGCCCAGATAAAGAAAAGGGAATGGACGTGGGACTAGCAACGTCACACCAATAAACCTATCAACCGCTAGAGAAACTTCAGTGTACAGAAGATATATTAAAAATACAAAAACTTCAAATAATAGCAGTCTTATTCTTCTTTGGAATCGGGGAGGCGAAATGACACAGCGG
The DNA here is from genome assembly GCA_944472155.2 of Trichobilharzia szidati. NCBI lineage: Eukaryota > Metazoa > Platyhelminthes > Trematoda > Strigeidida > Schistosomatidae > Trichobilharzia > Trichobilharzia szidati. Next base: position 97,276,932 of record OX235279.1, read on the forward strand.
AATGGTGAAAGCCTTCAGGAAGCCAGTCAGCCAGCCAATGCGTATTCACTCGATGAAAGCAAGAGTAAGAATGAAGACGTGGAATATCCGTACAATGTACGAGGCTGGCTAGGAAGGCTGCCAAGGTAAGCAAAGAAATGCGAAGATATGTCTCAGGAGTACTGGGAAAGGAACTCAAAAGGAAAGAAGGAAGCTCACAATTATCCAATGCTACGCACCTAAAGTTAACGCGCAACAAGACACGAAGGAGGATTTTTACAGACAGCTGCACACAGTAATGGACAACATCCCAAATGGTGACATCAAAATCCTTATCGACCACATGAGTGCAAGACAAACTGTGAGCGGATAATCCAGGAAGAGAACTCATCATGGGTCGAGAGGCTACCACTCGGAGAAATGAATGAGAACGGAGAATTATTCACAGACTTCTGCTCTTTGGATGATTTCGGGTTCGGAGGCAGTGTGTACAAACACAAGGATATACACGAGGCAACATGAATTTTTCCTGACGGACATACCACAAACCAGATAGACTTCATCTCAATGTCGCTCGAGGAAGTGGAGACGCAGCCAGTCTGTTGGATACACGGTCGAGAAAAGCAGCAGGAGTGGGCCGCCTCAGACCATCATCTAGTTCAAGGAGACTTCAAGGTGAAGCTGAAATCCCGCAAAACAACTGCAGACAGACCACTGCAATTCAAACTCAACATCAGAAACTGAGATACAATACTACAAGGAGTGCCTTCACTACACATCAGATCAGATCAGATCACATGAGAGCAAAGTCGGAGACACTACGTGGCATCACTGAGAAAACCTGTGTGGAAGAACATTGGAACTAACTAACTTTATGAAGGTAGTGTTCAAGGAAACGTGCACAACTGTTCTAGGAATAAAGAAGAGACACGACAAGGAATGGCTGTTAATGGACACTTACCTGGAAGCTCATAGAAGCGAGGAGAGGAGGATGGTGAAAGAGAAGATGACTCAATGCAGAGATGGGCAACAGAAGGAGAAGCTGAATAAAGACATGAAGAAGAGTGCTAGGAGAGACAAAAGACAATTCTACAACACACTGGCCGTCAACTGAAGCAGAACATGCAGGCAGGCAGGCTGTAGGCAAGAGAGAACTTAAGACATTATATCAGAAAACCAGCCTGCTCGCTATCCAGGAAGGGATCAACTCAGACGATGAAACCAATAAAAGTTGTTCAAGTGAACCTGATTACCAAGGAGGAGGAAGAAATCAAACATTCAGCTGATCAGTTCAAACGACTCTTGAGTCGAACATCATCACCTGCAACTGGCCAACAAATAACACCACCACCGCCACCGACAGCACTCACTGAACTGCCTGCCAGTGGACACCAATCCTACAACGAAAACAGAAATCCTGAATGCGATCATGCTGTTGAAGCCCGGGAAGGCAGCATAACCAGATGGAATTCCCCGAAGCACTGGAAACGGACCTAGAGACTTCGACAGATGCTCTCACTCCATTATTGCAAAACGTTTGTAAAGAAGGAAAGGTGCCTACCGATTGAAAGAAAGCCTGCTTACCTCGTCAAGCTGCCAAAGGAGAGTGACCTAGTTAGGTCTTTGCAAGAACTGGCGTGGAAAAATGTTCCTGTCCATGCCAAGTCAAATACTAAGTCGCATCATCCTGGAGAGAATAAATGATGCACTGGATACAGAATTCCGCTAGCCCGGATCAAGCTGGAATCAGGAGAGGCGAATCATATGCTGATCGAACTGCAACTCTACGCATCATCATCAACGAACAAAGCGTAGAATGGTGGTCAAATCCCTACCTCAACTTCTTTCATTTACTTCGAAAATGCATTCAGCAGACAGCGTTGACCGAGAAGTAATTTGGAAACTAATTCAACACTTAGGCATTCAGTGCCCAAATCTTTAACAATCTCACCCAACAGCTGGCTATATAAAAATGCAAGCCGAGTGTCAGGTGATCCACAACGGAACCTCAGCCGGTCCTCTGAAGTGAATGCAAGAGTAAGACAAGGCTGGCTGCCTACTATCACCATTGGTATTCCTCATTGCTGTAGACTGAATTATACCACAGACTGTGCGGTGGCAGTGAAAGAGGAGACAGGAATATGCTGCACTGACCGACAAGAAGACTCCAGAAGTTCTGGATTTCGCGTGTGGATGATATATGTTTAATGTCACACAAGCTCGAAGACTTAGAACTAGGTGAAAAGCAACAAATTGGCTGAAGAAGTAGGCAGCGAGTACAGAACTGCAGGTGAACATGGATTAGACGGAGGTGATGAAGATAACCAACCACCATCACCACCAATAGCACCAGCAACAGCAGCAACAACCAGCACCGATCACCATCAACGGGAGAGATTTCGCAAAGTTTACTTCCTGCCTTCACTTATCTAGGAATCATCGTTTCAACCACAAGCACACGGCACGGATGAATATGTCAAAGACAGCCAGCCAGAATCGGAAAGGTGAGATACACCCTCATCAATCTGAAATCGGTTTGCAAATCTTCTGCACTCCACCTCAGCATACAGAACAACAACACAATTCGGATTTTGAACACCAGTGTCGAGTCATTCAGTCACTGCCTGTATATCGGTGAGAAGCATGGCGTTGGTTTTATAAACAGCAGTTCCAACAGCTAACTGCAGACTTTTACCAACAGCTGCCTTCGAAGGCTCCATATTGAAGATTGAATGGTCGATCGGCCAGAAAGAATTTGCAACATGAAACTATGGAAACAGACCGACTGAGAGCGAATTGCTCAACAAATGTTTAGGAGGAATTCGAGATGGATTGGGCACACACTGAGGAGACCGTGGAATGACATCGCGCGTAATGCAGGTCATCTCTTTAGTGGAACCCGAATGGGGAATGACTAATGGGTCATCGATGCGAGGGTGACATGGAGGTGATCGTTTGAGGAGAAGGAGATGAGATTGTGGACAATCGTGGGTTCAGTTGAAGAAGACAACAGAAAATAGAGCAAAGTGGAGATGTGTTTTTGAGGCCTTTTTTCCACTCTGAACCCAGGGGAACAATATTAATGTCAAAATCTATTATTTCATCATACAGAATGCTAAAATTATAGGATGTTTTATGGGTCTATACTTCCAGATGATAATAATTATAATATAAACTGACTAACACTTTTTAATTTTTTTTCTTTAGGCTGAACTTTGAATATATATAGATTAGACGGTTTTCAGCAGACATTTTATACCACAGGTTAAGCTGATTTTACAAACCTATTTAGTTTTATGAAAGTGAATACACTAGTAACTTTACTGCCGTCTTTAAAGCAATATATGAATGACTTGCAGCATAAGATGTTATGCTATAGTGCTTCACTTTTCTCATTTTTTACCTTTCTTTCTTTAACTTCAAATTTTTAGAAAAATAATTTACACATGAAGTCACTTAAATTTACCGAGTGGAAAATTTAGCATGAGGTGGAAATTAACATCTTTCATCGTCTGTGAAACACTTAAACTTCATTGTCTATTCAGCTGCAAATTAACCATGTGCGAGGGATATATGTACCTCAGACTTCTTCTTTAAACACATACCAAAAGTTATAAAACAATAAATTTTATTGGATCATGCTTATCTTAAGCGGAGCCAAATGACTCGTTGTGGATACAATTTTGGTTTTTAAGAATTGAATAATCCATGATGGGTCTGACCTCAGTTTTATATTTTTCGGAGTCAGTAGTAACATTGAATTTCAAGTACACACTTCATCCTATTTCGGAACCCTCAGCTGGATATATGTGCATTCTATTTCCTTCGGAGCTCGAATCACCACCTCTTGTTTTAAATGCCAAAGCGTGACTCAAAAGACCAATATGGGACTGGTCCGCCCTGAGGCCGGCATCATCGCTTAGATGTGGAAATGTGTTGTTTACTAGTCTCAAACAGAATAACAGGCATGCCAAGGATCCTAACGGTAACCAACACCTGTGTCTTCTGTTAAGTCTTCTAACATTTGCTTAACTAAAGGTTTGCACAAAACAAGCCTAAACGTCAGGCTTCTTATCTTAGCTAGAACTTTCAACAGCTCTAGAAAGTAAAATTAATTTAACCAGCCTGTCAAATCAGATAAACGATTGATAAACACAGTTTTATCTACAAAATATTTGATTCATTTTCATATTGCAGGATATGTTTGTGGATGTAAATTTGTTCACTGGTTTTAGTTCTCTGATAAGGACGAGATGTAAATGCACCTTAAAAGATCAAAAAAGATAGCTGTCCTTAATTTCTACCACATGTATTCTTTATGCTCTTTTGTTGAGTGATCAATTTAGCGTCTTTCAGATATGTTTAAAGTCATGACAGTTATGACCAAAAGTAAAATGATACCTTCTAGATATCTTTTAAAGGCTTACAAATCTATGTATTCACTGCGCTGAGCAATTTTTATACAAAATTATTCTTAAAGTTTATATGTCGTTTATTTAAACTAGTGAAAAAATGGACGTCAACTGTATTCTTGTGATCTACATTGACAATTCAGTGCATTCATCTTCTAGTTCTTTTCTGTTATATAAAATTTGACCAGCATAAGGAATTACAGGATTGATCACGAACCGACATCAGTTAAAGAACCACTGGAAATCCTTGGAGTACTTAACAGTCGTTTCGTCCTAGTTTGAGACTCTTCATCAGTACGCACCCATCCGGCTTCGCACCCACGAACTTCCGGTAACGAGGCGAGGTCATAGACAGTTCAGCCACTGGGATCTGACCCAATGGTCTATGAATTCAAACTTCTGCCAATTCGTGATATATATTTAGAGCAAGCACCAGCCAGTGTCACAGGCGATTGACTATCCTCGTGCCTGCCTTGGAGGACTTGGTGAATTCTTGCGACATAATCTGAAAACTCTAATATATGGGTATTGATATCATTGTTGAAACATTTTGGCTTTCACAAGGTGAGACTCCACATTGTTTACAAGCCTTGTTTTATGCATTCTCTGCAGGTCTAAATACACTTCTCAGCAAGACAATTATTATTTCACACAAAATTTTGACTAATAATTTCTTGTTGTTTATGTAGTAATCAGTAGGCAAACCAATTAAAGATATTTTGTTTCGATATAATCTCAGCCAAAAAGTTTAAAACTTCGAATTATTTAGTAGTCATATTGCTGCCAAAACCGAGCTAATCTTTCCACCAGTGATCTTCTCAGCAGTGATCTAGGATTACTTTACTTAAGTACATAAATAGTATACGTCAAGCAACTTGAATATTTAGTGATGTAAAACTTAAAAGATGGAATGAAATAAAAATATTCACAAATGAAATCTCATGGTACTCTAACAGATCGGAAAACTAAAACAATTGTCTTTTTAAGCTGGTAGATGGAAATCTTTCCGAAAAGTCTACATTATCGACCAACATTAATGTCTTTTTCCATGAATTAGCGTAATGTATGTAGTCTTTGGTTATGAAGTGAATATAAGTTGTATTTTGATGCAAATATTGTTAATTAGAAAAGTGTCGCTTTTGTGATTTTAAATCGGTTGCTGTGTAAGTCAGTTATTCAGTGATATTGTCTTTCGAAAATATTCGTGATAAACAAACCGAGTTTTCAGTTCTATGTTCGATAATAGCGTGTTATTCAAGCAGTTAGAAACCATGACACAACCTCATGAGCTTCCTTATTCACTTTGGTATTTCACATCAGAGTAAGCTAAAGCATTGACCTAACGCTGCTTCAGCAGTTTTTCAACTGAACTTAAAGTTATACCACGACATCTTAAGAGTATTAATCTTTTACAAACTATAATCTTGGACAAAATGCTCATACTCTATGTAATCAAAATGTACTACTTATCCATTTCTCGATTCTACACACTATGAATTGAATTATATATTTGTAAGGTTAACGGGTCAGCACCAACTAACAGCACTTACTAGCCATATCAAGATGACGTACACTTGACGACACAGATGAAATTGAGGTAATATGAACAAATCCTGCAATGTGAAATGAAGCGATTCGTGTACGCTACGAATGAGTTTATCACCAGAAGAGAAAAGTGCTTGCCTGCATTCATCCTTTTATTATCAGTGTTCAGACTACTAACATTTACCAGCAGTATATGTCATACGGTCAATAAATTCTGGTAAATGCGCATTCAGTATGTGCATTACAAAATACTGTGTCATAGTTCATATTTGAAATGATAATACTGTCCAACTTTCACTGTCTGTAATAAATTGTTTATACTTCAGCCTTTTTCTTTTCTACAGAATGCAGCTTGATAAGCAGGTTCTTGAGAGTATTTCAGTCCTAGACTTCACATTTAATCTGTATCAGCGCGCAAATAGAACCGACTTATATTTAAAAATTTATATAAATATATATATTTTCATAACAGAAATGTGACATGTAGTTTAGATAATGAGACTATCATGTTCACTGTATGCATATAAACAGTGGTATTCTACTGTTTGAGAATATACATTTGTATATGGCTATTACATGCTGTAAACGTAATTGCCCCTAGTGGATTTAAAGTTTGAGAAATACCTGTAGTATTTTAAGCACATCAAATATAGTTGTAGACAGATAAGCTTAAATAAATATGTCTAGTCTAAGATATATGTATTTATGGCTAATAATTGTGCTTGAAACGTCATCAGTAAATATTACCGTATAACACTGTGATTTTATCAAAATAAAATTTTATCCATAACGGAATTACACTCTACCAAAGTTTTATCCTTATATCAATAACATATACGTACTTTGTTAGGTAACAAAGAGTGATTAGACACTTTAGTCAGCTTGTCAGAAAAAATCACCCTTATATAGTTTTTTTTAAAAACTTCAAAAATTGTTGTGTTACTGAATATTCGCCAGTCTTCATCTGTACGAATAAAGGCTAAAACACATAACAGACTTAAACAGTGAACTGTTTAAGAGAGTTTATTTAAAGTATGATTAATTTTAGCTTACCTCTAATATGAAATCACCCGCTTTTAATCCAGCTCTACTTGCTGCGCTGTGCGGTTCAATTTTCTCCAAATACTGAGACGCAGGACACTCAAGAGTTGGTACAAAGTTTCCAGATGTACCTATGGAAATTAAAAATGAATGTTATTTTTCAAACCGCCATTAAAATACTGGTAGCAATTGAGTACACAGGAATATCCTTTTATAAAAGTTTTTATGGAATCTTTTGCTGTTACCAAATACCTGAACTAGGTTAGACAAGTAGACAGAAATTTTGCGTGAGAAGAACTGATCGACTTATGAAATAAATACAAGTACTTCCAGTTTCAAATAGATGGCAAAATCCCCGATCCAAAAGTTCTTTGTATTCAGTTTGTAGAAGGAAGTGTACCATTCTGTACGGCCTTCGAAGTTGGATGTAATATATTTCAATGCCGTAAGAACGCTTGTATAATTCATAAAATGCTAAATAGTCATACAGCAAAATTGAGAGTTGATTTGATTTCTATAAAGTTCGAAATCCTGTACGAGCTCACTTTCGCCTCCTAAACTATTGTCAACAAAGCTTTTAAAAACAAATATCACCTTGTCATGAAGTGACTGACAACGCATTTAATTAGAAAGGAAGTTGACGTTTTGCCTTTAGAAATTGAGATATTTCCTTTCTTTGCTATCATCAACTAGTAAGTAATAATCACATATAAGCAGATAGCTATTTCGTTTTACTCAGCACTGCTTAACCACAAATCCCACAAATGGATTAAAACCAAGGTCTTTATTCCTTCAATGGAGCATTACTACCATTGGGTAAGTGGTTTAGAATCCAGTGATGCATAAATTCTAAACATTGTCAGTCTGTGATATAGAGCTACCAGTGTCCGCTGACGCGTTGGATGACAAATTTCTTACCTCCTGTCTTCGACCCTAGGTGGGGTCTGATATATACACAGGTGACTCATCAATATTGATTGCGCCTGCATGATAATTTATTTCCCACACGTGCATGACTATTGACTTTTTGCACTCGCATTTAATAACTGAATTCCCATGGTTTGTTAATATTTTTAAATGTGACATTGATTTTCCTAACTGTATAAATACGGAGATTTTGTTTAACATTTCTACTGTTGTGGAGACAGTAAAAGCTCTCGTATCAACGTCCAGTCTTCTCTTTCTTTGTCTTGCGTGCCCGGCGGTATTGTCGTTGTTGTTGTTGACGTGCGATTAGGACAGATTAGCCAGCGCATTAAGTTAGATTCGCTTGTAGTCTACCAGGTCCTAATATCTCATACATAACAGGGTCATGGGTGCGCACTTCTGCAGATGAAATACCTATCCATCGCACTCCAGTTTAAATTGACTCTCTAAGCGGTGCCTGTTCAAGATGAAATCACACCCCTAAAAACCTAACATCTGAATAATTTCAATCTAGTTCAGGGGAAGCAAGTGAGAAATACAGAGACATAAAAATAGGGATTTTAGACTACATTTTGTGGTAGTTTTATTAATTACATCCCATAAAAATCTACAGTCATTATGATCAACTTGCAGATAACAATCTAACATGATGTTATCTCTATAAACGCAACAAATGGAAATTTCTAAGTAAGTATTTTGCTTCGAACATTAGTGATCATAAAGATTTATACCATGAATGATGTTCAGAGCCTCTATTGGTGTATATAACCTCTTTGTTAAATCAAATCTCATCCACTTATTTGGAAATAAAATCCTGGGGGCTGACAAGATTCCAGTTTTCACTAGCTGGATGGTTTACTAGCTGAGCGATGAGACAACTGATATAGTCTCAGTTTTTTCATCAGTTTTGAGAATTTTCTAACCTTAAGTTGTTGTTTCAGTTTTTCGCCCTTGAAGAGAACATCAGCTACAAGCACGTCTGATCAGTAATTTAACGTTTGAAAGATTACTTTCTTATGATACTGACTGAAGAAGACTTAAGTAACCTTGGTAGGATTTCTTTTATAATAAATGAGTCTATTTGAGTAATTAGATAACTAAGAATTATGTTGTCTTGCACAAGAATCCAACATGTCAGCTGTATGTGGTTAGAACAATGAAAAACAATTTTTCTCTTAATTGCTGTTTACAATATTACCAACTGTTTAACAACCATTTGGAAAACACTGCTCATGTTACAGCAGTCAAACAATGGATAACATTTTCATACAGCTTTCCTAAACGAAACAAAACAATTAATAGGGTGGATGACCAAATGTCGTTAATCTGTACTATTTACTATCCAGTTATTGATTTGTTTTGTATGTATGCCTACATGTATGCCCAACAGTGTGACTAAGGCGACGCCCACTTATGACTCATAGGAAATATCATTTTGTGAAACATTGGGTAACGCCTCTCCTTAACTCACCAATATTTTAGGTCCACACTAGTCATAGCATTTTTAAATAAATAAGGATTTTTAATCTTGAATAAGCAGTGTTCTTTTTCCCCTTAGAAATGAAAGCAAATGCAACAATTCTCAGCTGGATGTCGCAAGGGTAATTGTAACTTTAATTTCTCGAAGTAAAGACGAAGAAAGTCACTCAAAGTAAGGATAGCAAAACGATAAATATGATCGCATATAATAAAGTTATTTTGTACAAAGAACATAGAAGGTAGAGAAGTGAGATAAACCAACAGTTGTAAAATACATGATTCTAGAGTGCGTGAGAAAAAGATCCTTACGGTGGTTCACCAAGAGTTAAGTCAGAGTACCACCACACACTTATTATATTCCCTTTAGACAAACTTATGACAAACACTGTTTCAAAAGTTCTGCATAGTACCACTTATATTCCTCCAATTATTATTAAATATTCCAGACTAGGGTGCAACAGAAAGTATGCCTTCACTGAATCAGCATAGATTTTATCAATAAACAGAATATTTTACCTGCAGTTTTGATAATATAATCTACAAATAGGAGGCTCTTCAAAGTATGTAGAAAACATAGTTACTAATTATTTTGATGATCTTCACTGAAGTCCTGGCCATATGGGTGGTTGAAAAGGTCTATAAGGTCTAATGGGGGTTTCTAAACTGCGTGCATAAATTTACGCATACAGAATATGCCAATTTATTTTCCTATTGGTTAGCATAGTCGTGAGGCTACCAGTAATTTTAACTTTTCAAAATCCCCTACATATTTCCATTTATATTGAATTATGAATCGCATATATGCTGAATTCATTAGTGCTTGATAGCTTCTGCATATCCAGTGGTGTTAAACAATGCAATCTTAGGCATCACCATTATGCAGATTCAATACGCGGAATGACAGTAGGGTATTACAAAACAGTTTCTTGCTTTTCTTCACATACATCAGCAAAATTACAAACAAACAACCAGTCTGCAGCACATCTTCATGGTAGTGCAGTCTAAATCATTTTCAAAGCTTTAATTTCATTCATCAAAATTTGTGAAATCTTTTCAATATCTGGCTGTAACTCAAAATTTCATTAAATGGTCACAGTCAGACGTGAATTAAAAAAATAAAGAACGTTTGCCAATATATAAAAAAGGCTTTCAATAATTCGCTCACCCCTTTTACCGCGTACAACAAATCCAAAACCATTTGATCCTCTCTGAAGTGCAATCATTCTAGGTAAATTCGTGGTATCCAAATCACTGTCAAAAAGGCAAAATTAATTACAAAGTTTCTGGTCATCTGGCTAAGTATTTTTTTAATATTGAAAACGTCTATCTACAAAAAAACAAAACAAAACCTGATGGTAGTTTTCACAGTTCATAAATTAATATTTCATTCCAATCACAGATGTTAGCTGAATAAAACTGTGGTTCTCCTATCGTCAAACCTATAAATATTAGATAAACTACATCTCTCTGCAAAACCTACATAGGAGTTTCTGAAGCTTAATAAATACGTAGCATGCAGTAAGTAGAATGCAATAAGCTTTTTGCTGTATTTAAACACTTATGGTTAATACTGAGACCTCAATTAAGTTGTTCTTCGATTCGTCATCACTGATGCGTTTGATACTACTTTACTGTCTACTAAAAAATAAATTGTCTGGATTAATCTTGGTTTGTTGAAAATGACCTCTTTATTTGGACATATTCTCTTGATAAAATCAAAGTTCATAAGTTTTTAAGTGAGATGGAAAAAAGAGAATACAGGTATTATTATTGTTCCCTTGAGTTCTGAGTGGAACAAAGGGCTTCAGTAACACATCTTCATTTTGTTCTCTTCACTGCTGCCCTCTTCAGCTAGGTCTACGATTGCACTTGGGAGAATTTGACACTGCTAAAATGGGATTCCTTGTGTATACTGATAATTAATAATTTTAAATCTAATAGTGGTCTTACAAGATCTTGTTACGCTGATTATTTTAAAGTTACTATGGCAACAAAAGCAAACACGAACACCGTTTTAGGCCTGCGGAGAGATTACTAGGTATAATTCGTGTATGGCTTACACCTGGAAAAATTCACGTAGGGTAATCTAAGGCATTCAAGCGCCACATTCAGTAGGGGACTCAATAAGAAATAATTAAGATTTGACTTATTATTTATTGCAAAGCAATGTAATATCTCTTTCCTGACAGTTTTTGCACTGCCTATACCACTCAAATTTAGAAACAAATAAACGTAAGGCAGAAAAAAGTAAACTTGTACTAAGTGGCAGTGGGGAACACGGTACATTTGTTGGGAACTAAATATCCACTTCTTGAAATTATGTGGCACAATGTCATGTCATAAATGTATTCACAGAAAATAGTCTCAAGTTTAATAAATTTGACGTAGTGTTGCAATCACAGGTAGCTAATTTTTGCGTATAGTGGAGATAATGTGATTAGCGGGCATGACATTTTACATTATATCCAGGTGACTTTCCATCTTTTCATTTGGTGTACTAAAATATTATCTGGCTGAATACTGTCAGATTGCATGTTTTTAGCATAATGAGCTTAAATAGTAGACTAAACAACTGTAATATATACAGATGACTGCGTAAATGCTAAATGAAGCGAAATGTAACTTGTTATAATGATGCACACTTGACAATATTATTTTCTATAAATCAGGGGAGTATTAGACTGTTCACATTTCAAGATTCAACTTGAAAAATGCTTGCTAAATATATTTCATGAGTGAAAGAGCCACTCGTAAAAATGAGCTTCTAATATATAAGTAATGTGTTAGTATGATAATCAGCGTGTGACAGTTATGCTGGGAATTCATTGTGCAGCGTCAACTATGTGTGTGACTCTGTTGGTTGATGTCTTCATCAAGCTTAGCAAGCGCCTTCAAATCCCAAATGAAACAAACAGATTAAAGTATGACTTGTTCTCCAGAAACACTTGTAAAGGAAATATCATCTGATCAGTGTTGTTTTACTTTAAAGACAGTTTTTGATGCAAATGGATATACAAGCATTTGGAATTATCTAAGTGACGTTTGTAAACAAATGCGAGAAGACTGAGTAGAAAAATAATTTCGGGACTTTTTTTAATGCAGGTTAATTAAACTATGATAAAACTCTCACAAACACTGCGGTTTGCAGATTAAAAATAACTTAAGCGATTTACGGTAGTACTAAGAGCAGTGTGTTGATTGCTGTTATCACGCTTAAACGTATCTAATTCCTTTTGATGGGCAACTTTTACTGTAAGCTCACATTTGAAATCAGTGAATTATAACTGATTAGTTAAACTAGTACTGTATACTGCCCTGCAGATTATTATTATCCATTTTGGTTCGGAATGGAACTTTGGGTTTCAGAACCACATCCCCATTTAAATCGGTTTTCTGCATTCTTTTTTACCTGATTCCATGACTGACCATAAGCTTTAACTTTCTCCTCACAGCATCTCCTCTGAGGTACCCTCATTGTTTCCCATCGGGTTTCAATCAATGATCTCATGTATGATTTCACTGAATGGTTTCGTCGGCATGTGTCCAATCCATCTACATTTCCTTCCTCAAATATGTTCGGCGATAGGTTCTTGGCTCGTTTGTTGTCGGAATTATTTGTTGTTTATCTCTTTTGGTTCAATATATGATGATAATTATTACCAAGCCAGCGAAGATAATTGCTGGTGAAATTCTACAACCTGCTAGAAATCCTTTTCATGACGTTGACAGTAAAGCTTTGGAGATAAATTATTTATTCTCTTTGGGGGCAAACGTTACCAAGCTTTCATCAAAAGATGAACGTGAGGTTAATAGTGAGTTATGGAGGAGCATGGAGGATATATTTCTCGAAAAAATAAAGTGAACTAAGGTGAATCATTCAAGTGAAATGAGTCAGTGGCACCTGTCTTGTCTGGTGTAAAATGCTCATAGTTGAAGGACTGTATGCATTTTACTTTTACAAGAAGTATCAACTGACCTTTCTGGGGATTTTTGTTAAATAATGATATACTGAACCTGAAGAATTATTAGCTATACTTTTATGTTTTTTGATGACCATACCGATAATTTAGGCCTAGTAAAATGTAATTTGTGACAAAACACGCGACAACTTCTTTCATGCGTATAAGCCCATATTAGCGTGTTTTCAACATATTTATTGCCTTGCTGATTTATTCACCAATAATATTTTGTGATATCCATTTGGACAGAGATAGAAACTTGTTTATCCGAAGGGCTTTTTCTCAACGAAAGCAGTAAAACCTAAAAGCACTATTTAAAAATATTAAGCACACTACAATCCTATCAAATATATATGAATCTGAATACTGTCTGGATGCAGCAGTTTATCGGTTTCAGTAAAGTATAGTATGTTTCTACGTTAATTACTCTGTAAACTCAGTATGTTAACGTTTTAAAAACTAAATATCCATGTTAATATTTTATCCATTTTGTATGAATTTATTTCATATCATGTATTCAAAACTAAGGTCAACATACAAGTATAATGTACATAAATGCGAATAAACTTACGCAATACTGTCACGATTGGCTAGTAACAGCTGTAAAATTGCGGACGTATTCTTGACACTGTTGGTAGACGGAGCTAAGAGATGCAAAGTGAAAAAAGCATGAAAATTAAGTAGTCTAGAAATTTCAGTTAACAATTAAAGATTAAGAATATTTGTATACACGCATGTATATATATATATACATTTACTGGTTTTATTATGATATTATGATTCCTATCGTATCAGACAAGGAGTGCTCAAAGCTTTCTATCCGTACTCCACAGTTAATTACAGCAGTCAGTGAAATTATTTTGAGATATCAATCACAATGAATTTGTACAAATAATATCAAACTATAATTTAGGCAGATGCTATCTAAAAATGATATCTAGTTATTGCCTCTAGTTGTTTTCTAGTTGCTGAGTGATTATTTCTTTTGGGGAATATCAATCACAATGTTTATCATCTGTCTAGACTGTAATTACCTTTTCATCAATCAGAAGTGGTATTAAATGTAGAAATATGAGTGCTGATCAGAAAATAATCGGTCAATAAGTTATACATTACAAGTAACAAATACGAGCAATAATGTTAATAAGTTTTATTTTTTGCTGTACTAAGTACTAAGGAGCTTTCGTTGAATGGCAGAATCTTGAAAACAGTAATACAAATAAAATTTGCAAGATGTCTGAGGATAAATACACTACCAACTAGCCTCCTTCAGCCTAAAATTCATTTATTGCATAGTTGAACTTATGTGACAGATCGTATTCAGTGTATAAAAAATCAACTGCATTAATTACAAGCTTGTATATTTTTTGCCATTCTGATAGTGATTTTTAAGATGAAGCGTATCAGTCAAATATTGACACACATTGCATATCTTGTCACTAAGTATTCAAAATGGTATTCAGTTCGATAAATGCATCTCAAATTTATCGTTAGGTCACTGAAGACATCATATCAGTCTTCCCCTCAAACAAATAGTTCACATAAATTTAGTTTCAACCGATTAAATAACATTTGACAACCAATTATTTTTTGAAATGGTATTACTTAAGGCACATTTCTGCAAATAAAGTTTAAGTAAGCCACTCCAGAATGTAACTCCAAGGCAGAGCATTATTTATAACGTATACAATTATACAGTTTTATTAACTAATCAGTAAATGGATCACCGATACAGGAATAGTAATTTTGGCTTAAGGATTTTGTCGAGTGCACTTTAAGTATAGCTTGCCTTTTATGGATGATTTCGATTAGTCAGAAGTTACATTTTCACTACCCAGATACACAGTGACTGCAGTATATGATAAGGAAAGGAAGCTCCTTTCTCAACTTTCTTCTAGACTGTAATGCAGTTAATTTATTTTAATGCAAGATATAAAGATAATTTTACTTTATGAAAAACTCAGATTTAAAAAGATTCATTTAATGTATCTTGGACAAATGATATCCAAAACGATGAACACTTTATTAATAAAAGAGCAGAAATGATATGACAGGATTTTATAGTTATATGAATAGCTGCAATTAATTTGAGCGATTACAACTAAGCAGTTAAAAAAATATAGTTTAATTTTAAATACCATATGATCAAGACAACTGAAGCGATGTGTTCAAATTGTTACTTGAACATTCAGCATTCATCAAATAATATTGTCAAGGCATAGATAGGTAAGCTACAATACTTTTCTGTTAGTGCAGTTTAATAAAATTACAGTTAGTTTTTGTTTGAAAACATTTTGCCAACCGAATCGACAATACACAATTCCCGGTAAATCTCAATTACCGGAGAAGGCACTGACATTTGATCATCTATCACATTTAATTCCACTGTCATATCTTTTAATTTAATACGTCGCGTCATCGCACAATCTGTCACATTGAAAACAATCACTTGAGGTTATGGTCATGCTACCATTGAGAAGGCAAAAGTGGATAAAAGGTCTCACAATTCCTAAATTGCAAGCGACAAGTGAAAAAAGATTAGAAAACCATGAAACTATTATTGTGATGAGTACTGGCCAAAGTTTTATCACATAAAATAGCGTGGTAGTAGTATTTCTTGCTGTCATACTCTAAACCTATACACAAATATTGCCCTCCTTATTTCTTTTATCATTGTTGATCCTGTTTGCTATACCCAATTTTGACTCAAATTATGGAACAGTGCCAAAATTAGGACTGACTGAAATAATACTGCAAACCTACAAAATATTAACAGATGCCTTTCTACCAAGCTAATAAGCACTAAATCAAAATTAGATAGTAGGAGTTTAAGTCGGAGAAGATTAAACCACAAGGTATATTGTCACTGAAGAGATAATAAGAAGTCTATGACGCTAGACCGGGATGTGCAAATAGTTCAAAAACGATAGTTTCAAGTCAAGCATCTCCGATTTAGGTTCTACAAGACACTATTGTCCATGAAGAAGTTCATATTCATTCTGAATCAACTGTATAACATTGATTCGATTTTATGTGTTAGTGAAAAATGAATTAGAAATTCATAGGTATACTACTATGCGACGAACGATCGATGATTTAGATACATAATTTTAAATTAACAAGTGAGCATGAAGTTCTTCTGACAAAATCTCAAGTATAGATAGAATTCGTATTGACATAAGCATTGCTTAAAAGAGTCATATTCAAAGTTCACGATGTCGCATAACATTTTCTCGGCCATACACTGAACATGAAACAAGCTCATCTCGCAGTTCTTTGAGAAAATATAGGGATAATTAAAGTGAAAAAAAGAAATAAAAGGAAACTTGTTGTGTTTATTTTAAACTCATGATTCGTACAGAACACTTCACAACTTTATATTCAGTATCTTTTGTATTGGAGACGTTTTCTAACGTACATTCCTAGCGCCTTCCTTATTTATACTCATTCCAATAACCTTGTTTGAATAAGGCTTCTTTGCTTCACTATCGATCATGCTTAGTTTGTTTACGTGTTATAACTGTTGTGATTGACTTTTTCTGTTACTGGCTGAATTTAGCAGTTAAGTTCTGTACACTTTTGATGTCAGATTTCACAGTTCGATCTTAGAACTGCGATTCTAATTTCTATACAGCCTGAATTACTTGTCAGTCGCTTGTTTAATCACTACTGATGCAAACTGAAGCGCAAATTTCAGAATGATCGTTACTACATTCTGGCGATTGTAAATTACATTTTTATCTACCAACTATAATGCCGGATTATATTTCTTATTTGAAGTCTTTTGACTTCATAATCAAAAGAGGTCTATTCGAAACTTCTTATGCAACTTTAAAATAAATCTAGTGGTTGCATAATGATAGTAATACCATTTTAATTGCTGAATGAAAATACAGAGTAGAAGGCGTGATGGAATAACTTCTGTTCGTCTGTTTTGTGGCGATTTTTAAGGGTACTGTGTTAGTCAGTAAGTGTATCTTTACTCTAAAGAGATTATACTGATATCCTACAATAGTTAGGCTGTTCGAATACATAAAAACTCCGAGAAACCAGAAGAGCTTAGCAACATGTCAGATATAGTAAGTAAGCCAAGAATTCGTTGTTTACTCAAGCAGATTAGTAACCTTCTTATAAAGACTAGATAATATGAAGGTTTATTTAAAGAGATATTTGCAAATATACATTGCTAATTCGTCCTGGGTTAAAAGTCATTCGAAGGTAACAGCGAGATTTGCACCAACCTTATTTCGGCGTGCATGCCTATTTTTTTAGCGGCTGTTCTTTCGCTATCTATCACTTGAAACATAATACACCAGTGTGGTCAGACATAGAAAACGAAGATATATATGTATATATTAGAATGACTCACTCTGTGCATATAATTTAACAACTCTATTGATGTGTTTTTAAAAATAAATAATACACATCTATTTTAAGACATGTTGACCGAGTTACCGGCACAGTTATAAATCATTTAAATATGATTCATAATTTGTTTGAATTAATATAATGCAAACAGCAAAAAAGAGACTGTGCTCAAAAGACACTCTATAGAGAAAGATGCCTGGAAACATTGTGAAAATTTGTTATTTCTTTAAAATAAGTTGGAATCAAATTGCCTAGGCGAAATACACACAAACAAGTGATATAAAAATTAAGGAGTTTTAAAACAATGTTCAATGAAACTTTAAGAAGCGGATGCTGTGTGTCTAAACTATGATATGATAAAATACAAAAAGTAACTAAATAGATATTTGATGAAGATTAACAGACTTGTTTTCTTGTGGGTATTTTTTATCAGAAAACTTACTGTTAGAAAATATAAAGTAGTCGGTAAATGTTTTACCAGACTTTTGTGTCTGGTATATAAATATTTGTAAGTCTGAGCATGATCTAGTATTATGGTTAAGCTGTTTAACAAAACCTCATAATCAGTGACTTGTATTTATGCAGCTACGGAAAAAACGGCAATACCGTGCAGAGAGATGAATACTTGTGACTATGTAAGCAGTAAGTCAGATGGTTGAAATAGACATTCTTTCCAAACGCTTGGTATGGAAACGCGTAAAAGCACCTGACTTATACACCATTTTTACACGTCAGATTCAATATCCTAGTTATGTGACGCTGAAAAACAGGCGCATTTACAGGAATTTCTTTATTTTTGAAGATCTTTAAGGTCAAGGTTGTAACAAATTACTTTATCAGACAATGAAATTCTTTTCTTGAAATGAAGTGCTTCAAAACCTGTTTGACGACAGTTTAAACTCCCAATGGTTCACTAACTGATATCAATCTATGGTAAAAACTCGTATAAACAGATCCAATCCTTACAAACCAACTATTGAAAATTAATCTGATGCTCGCTAGTGACTTGCTACAGGATGGAGTTTCCTGGAGTTCTAGTGAGAAGTCGTCACCAGTGAGGTCCATCCAGTCAAGTGTGCGGATTGTTTTCCCACCGATGACATTGGTTGATGGTCGCGCTAAATCACGAATTGGTAGAAGTTAGTATTCATGGGCCATCGAATCGGGTCCCAGTGGCTGAATGGTCTACGAGCTTGCCCTGTAACCAGAAGGTCCTGAGTTTGAACACTGGCGGTGGATGCGTACTGCCGATGATTCCCAAACTAGGATGAAACAGCTGTCCAGTACTCCCTGGTTTTCAATGCTTCTCTAACTGATATCAGTCCGTGGTCAAACTTGTAAAGACAAATCTAATCCTTACAAACCGACTCTTGAGAACATATATAATACCCTTTTATTCAACAGAATTCGATTACTTAAACTTTTGTGTATCGGCATGGAAGTAACTTTATCCTTTAAAAAAAGCGTAATCGTATTGTTTTCGGATTAAGTGATGATATAAAGTAATGTGTACTATACTATTCCTTTCTAAGTACTCTTTTGTATTTTGTGATTACTGTTTGTGGAGTATATATATAAACAGAGACTGTATGGGGTTTTATGAGTATAGAATAAAAAGACCACCTTGATGTTTGATTCTGCTATGGTGACTAAATAATTAAGATAAACAGATGCATGCAAATCTTATTTATAAAGCCAACAAAATAATAGACATCAGACAGTTGAGGACTGCTCAAATGCTTATAATCAACTCAGCACTGATTTAAGGCATACTTAAGTGCAAAATGTCATGTTTATACGTCTTCTAATGCTCACAAAACTCTAGATGTATCATTAGAAATCTGCAGACTTGGTTAATAGCCTATGTTCTTATCTCATTATTCCATTCTTATTTGTTCTTTTTATTTGTTTCTCTCCTCCATCTCCCTTTTTAACTAAAATGAGCTACTCAAATTTCATCATCATATATCTACCTTTTCGCACTTACCCTCAGTTTAATTATATTTTAGCTAATAAAATGTATCAGTCTCCTTTTTCTCTGTACGTGTATGTTTGCATGCACTGTATGCGTGTGTACTGAAATGTTTTCATCAGTATTAACAACTGAATATTTTATTGAAAGCAGATTATTTTATTCACTGAGCTAAGGCCAAATGTCTTGCTTTTAGGTTGTTTGAATATGTGCGTTAATGAATAGGTTAATCAGTGACTGATACGTACATATCAAATGCACGGAAGTGTACAACGCCTTAAATCCCTTATTTAAATATATATATATATATTCAGTTTACAAATAAAACACAAAAGAAAATCACTAAAGTAAATCATTAGTATTTCAGATCAGCCAAATCCATATGTATAAGAATAACACAATTCAAATTTTATACAGGAACAAGTGAAAACTAGAGTAGGCAATCTGATACAATAATCGTTGCATGTGTTTATTTTTACTATTTCATAACTGGTAGCAGAACCTACAGAGATTGATGTGAAATAATTAGCGATGTAGAACAATGCAAAGTAATAGTGACACGCAAACAGTTTCACTCAACTCTCATTCCTTTTAGCCTGTTTTAGGACACATGTAAGGCATGTTGGTTTCTAATTACATAATGATACGATAGATATATTATATGAGAAATAGGAATATTTTTTTAAGGATGACATAATGACTTCATAAAATATTGCATAGTTCTGATATTGATCTTTATGTATCCTATAGATAGCATTTTTGTTCAGACTTACTGAGAAATGGGAACATGCCTAAAGCATTAGTGTTAATACTGAACAGTAACTATATCTCACCCGGCAACCCAAATTATCGACAGTGAAGTTTAAGTAATTTTGTTTGTATAATTTTATTACGGTATTAACTTTCATTTGTCATTTAAAATCTTTGGAGCCTCAAGGAGGTTTTCAGGTGTTATGTGATATGAGGAAATAACCCAGAAGTGTACACCTTCCGTTGCTTAGGTCAAAGGTGAGCAAAACCTTTGGCAAATGTGGTGAAATCCAAATGAATTCAATAAGTAGATGTCATAATTTATTATTCAGAGCAACTCGAATATAGCTGATTCGAATCCTTTCGTAAAGGAGTTTTACATTACAGTTTTGTTCAGATTATTAACATATGACGGTTCACAAATTCAGAAAATTTTAAACGGTCTCACCTACAACGCAATAACTAGATTTTATTCCTGAAAATTTGATTTCTGCTGAAGTTGTTTTCAGAAGTTAAGACATAGCCATGCTTATTTGTTAATCTGCGTCAGTGGTTCAGGGGCAGAATACTTGCCAGCAACCCACGTGGTCTAAGGTTTGATCCCCGGATGATGCATTCCTATATCTGGCTTAGCTGGTAGTAAGCTCCGTGAATAATTAGGAGGGTGATGTTAGCAACCCCACTCCGTCGAAAAATAACACCTCTGCTACTGAAACTTCAAAATTTGAAGAACTATGTTCCATTTGGAATGTAGATGATTAAAATAAATAATAAAAATTTTATTAATCTAACAGGGGCCCTCAAGTCTTACTCCCATTACTGGTCTACCAAAGCAGAGCCAAGTATGGCCCACCAGCATCTACTTAGGGATTGTCCAGTGGGATTAGTAAAAGGACTGATAAGGTCACTCAGGAGTAACATATTAGCTGATACAGAGCACAAGATTGATAGAAATTCAGACTTAACCATTCTGTACAAGGTGCCACCACAGTTTTCTAGGTTTGTATGCCTTTGGTTGCTAAGTATCGTTCAGACATCTGTCATAAGAAATTGTCGACCCAGATTTTGTGTTCAGAGAAAGTTTGTCTAGTTCGTATCCCTTCCATGACCCTCATACTGTCCCAGAATAGTTTTCTTTATGGTTAACTTTAAATATAATCCTTATTTTATTTTTACTTCTATCTTTATTTCCATTATTTCACTGTGTAATAACCACATATTTTAGTGTCATTTCCACAGTCAGTTATAAAAGTGGACTCTGTCATCCTGTCACCTTTCCATTCTACTCCTACAGACATACGCACTCTACTTAAACAATCACAGTGACTAATTACACATATTATATAAACACTTACAAGAACTGTTCCCGATTATTACCATGACCGAACTGATTATTATCCACGAATTCACACAGCTGAACTTTATTTAATCCTACTAAACACATTGGTAGCACGTGTTCATAGTTGGCAATGTGATTATGTAATTGTAGACCCTGATTACCGAAAACTCGTCCAGGCTTAAGTGTTATTCTGACCGTTATTATTATTTTCACTTGATTAATTTCCAGCATTATTTCACTTGTCACCTTTTATTTATACTAGCAGATTTTCGCAATGTTGTCTTATGATGATTCCCATCTTGTTGAGTTATGTTTTAATTGCCTACGAGTCTTATTAATTCTACAGCCCATTCTAAGATTTATTCCATGAACCATTTTGCTACTTGACGTCTAGCTATGATTATGATCGCAAATATTTTGTCGCAATTCACATTATTATTTTTAAAAAATTCTACCTACACAATTGTACAGTTTAAAAACAAAGTTGTGAAAAATTCTTTTCTCTGAAACACTTGTTTTAATTTTCTGTATGTTCCAATGGGAATTCCCCATAAAACAAATTGTGTCCCTTAACTGCCATTATGGAAATATTTAGATGTTATACAGCCAAATTAAGAATTACACTGACTGGTATATAGAATCAACTGATTCCTGTGCCTACTCGAATACTGATCGCAGGTGCATTCCCATTGGTAAACCGGTGCGATATGCTAACCAAAATCCCACATTTTTCCTTTCGTGTTTCCAGTGGAGCACGGAGCTTTGAAGTTTCATGAGCAACGTTGATTTTTACCAGGTGGTTTTGCTAGCTTCATGCCCAACTTTCCTACTTTTCTGGGCTTGCTCTCACTGAGGGGAGGCTTAGAAATGCAACAGCCGGAAACTGAACCCAGCTCAAGACAGCCAACTAGATTTTAATAGTAACAAGAGATATTTCATTGTCGCGTAATTCACTTTAAATTATTTAAAGAGATATTAGGCTCATAACAGTTCAGATGACATCTGTTCTCCTCAATGATTAACACAGTAAACAGAAATCTGACATCGTATTCATTGGTGAGAAATCAGTAGCTGTCACATGAACTTTTGCCTTACAGCTGTCTAATGATATGCCGCATGTTAAATACTCGGTAGTTAAACAGTCTGTGACATTTCTGTAGGAAAATACAGCTTATCTACGTATTGGCATATAGCTGTTTTGTGTTTCGATGTCCGTTCAGTGTGATAATGTGTGGATGACACAAAACTCTAAGAGAACCTGTTGATTGACTGAACTATAAAACAATCAACCGGTGTGGTAGACAACTTAACTAGTTCCAATTAACTTTTGCTGAAAAGTAAATCACAAAAGCTGCGCTACAATTACATGACAATTCATTTATGACTATCTCATTACGAGTGGAACACCTCCAAGTAATTTGATGATTTTTGATGTCTTATAGCCAGATATTCAACTTCTTCTTCTAATTCTGCCAACTACTATTTAGTCAAAACTACACTATACAGTATTTACCAGAATTTCAGATCAATATATGTACCAGTTAACTGTCTACCTGTTTAGCTTTACATCAATTATTACGAATAAATAAAACCTTATACTCAAGTAAAACAATGGTGATGATGATGATACAGACAATAGCAAGCGTACAAATGCTGACCTGAAAGCCTGAAATTATACATATACATACCTGTACCCTCAATAATATATATACTTACTACTGAGTATCATAGTAAGTACGCAGCACTTGTCTACTTATTTTCAAATAATGCTCCAGAAGTTTTGCTCAATAGTTATAAGAGTTAAGAGAACGGCAAAAGCAGTGCACAACGGTTGTTTAAGTATATACACATGTATTGAGCTGATTGTTACCCTCTCCCTCATTGAACGAAGAAACAATACATTTCTTCTACAAATATGAATGCATGTATATTCATACAAATTTAAACAAGCTTAAACAAGAAAATGATGACACGATAAGCTGAATGTTTTTCAAACCAGTGTATTTATATTTACGTAAAGCTAACTTAAAGGTTTGTTGATGCTTTTTGTATTCATAATAAAAAACAGTTACGAAACAAAATTTAGATAAAACTTATTTCATGCATTAGTACAATTAGCATATAACTTTTTGTGTTACAATTTATTTGGATAAACAAGTGAGTCAACTTGAAATGGTGTGAAGGACATGTCTTCACTTTCTTCGATCAATAAATGAAATCATTTGTTATCACAGTTATCTTTAATTATTATTTACTAGGTATAGCTTTGATGGTGCGTCGGTGGCATAGCGGTTAGGACGCTAGCGGACTATGCACATGGTCTGGGGACCGATACCTGGCCGACGCACTTTCTTACCTTGCTCAGCCAGAAATAATGCGAGTGAAGAGGAAAGGTTGGGCATGAAGCTAGCAACCCCATCCTATAAAATAAACACTGCTACAGAAACTTCAAGCCACAAACTTGAAGCCCTATGTTCCACTGGGGAACGTGAAGGGAAAAAAAAGCTTTGATAATTCATAACAGTTCTCAAGTAGGAAAGCCCTAAGGTTACATAATGGTTTGAATAATGGTTACGCTAAGCTAACCCACCATTTTGCTAGTAGCTAGCCGGTTTCCAAAACATATATATATCAGACTTATCGTCCTAAAAGGCATATCAGTGATAAATTTTAAAGATGAATTTGAGCTTCTCTAACAAATTCCATTTCATGTAACAACACCGTAATTTCACATACAACTGTTTGAATTCACATATTAGTAACACACATTCTCTTGATACCTATTTGGCAGCTAGATATTTTTACTACATCTCTCAATCAATAGAGTGGGTTACTACCTCTTTAGTTGCAACTGAGTATGGCAGTGTTTCAAAATCTGTTGGCGTGAATGCTGTGTGTTTTTCTTAGATTTGTTATTTCGCAGTTCTAGTTATCTTTTAGTTGACACTGGAGTAGGAAATTTTGACATCATACTGAACCAACACAGGATCTCTCGTTCTCGTCATAAACTGAGACGGTTAGCAGTGTACATCAGTTTGCTGCAGATATCTCAGAAACAGAGTACTATCTAACTTTCTCGTTGTTTTAGTCAACAGTTACTTGCCATTATCTTCAAATACTTCTGGTCTTATGTCCCGCGTGGTCTGGCAATTAGGATTCCTGGCTTTCGGTAATACTGAGAAATACATACAATTCAAAATAACAATGATAAAATCAGATCTAGCTTACTTCTTATAGACGAGCTGACACTGAAGATTGATGCTGTATCCGAACCGTTTTCATTACTTTGTGACATCCAAGCTAGATCCAAAGTCGGTCGATAAGTACTGTGTCGGTCAGTCACGTGGCTCATTTTTAAAGAATCGCCGGAAGAATGACATGCTGCTGGTGTAGATGAACGCCCTTCACGTCGACCTTGGGTCGTTCTAATGGTGGAAGCATGGTTTGGATGCATAGGATCTTCTGTATGAGGGAGCCTTTTATTTACACTATTTGCTTGTCTGTTGAGATTAAACACAGATCCACTTTGCGCTAAGTGATGGTTTCGACCGTGAACAGTTGCCATATTGTCTGCATTTGATAAGAAAAAATATGTTTTATTTTGAGTAAACCAAAGTAGCAGTTAAATTAGGGTTTCACTACACAAATACACCTATCTAGACATGAAGGTAAGAAAAATGTAGTTCAATGAAGAGATTCTTTCAGTGACATTATATATATGCACATTCATTTTGTTATAGTCTTAATCATGAGCTGACATCAGTTAGGGAACCAGTTGGAGACCAAGGGAGTACGTGACAGCTGTTTCGCCCTAGTTTTGGACTCTTCAGGAATAAGAACCTAGGAACTTCCCGTTACAAGGCGAACTCGTAGACCATTCAGCCATTTGGACTCATTGCAACGTATTACTGTCAATAGAATAAAGGGATAAAAAGTAGTAGAAATATATAAATGAAGTTTGAGAGTTATTTGAGTGCCTTGATATGGACATTAGCAATAAATTCTGCATGAAACATTATCAGTAAATAATACTGTGTCACTGAGCTTTTATCAAATAAATTTATTCTGTCATGGAATTATACTTTACCAAAGTGTCCAACTTCTAGTCTTAGTTACATTGTGACCACTCTTTACTATCCCAAAATATTTTGATAATGTAAACCATATATTACAGTGTTTTTTGGTTTGCGTGACTAACTGAATTTATACACACAAAAACAAAAGTATACAGTTTCGGTTGTATGGCTAGCTGAAAGAAATCGCCCAACTATTTATTTGATTTAAATTATTTTAAAATCATAATTAAAAATGAATATCCCACGACATATTGTCAACTCCCACAGCTTTTTTTAAACAAGTAAACTAGCAGCCAGTATACCTTAATAACGCTATAGATGCACCAAAAATATTGTCATTTCCTGATCACGTGCCTCCTTGGTGTTGTAAGTTTGCTGACATGCAGATTTAGTGAGAAATGCAGATAGTTACTAATTTGCCAATGCGTTTAAGAAGATTTCTGATTTACTGGTAGTAAGTTTTATACTACTCTAGCATTCTGTAAAAAGACCTGTATTTTAAATCACGTAAAATACCGACACTTTAGCGAAGAAGATGTTCTTTATCGATGATGTTATCTTCAGAGGATGCACAGTTGTGTTTATATTTAATAAGATCGTATGAAAGCCTATTATTGAATGATAGGAGTGTGTGACATAATTGATACAGTCTCTGAGATGTGATTTCTATGGGTGAAAAGAAGTTAAACAGTAATAATCAACGATACAGAAATAAGAGTTTGAAAAGGTGAACATTGTTGCTAATAAGAAGCAAGGTGATTCAATGCCCATTTGACTAGCCTGAAGAAGGTGGGAAACTACTAAAATACACAAAATAAACAAGTAATATCGTATTACTTAGTAAAAAATAAATAGATAGAAATGAGTGTAGTACTGACAGGATAATAGTCATGATATAATAAAAATAGTAATAGACTGCTATATGTGTTTATTAAATATAAATACTATCGTGTGTCGGTGGCACAGTGGTTAGGACGCTCGCCGACCATGCACATGATCCACGGTTCGGTCCCCTGCCGACGCACACCTGATATCAATGGTCGGCTTGCAAAATTTAGGCTACCAATACCACATGCTGAAAATTCCATACTTGTACCAAAAATACTGTGTGGAATCAAGCTATAATCAAAATAAAAAATATCAAATAAAAAATATGACTTCTTCAAAAATGAAAATTTTCTTCGCTGATTTGTTATTAATTTTCTCCAAGGTTTGTGTTTTGTAAGATATCAGATAATTAGATGTCACTATGCTGTGAACCGTGAAGACCACTAGATCTGTGTAATAATCATGCATTACTTTACGAAGTACGTTATGCAAATCATGAACAAATAATGATTCATCAGTATTCAGCTTGATTAATTTTCTGTAACAATCATCCAACATTCGAATGAGAGTGAAAAAGGGACACACTTTTCTGTTAAGAAATCAACAATGCGTGAGTCACTTTGTTTGCCCACATCACCAAGGAAAATCCGTAATTTTTTTCATGACCCATTAGAGGGTCATATTAAAAGATAAACATTCCATTCATTCGACGGCATATCTAAAGACTGAAATGGTGTAAATAATTGATATATAACTCAACGTTCAGTTTGACGGAATATTTATAAATAATTCGTTGGAATTATTCATGAGGTGAAAAATAGGTTACATATGTATGACCAGGTAAATGTCTGTACTAGGAAGAACTGATATGCATTGTATTTAACCAATTGTTTGCGAATTAGTTAGAGGGAGAATCTGTCTGGCTTGTGGTCCATTGTACAGAGAAGTGTACAATATGAAAAAAACTATCGAGTATTAGCTAGTAAACTTGTTATGTAATGCAGCAGGAGTTAGCTATAGTGAAGCCTATGTAGTCTCATCTCCTGTCATACTTAGACTGACTTCTTTGTCCCACCTTCAACCGGTTGTGCCTTCCCACATTGTCCTTCTTTAGTATCATTTTTTTGTACTTGGTTAAGAAATCTTCAATCAAAGCATTTTAGAATTTAATACCTCCTCCATTTTCTTTCATGGATGGAAATATGCATCTCTGAAACATGCCTTTGAGATTTTTGCATGGAGAAATATTCTCAGTCGAATGATGAATAACAAGAGACTGATATATAATCTGGTAAAAAGGGACCTAAAGGTTGGTTCCCACCTCTTAAATGAACGTTTCTAAAATTACAAGTGCACTGTAGAAATATTATTACCTTTATTATCATTGAATTCCATGGAGTCTGATATTACAGAGTTCAAGTGGTAACCGCTAATACTGTTACTCATCCAGGTATTGTTTCTATTTGTACAATTTCCTTTCAACGTATCACAGTGATCTTGATCATAGGTTGTCAGATTGTTTAATTCAACAACACCATTATGACCTTGTTTGTGGTTCGAGATGTCATTTAATCTTCCCATGCTGGCGCATCTTTGATGCGACCTTACTCTTGAAAATGATCGTCGGCGTTGGTTACGTTTTGGATACTCGCGAATGGGAACTAAAATAAATTTTAGGATAGACAGATACTTTCGTAAAATGTTTAGAAAACACAAATCATATAAATCTAAAAGTGTAAGTGTAAGCTCTTTAACTAACATTCTCTTATGCTTTAAATTTGATAAATTATTTTTGGAAAACGGGTAACTTATTTTATTCAGGTTTTACACCACCCCTTTAGTCAACATTTCTATCCTCCTAGTGCAGGAACATATCCCTTATTTCTTTGAAGAAACTTTTTCCTTATGAAAAATGGCAGTTTTGAAGACGAAGTAATACACTTTTAATTTTTATAGGCCTTATTTAACAAGATCACAGTTTAACACAGTTAAATTTATGAGGCTGGTTGAGATATTGTATTTTATGGTATATATATATATGCATTATAAGCAGAGGTTTAATACAGTTGCATCGAAGCCCACTGATGCTTTTTAATGTGCAAAAGAAAATTGTTAGTATATAAAATTTTGTTAAGAAATTCATGCTCAGAACAAACTAGTGTCTAGTAGGGCAGACCCAGCATAAAAAGGTGATAAGACAATTTTTCTAGTTTGTTATCCAATTTACTTACGTTTAATTGTTAGGTTAGCAGAAAAATACTAAATCTCTATATTGTTTATTTCTAATAAATTAATTATGGTGTGATTTTAGTAGGTTACTAGAAATGCGAATTTTGCGCATATGTATAAGTAATTCATTGGTGCTACTGTTCGCTGATTGCATATGTTTGTTTCACTGACCAACAAAAAGTTAAAGTCAATTCATTAAGAGAAGGAAAAATCACTTTGGTTTCACTCCTGATATATTTTGCAAACTAAGTGTTAGCTATATTTATACGAAATTTGAATTATCCTGTTCCATTTACATGTTTGTTTATTTTTTCTTCATACTTGTTTACAGAACTTTAAACAGTCCGCATATTTTGCTGGTAGAGATTTCTCCTACATGATTTCAGTAAATGTGTACTACCCTGATCTGTTTAAAAGCAAGTGTATATAATACAGCTAAGCTAAGCAAAGTTAAGACTGATAATCATCCAGCTGCTGGTCACCAGTAACATGAATTTGCAGAGTGTTTAAAGTGGATAGAATGATTTCTTCGAAAAACTAAAACTGTATTGTTGCCAGAAATCAATAAACAACTAGGTTAGTGCATTATATTGTGTGTTTCCCTTAAAGACAGTGTTGAGATATGATTCTTTTGATTCCTAATTATTTTGGGCCCCACAACACGTTCTCAATAATAATTCTGCTATTATTATCGGTCTGCAAAGAATCCAAATATATATATATATATGTATAATCAAGTTTTATCTTGTCTTCAGAATTTATAAACACTCATAGATGTAAAAAAAACCAAGTGCCAAATAATCTTTTTTTATTTCTCAGATTTATTTTCAGTAATAACTACTATACCTTTAATGCAAGTGTATGTCTGAAGCTGAAGAAGACGATAATGATTTTACTTATAAACAAAAGTGAACTTTGACATATGCTAGCGTTAGTAGCATGTTCAAACATGTTGTATGCGTGTCAGTTACAAGCACTAAAAGACAAAAGACTAGCAGTGCTTATCAAAACAAGTAAGTAACACATCTGCTCACGTTAAAAGGCTGTCTTGCATCATATTAAGTCAAAAAGTTTTAAATTTTATATCCTCATCATTCAAGCTGGCTAAACAGTCTTAGCCAAAATAAACTTTTGCATAATCTTAGATGTCGTCAGAGCAAGGCACCAGAAAGAAAGGAACTCTTTTCCTGCGTTAATTTTATTTTCGAAATCATGACAGTACATAGGTAACAAAAGTAGTAGAGTAATTTTTCCAGTGCACAGAGTTGACTGCCTTCCACTCTGTTCCAGAAAACGATGTTTACATTCAATCATTTTACAGATGGGAAATCATTAGCATAATTTTTAGGCAAAGACTGAAATCTGTCATAACCAAAACATACAATTTAGCTCCATGTGTCACTGTCAAAAATGCCGAACACATATTTCGCCCCACACTTTAACATTATAATAGTGATCACACCACATTCTACATTGCGTACTAATTTACATTGACGTATAAAACTGAGTTATCTGGAACAGACGTCTCATGTACTAAGTTAAGTCCCCACGTTTTATGCGAAGACCGATTATACTTCCCAGTAGCCCAGGCTAAAACAGGTTAGGCGGGGTTCGAACCCGGGACTGTTGACTGGCATTTGATTACTTAGGCCAATAATTTATATCTTCATACGTTCTTCTATGGACTAATATAAATATAGGGGAGTTGGTTGCAGTGATTAAAAACAACTTGACTCCTAGATTTTCAATAGCATAGATGGTAAACTTACATTTTCATCCATAGTATGTATGTAAATAAAATAACCGATGTTACAATGGCTTTCCCAATTTTATACGCAAGCCACCAGCAGGTCATCGGGAAATATGCTGAGAGAATAGTTATTCATAAAATTAAGCCAGCTTTTTGCATAAAGAAACAATCTATTAATAAACTTAAGCAGTCGTGGTAACTCTTACTTGATAATAACATCGGAAGCGGTATCGGCGAAAAGATATCTTTGCTAAACTTCCTGTTCTGTTCCCTATAATGTTTCGATGGGTATTTTCCACGATTTGAATAAATCAGAACATCTATATTTTCCCAACCACTTAAGTTTATAAACTGTAGATTTTTAAATCTCATAATCGATGTGACTGACTTGTCAGCAAGATACAGTCACATTGATCTAAAGTATGCAAATAACTCTGACGGAAGAAACAGTCTTTCGAATACCTTAAACAGAAGTCTTTCATTTTTGAGGCACTTTGCCCCTGTCAGGTGTAAGATGATGCTGCAGTCCTGTTTCACACAGACTCCTGATATAAAGATAATAAGTAAAATGATTGAGAATACCGAACACTTCACTCATTTACGAAGTTGCATCGGCCTTATTAGGCTGTCTGCTGATGATTAACCGTAGTCTGTTTGAACTGTGCAGTATTCCGTCTTGTTTCCCTTTATTGCTATCACATGTACCTTATGCAAGTAAAGGACTGAAATTTTTTTGTTTTTAACCATAAATGTGTGTAACATGATCATTAATGACGCAGCCATGCATTAAGTGTTATGGAAAATCAAACGGTGAAGTTAAGAATTCACATCAGCTGTTATGGCAAATGCATGAATTAAAACTGAATTCTCATCATTATTCACATAACTATTCTCTCTCCCGAACAATCCCGTTTGTTGTGATCTCATTGCGTTTATATACTTCTATGTGTGCTTTTATGAAGTGGGACAGATTGGACTGCTAGAGGTTTATGTAATGTTTTACACCGATAATTCAGTTAATTTCAGTTAATTACTAATATTATTGGATTTCAGAGTTTCATTTCTTTTCTGCAATGATGATTATTTTTGTATGTAATGTGTCTTACACCTGTGGTGAGATTCACGTTTATATTTGTAACAATACAATTGATACCTGGGTCGCTATGAATCTTAATTTACCTAGAAACCATATCATTTTTAACACAAACTCCAAGATATTGACCGAATTTACCAAATAATAAGCATCAATGAGTTAAATAATAGAAAATCTCCAAAACACCTAGTTCAGACAGATATTTCTCAATTGAGAACACATGTTCAGTTTTGAAGTTTTTCTCATGAAAGTTTTGGAAGTGTAGCTTACACGAATGTTACACGAAGCAACATGAAACATACCAAGACATCAAAGGTGGAGATGAAGAACTCTAACCAGTCTTTTATCAGGTGATTAAAATGCATTTCTTTATTTAGTCTTTCGATATATAGGTTGGAAAAGTTCTTATAATTCATACACACATTTACTCACCAACATCTTGATCATTGAAATTCTTTATAAGATCAGCTATTTCTGTATTACCAGATATCATAGCTTGTTCATAGGCTGTATGGCCGTTAAAGTTCCTGATAGCTTTATCAGCACCTCGAAACAGCAGCATACGAGCACATGACTCTTGTCCAGTGTACGCACATATATGAAGTGGAGTGTTACCATTTTTCGAAGTTTGAACGTTAATGTCAGCTCCGTAGGCAAGTAATATTTCCAAATGTTGCACACGACCAAATCGACAGGCCTATTTGAGAAAAGACAATATCATAAGATATAAAACTGTTTTAATAATCCATTATTACAGCTACATGAAATATTCAAAAACCAGCCAAAAACCTACTTCACATTTATACTGAAAGAGATTAGTATGAGAAATAAATGTTTTGTCAATTGAATTAAATCAGTTATCTAGGATGCATGGATTTTGACTATAATGCATAAATCACAGTATGACATATATCACCTTTTGTTCTTAAAAACTTTTTTTTCAGTTAAGGTAAGTAAACTTTAGGTGAAATAAGCTAATTATGACCTGAAATGACATTTTCCGACACGAAAAAATAGTACCAAACTTTTACCACCACTTCTTTGTTCAGTCACAAAATCCCAGTAAGGGAAATTAATCGGTCTGAAAGTTGCTGTGGAAAATGCAGCATTCTTCTCATTTTGGGAAGCACAGCGATACATACAGGTAAATAATTTGTTACAAAATGCTTGTCAAACATCAAACGCTGAGTGCAACTGAGCTACTGCTTACACAAAGGAAATTTCCATTAAATCCTGATTCCATTTTCTAGGTAAATTGGTATTTTATTAAATAGTTTTGCAGTAATAGTGTTACTTTGCATTCATAAGCTCTTGAAAGATATAGTTCCTCAGTTCGTGTTGTATTTTTTCTTAACTCTTATTAGGCTCAAAACATCATGACTGATAGCATCTAAAAATACTTTGCAGTTCTCCAAATGTCATGCATGTTTATCATTAATTAATCATTATTGACACATAAGTGACAACTATAAGACAGTGAGGTACTGATTTACATGATGGTTTCGACATTACTGAAGTAAAAATTGGGTAGTGACTGGAAGATTATCATTATTTTTCTCTTGAGTTCCGAGTGGAACAAAGGGCTTCAACAACACAGTGTCCAATTTTTATCCTTCTATCAATAATTCATCTCCACTTTGCTCTATTTTCTGTTGTCTTCTTCAACTGAACCCACGATTGTCCACAATCTCATCTCTTTCTCCTCAAACGATCGCCTCCATGTCACCCTCACACCGATGACCCATTAGTCATTCCCCATTCGGGTTCCACTGGAGAGATGACCTGCATTACGCGCGATGTCATTCCACGGTCTCCTCAGTGTGTGCCCAATCCATCTCAATTTACTCCTAAACATTTGTTGAGCAATTGGCTCTCAGTCGGTCTGTTTCCATAGTTTCATGTTGCAAATTCTTTCTAGCCGGCCGACCCTTCAATCTTCAATATGGAGCCAGTGAAGTCAGCTGTTGATAAAAGTCTGCAGTAAGCTCTTGGAACAGCTGTTCGTAAGACCAACCCCCAGTTTCTCACCCATATACAAGTAGTGACCAACTGACTCGACATTGGTGTTCAAAATCCGAATTGTGTTGTTGTTCTGTATGCTGAGGTGGAGTGCAGAAGATTTTCAAACCGATTTCAGATTGATGCAGGTGTATCTCACCTTTCCGATTCTGGCTGGCTGTCTTTGATATCTTCACCTGTGCCATGTGCTTGTAGTTGAAACGATGATTCCTAGATAAGTGAAGGTAGGAAGTCACCTCTGCGAAATCTCTCCCCTTGATGGTGATTGGTGCCAGTTGTTGATGCTGCTGTGGTGCTATTGGTGGTGACGGTGTTTGGTTATCTTCATCACCCCCGTCTAATCCATGTTCACCTGCAGTTCTGTATTCGCTGCCTAATTCTTCAGCCACTTCGTTGCTTTTCACCTAGTTCTAAGTCTTCGAGCTTGTGTGACATTAAACATATATCATCCACAGGCGAAATCCAAAACTTCTAGAGTCTTCTTGTTGATCAGTGCAGCATATTCCTGTTTCTTTCCTCACTGCCATCGCACAGTCTGCGGTATAATCCAGTTCATCACAAGGAGGAATACCAATGGTGATAGTAGACAACCGGCCTTGTCTTACTCTTGCATTCACTTCAGATGACCAACTGAGTTTTCTGTTGTGGATCACCTGGCACTTGGCTTGCATTTTCATATAGCTGGCTGTTGGATGAGGTTGATGAAGATTTGTGCGCTGCACACCATGGTGTTGAATTAGTTTCCAAATTACTTCTCGGTCAACGCTGTCTGCTGAATGCATTTTCGAAGTAAATGAAAGAAGTTGAGGTAGGGCTTTGACCACCATTCTATGCTTTGTTCATTGATGATGATGCGTAGAGTTGCAGTTTGATCAGCATATGATTTGCCTCTCCTGATTCCAGCTTGATCCGGGCTAGCGGAATTCTGTATCCAGTGCATCATTTATTCTCTCCAGGATGATGCAACTTAGTATTTGACTTGGCATGGACAGGTGCATTATTCCGCGACAGTTCTTGCAGAGACCTAGCTAGGTCACTCTTTTTCGGCAGCTTGAGGAGGTAACCAGGCTTTCTTACAATCAGTAGGCACCTTTCCTTCTTTACAAACCTTTTGCCATAATGACGTGAGAGCATCTGTCAAAGTCTCTAGGTCCATTGCCAGTACTTTGGGGGAATTCCATCTGGTTATGCTGCATGATCGCATTCAGGATTTCTGTTTTCGTTGTAGGAATGGTGTCTACTGGCAGGCAGTTCAGTGAGTGCTATTGGCGGCAGTGGTGGTGGTATTTCTTGACCAGTTGCAGGTGATGATGTTCGACTCAAGAGTCGTTTGAACTGATCAGCTGAATGTTTGATTTCCTCCTCCTCCTTGGTAATCAGGTTCACCTGAACAACTTTTATTGGTTTCATCGTCTGAGTTGATCTCTTCCTGGATAGCGAGCAGGCTGGTTTTCTGATATAATGTCTTGAGTTCTCTTTTGCCTACAGCCTGCCTGCCTGCATGTTCTGCTTCAGTTGACGGCCAGTGTGTCATAGAACTGTCTTTTTTCTCTCCTAGCACTCTTCTTCATGTCTTTATTCAGCTTCTCCTTTTGTTGCCCACCTCTGCATTGAGTCATCTTCTGTTTCACCATCCTCCTCTCCTCGCTTCTGTTAGCTTCCAGGTAGGTGTCCGTTGAGAGCCATATGTTGTCGTGTCTCTTCTTTATTCCTAGAACAGTTGTGCACGTTTCCCTGAACACCACCGTCAGGCAGTCAGTTAGTTCCAATGTTGTTCCATACAGGTTTTCTCAGTGATGCTACGTTGTGTCTCCGACTTTGCTCTCATCTGATCTGATCTGATGTGTAGTGAAGGCACCCCTTGTAGTTTTGTCCCTCATTTTCTGAATATGTGAATCCCTGAAGATCTATAGGATCTCTACGATAAATAGGTAATGCCTTTACGCGGAGGAGAACAACTTTCAGCCATGTTATAAAAGCCTACGACCATACCGTCGTGTAGGACTAAGCTACGCGACTTAAGTGTACCTAATTTGTTCAGGTAAGATCAAACTATTAATGCTTCCATAGAAAACACTATTTACTATGTAAGTGGTCGATTAGCGGCCGTAATATGTCCTATGCATTCTAAGTGATGAAGGTTTTACAATCCAATTATCATCCTAACGTAATGATAACTGTATACATTGCAACTAACTTCTTAGACACATATCTTCATTTGAATATGACCTTAATACCATCGTTTTCTGGCAGTCTTAAAATATTCATTACAAACAAAATTGTTGCAATGCAACTGAAGCCGAGCCAAAGACCAAAACCTTTCCGTTAAGAATAAGATTTATTTGAAGTCAAACAAGTAGTGTGCAGGAGTTGGGTTTTCTGAAGAAATATACTTATGGCGAAAATAAACACCAGAGTTCTACGGATAAAGATACCTACAGAAAACTATATCATTCATGGTCAATGCAAAATGCCTTTCCCAATAACTGGTGCATATCTCAAATTCAGAATTCCGTGAGGAGTACAAAGTGAAACACGCATAAACCTAGTGAAACAAGATGGAATCGAATGTAATGCTACAGAATGCACTACTGTAGGTTAATTGGTGTTTATTTGATTAACCGTCTGTTTAAATTAGCTAGGAGTCAGTAAATATCATTATCACCTCAAAAACTCGAGATTACCTTAGTACCCAGTTGAAATGCCAAAAAGAAGAAAACTGCCTTCGTCCTAATCCATGAGAATATGGCGGATTAAAATAAGTTTTCCCAATTCGTAATTTATAATCATCGTAAAATCTAGAAATATATGTGTATATGACCTAATGAAAAGCGTGCTTCAAGCAGTGGTACCAAAATGAGTCAACTTTTATTTCGAAATGAATACGTAAATATCACACATGTCGAAACAAGAAAAAGCTTTTCCAGTCCAAAACTTCAGATATTTAAGTGCTTTGCAATTTTACCCTACTGAGAAGACTAATGTTCGGATTTCATCATCCTGGCAGATGAACTTCAGTAGGAGAGCTATTGTAAACCAAAGGGCTTTCCTAGTTTATGACACCTGAGCAGAGTTAGTATTATCTGTTATGTGTATTACACAAGTAGCATGTTTTTACAAACAGAGGGATAAAAGTTTACTTTAAATCTGGGGCATTTGAAAAAGAAGCGTAGCGCAAATACGAGACACATCAGACAAACTTTTTAATCGTAAACCTAGCTACGTTTAATCGAAATTTTTGTAATTGAATCTAATTTTTAATAAGATTACAAGTTTCCAGACCGTAGGTGTTACAAACTTCCTGGAATAATTTGAGCGCCGAGTCAGAGTGATTCATTATAAATTATTCAAATTAATCCCAGCGTGTTTAAGAAAATCTTGTTTCGATTTTCTAGTCATGTCTAGTTCATTCTTAGTTAATGCAAAAATGAATCATTATTTAGTTCATAGACTGTTGAACTGTTCATTGGAAGTTAACTGTTAATTTCTAGAAATGATTTGCCTGAAATCAAAAGTCAGTTGATACACAAATTCCAGACTTTCCCTTATTCTGCTTAAAGTGAAAGGAACACTTATTCTCAAAGTTATTCGCCCATTATTAGCTTTCCACCTGGAAACGCGATGGTTACAATCACATGCAATTAGATAACTCTTGTAAATTACGTTACTATGGTAAACGAAAAGCCTGTGTCGTCATGTTTATGCATAAATAATTACAGGCGAAATATTAATATGCGTTATATGATAAATGTTGTTCTTTTCACCATTCTATTAAAGATGCGTTTCCAAATATATGACTGTCACATAAAGCGTCTTTGACAAGGTTGAACTCATTAATACTTGGTTGTTAAGACGTATGATTTGTGTTTGATTAGTGTAATACAAGTCACTGAAAGCTTTATTATTATACGAGTGAAAACCCTAAATATCAATTTTCTATTCGAAGAGAAATATCGAGTATGTGTAGCAGCTAAAGAGATAATATAATTAACTCAGATGCGTCACACGTCCGGAGTTAATGTTGGTTAAATTCCTCGTAGTGACGTTCTAAATAATTACGAAATAAGAATGTCATAATTTGCTTTTTAGTACTAGATGTTTAAGTGAAGCACTGTGAAACGTGCAGTTTTCATGTCACATCTTTCGATTCAACATCTTACAGAAAGTAAGTTAATAGTTGGTCCAATGAGGATACTTTGCGTATGAAACACCATCATCTGCGGCAAAATGGTGTATTAATTGAACTACTGTGGGAGTGAGGAAACTTACCGTTCATAAGACATGTATTTATCACTAGTCAGAAAGGCCACTACACTTTAGATTAAAGAATATAGAGATTGCAAACAACTAAAATGAAAGACTTAGGAAATTATACAATATATAACTTATCCTATCATGAAAAATGCATAAGAGTCACATCTGTCGACGGCTATAATTATACTTGTCGTCTCTTCAATTTTAAATCTTGCTTAAATGGTCCTCACTGAGAACGAATTATAAAACCAGCGGCACAAGCAAGGTGCATAGGACAAACTTAAAAATGTAGAGTCCTTGTAATGTATATGTAAAAATTAATTATTTACTGCATAACTTTTCGTGCTCAAAAATCACATAAACTGAATGACAATTAAATGAAATCATTCATAAAAAGTAAAGTTGTGATTCTAAAATCCTAAACACCCCATTTGGGGGGCAAAGTACTAATATACGATATATCTTGAAAATAGGCTTACCTGATGTATTTCTTGGAGGCCTGCTTCATCTGATATGCCTAGTGGTGAATGGTCGAACAGCAGTCGTTCGACACACAAAGATATTGAGTTATTGAGTACTGCATAGTAAAGTGGAGTTAAATCAGCTTTGTCCCGTGTGTTTGGTGACTGACCAAGATCAAGCAGCACCTAAAAATGGCACATTAAAAAATTATTTACCGAGCAGTTCCAGAAATCAAAGATTGTAGATTAATCTACATTCATTTAGCATAAAATGACTGTTTCGAGGTAAATGTTATGTCACAACCCCAATAATCATTCTTTATCCTTCCGCTGTTATTATAATGTTATTATTCCAGTAGGTTCCAAGTGGAACACACATCCCTTTTGTCTTCTTCCCGGTAGTTCTCTTTATCTGACTGCACTATTGTCAACAATCATTCTTCTTCTCATCGCACGATCTCCTCCATGTCACTTTCAGACGCCAAACGTGTCGTTCCTCATGGAGATTTCAGTCAAGTACCTGGACCGATGTAACTTAATGGTCACTTCAGCGTGTGTCTAACCCATCTCCATTTTTTTCTAAACATTTGTTGAGCAATAGGTTCCTGGTTTGTCCGTTCCTAGAGTTTCTTGTTGTCAGTTCTGATTATCAGTATGATGTGGAGGCAGTTGCTGACAAAAGTCTCCGACTTTTTGAAAATGCTTTTATTGAAGCGCCAATTTTCTGACCTACATGGAAGGACTGACATAACACTGGTGTGGAAAATCCGAATTTTTTGCAGAAGATTTTTAAATCGATTTCAGAGTGATGACAGCCTGATGACAGCGACTGCTGTTTTGATATCGCCATCCGCTCCATCTGTAATTGTACAGATGGTGCCTAGATCAGTGAAAGAAGTGACTTCTTTCCAATTTCTCCCGTCGACAGTGACTGGCACTTGTTTTTATTGTCGTTGGCTAATTATCTTCAGCACCTCTGTCTTCTCTGTGTTCACCTGAAGTCCTGTTTTTGCTGCTTTTTCTACCAACTTACTGCTTTTCGTCCGTATCCCACCACTGAAACCACCTAATTTCACATTAGGAAAGATAATAGTAAGAAGCTTCGTGAACATAACAAAAGACTTTAACCAATTTTTAATGCTCAGTTGACTGACCTTTTGTTTCCATTCCGATGGAATTCAGGATTTCCGCACAACAATAAATATCATTATTGTTGTCAGAAATTCACATAGCAAAAAGAAACACTACCTTATTGAGTGTGACCCAGAAACCTTTAACGAAAATATGACAAACTGAATTTTTGTGTTGAAGTATGAAATATCACCTATCAGACAAATATGTTTGGCTTATGAGATTGTTGAAGCAAAAGGCATGCTTTACATTCATGACAGAAAGGAACTTAAAAGGTCCATTTCATGGTTAAACATAATTTGTTTATTTTACCGCAGGTAAACACATTTATATTGGGACTGAGTTGATATTTCAGAGAATACTGAGAAAACTAAAAGTTTCTAATAAAGTATAATTATACTTCAATAGTTTACTCACAATGTGTGTAAACTACTGAAATATAATTATACTTTATTTGATCTAATCCACAATGCTCAAACTTTTTATTGATACTAAAAGTTTCTATTTCTACTGCGAGGGCTAGTTAAAACAATGACTTGTATCATTTGTAGCATGATACATAAGAAAGAATGTAATATGAAAAATAAATTGAGAAACACAGATATTTCACGCAATTAAGAAATTTAGATTTTATAATAATAATATTAAACAGACAGCAGATTTGGCATGTAAAGCAAGAAAATCGCAGAACCTAGGAGAATAAGGAGTTATAAAGATCATAATAAGACATTTGTACTTTAGGAGCTTTAAAAAAATTCAAAATTATAATTTTAAAATGTGCAACGTGATAATCTCATTCTAGAACCAATGAAAGTTGGAAATTTAAACATTATCTGCATGAAATAGACCCACATTATGACATAAAAATAGTTAAAGTAAAACAAAGTTGACTATCTGTAGGGAAGACGAATTTGTCACATTCAGAGCCGGATAATTACTAATATCTGAGAAACAACTAGTTGGTGAGATGAAATTTCAGGTGAGTAGAAGTGTAGGTCTATTGAATTTTCATACATGTATACATATAGCCCATAACAAGGGAGACATTAGTAGTCCTAAATGGCTTATCACATTTGGACAAACAATATGTCTGTTTTATTAATGATAAAATATCAACTATGTATCAGTTATAAGGCAATATATAAACAAATGAAAAATGAAAAATCAAGCTGTGATATGTATCAGATTAACCAGAATGTGAAGTATATCAGTGGAGTTGTTTTTTCGTAAATATCTGCGGTTGTCAGATAGCCTTGTATTATTTCAGGACTATCCCACAAAATATATGGTCAATAAAAACATTATTAATAGTTGATGTGCGATAGTAAAAATAAGGAATAAATTAATACCTCATAAATTATGCCTTTTTCTCTCACTTATTTAATCAGCATCACAGAGTGATGATGCATCAATAAATATTACATAAATTCACCTTACATATGGTAAAAATAGCTGAGCATCCATATGAATAAGGATGACTCACTATATCTGTTATCTGAGTAGACATCAGCTCTTTATCGAATTCATGTCATAGTTCTAAATGATACGTAAACGCAAGTAATGTGTAAGCATTATCGGTGAGCACTGAGGAGATCACGATTTCAACAAATCTATTTAAGTGACAAGATTTATGAAGCTTCATGTCTTAAATATGGAACCATAAATTTATTATGAAGCCTGATATGGATTGAGAGCCCAAACAATCAGTGAGGATATCAGCGGGAAATTGATCCACTAGTTGCTTTGCTGAACATTTTTAAAATAATTACTGCAAGATATACTAGAAAAGCTCATTAAAAAAATCAGGTTTGAAATTTTAACTGCTTATCGAGCACCAGTAAAAGCGGTCCTCTCATAAGGATTTATCACAACATTCACTTCAAAACAAAACGGACTACCGTAATAAAATATTAAAATTTATTTATGCTTACATATGGAAACTTTAAAACTAAAATGAACAAACTTTGTAATATGAAATAACACCTTAACACTTGCAGCATACTTAAAGCACGGG
Organism: Trichobilharzia szidati; assembly: GCA_944472155.2. NCBI lineage: Eukaryota > Metazoa > Platyhelminthes > Trematoda > Strigeidida > Schistosomatidae > Trichobilharzia > Trichobilharzia szidati. The sequence continues at coordinate 97,318,558 of OX235279.1, forward strand.
AGTATCAGAAGATTCAAAGAAAAAATCACTAATTCGTAAGTATTAGAATTTCCTTGTGGTTTGTTTCGAAAAGAACAAATGCCCTGATATTAGTTTATTTAATGAAGAGTAGAAAGGCTCTGAAACACATATGGCCTGCTTCAATCTCTGGACTAATAGATATTTTTACTCTTATTTTTCATCTAATTTTTTCTGTTTCACTCTTTCTAATTATCAAAGTATGTCTTTTCAAACCACTAAGTAATATTTCTCTGCATCGATTTAATAAAGTTTTTTGAAACCTGAAACTTATGAAAACAGTCATTCTGTAACAACCTGTTTAAGTGTAGCACTTTGAGATTTAGAACAGAAATAAGGCCAAAATGTAACCATTGTCACTTTGAATCAGACTGAATGTGAGCAACTACAGTGACAATCTGATATTTGCTAATAATGTGGAAAAGCAAACCATTGTATCATCCTGATTTAATATCCAAAATTGTGTTAAATTGATAACTTGCCACTCGTCAAGTAAGTGACAACAAACTTTTGCAGTTTTTAACCACCATAAAACTAAATGCAGGAAAAATAAGCCGGCTTCCACAGGTCAAAATGATTTTTTTTTCTTTATCGATAAAAATCAGAGGTCAGAAATGAAGAAAAACTAAGAAGATAGCTTTTTTAAACATCTTGGTAAAATTGTTATTTTTCTGAACCATCCTCACTTGTAAAACATGTCATTTTAAACAAATGTTTTGTTAGTATTATAATTAGAAAAAAACTACTTACTGATGTTCCATATTGTAAATATATGTATATATATAAATATATGTATGTATACTCTTCCAAGTAATGGAATGTACATTTTTCTATATTAAATACACAAGGTAAAGAAAACTCCAAGTTAAATAAAATGAAATTATCAGAAAATGTCTAGGAAGCCAAACATGATTTGTTAGTAGTCGTGTTTTCCTCCTACTGCTGGTGTGAGAAACAGTAATTTTGAGTGACAGTTGTTTTATCACCCTAGAAAACACTATAATTGCATAAATGTTACTATAGAACAGTTGAACCTAGAAAATTCATTATTGCATTCACAATTACATGGCAGTGACTAATTAGAATGCATGATGTTACATAATAGTAGGCTGCTCCAAGGCCATAAATAAATGACACCCTCAATAACTTCGTCAACTTATTCTCTGGTCTTGGAATAAATTCCTCCTGCATTTAGGTAGATATTTGGGTACAGGATATTAAATAATACATTTGTGTCCTTTGTACACTGATTATATTTAAACCAGGAGGCAAAGTTTCTGTGACATGCAGTCCTGCTTGTTGCACAATGATAAACAACTGTCACAAACTTAATTGAATCAAAACTAAACCATAATTGTGTGAAACTAGAGCCTTTAGAGTTTGATCTCACAAACTGGAAAAACAAGTAAACTAATTAGAACACAGGGGGGTGACAGCACTAGCAGCACTCACTGGCTTTCAGTGATTCTCTAAATGAAGCTATTTCATGATCAAACTTGAAGTCAATCAAATCGCTGCAACCTGATACTTGAAATAATCTAAGAGATTTCAATGACTACTGTGTAAAATATCTGGCCATCAGTATTAATTGATTATGTCGATCTTCATCTTTTTTTTTCCTTCACGTTCCCAGTGGAACATAGGGCTTCAAGCTAGTGGCTTGAAGTTTCTGTAGCAGTGTTTATTTTACAGGATGGGGTTGCTAGCCTCATGCCCAACCTTTCCTCTTCACCAGCATTATTTCTGGCTTAGTGAGGTAAAGGAGTGCGTTGGCCGGGGATCGAACCCCGGAACCTGTGCATTGTCGGCGAGCGTCTTAACCACTGTGCCATCATCTTCATCTAGAGACAAGTTAATATGTTGAAGAGTACTATGTTTTACAAAATTAGTAATCACGAAAAAACAGCATACCTAGCATGTACTAGTGAATATGAAAACAGCTTTTTAGCTAGCAGCGTTATTGGTTAAGTAAAACAGTTTCATGAGCATCGCTTCCGACATTTGAATATGTACTGCGATTTAAATGTAATTATGTAATGTAAGAGTGTTAGTTTCCATTAATACCCAGAAAATTTAGTTAATAAGACTAGCAGGCATCTTTTTCCCATACTGATAAGTAAAATTACTGCTTTACAGAACTTCGTGAGTGATAGAAGTAATAAAATAGTGAATATTATAACTTGCTAAATACAAAAAATTCACGTCTTTTTATGCATTAATGCCAAGTTGAGGAGATAAATTATTATTCAACTGGAAACATTTTAATTTTCAGCTTGAACAAAGTAGCTTATTTATCCATTATGATCTAAAGTAATTATTAACTATTTGCCTTTCACGAAGGGCTGGGAGTTCTTAAACATTCAGAGTTAATAAATGAGACTTTTATACGTACTTTCGAGTAAAACCAGCATTCCATAACAACCAACGAGTGTATTAAATTGTTATATTACATATTAGTTTCACTTCTATCTCCATCATTCATTATGACGTTCAATTCATTTGATGTTATATGTCATTGATTTTGTCTACATTCCGTAATAGAAACTTTGCTACACCTCGTAGAACAGCAATAGTTCTTTGAATAGCAAATCCATTGTGTCCAGGTACCTGATAATATGAATTGACTACTTTTGGTTAATTGATCGAAAATGTCTAGTTTCAGACTAATACTTAACACTTGGACCATCTCCAACGTCACTGCTTCAAACTAAATGATGCATTATAATGAAACGATTTATATAAATGGCTTCACACAATCAATAACACTTTGAATTTGATAAAAATGTAAGGACTCATGCTGGTAAAAATTTCAGAAAGTGAAAAACAGTAAAAAGGGGAACACCTTGAGACCGCAAAACATTTTTCTTTTCACGTGAATAACACTGTGTATCACACCAGAATTAACGTCATGAATTTATTAGAAAGCGAAATTATGCTGTACAATGCTAAACTTTCATTTTTCTATTGAAATATATTTATCCAACAACTGGTTGCTTGCATTTATCTTGTAAAATCTTTCTTGCACTGAAGTTATGACTCATTCACCTGTCCATCCTTTTTGCTACACTTTTTGCTTGATTTCTCAGTTTGTCACGTCTCATTATAGTTTTCAATCAAATGTTTTGTTCAAATATTTCTTTATCGCTTCAAAAACTATCAAACGATGGACGTTTATGAATACCCTCAACTTGAACAACACATTTATTTGGACAAAAACATCATGTATTTAAAATTTGAATTTTTTGTTTGATAAATCGGCGGAAGGCAGTGAATTTCAAGATATGGTTGTGAGTTTTTAGAAACGTTGGGAATTGGAACCATAGTCTATCATCATCTCATCAATATAAATGTGTATTTTACATAGATGGATCATGATATTGTGATATTTCTGCCCAAAGATATCATTTTTATATCTACCTGCATCACTCTGAAAAATAACGCCCTGTATGATTCGATAAGCATGTTACCTTTCTGTTTAGGGTTTGGGTAAAAATTAATTGTGTTTTTTTCATGTCGATAATTTCAACTGATATCTATAGCTACAGTTATAGCTATATGCATTTAAAAATTACTTAAAATTCCACCATTATCTGAACAGAGAAATTTTGTTTAACAAAAGCAAAAGAAGCAATTCATTATGGCATATCAATGTTCATATGTATATTGTAATTTTTCGATTAGCTGAGTATACTTTCCACCACTTTCTTAGCAACTGTTCAATATACCTTAATGGTGTGTTAAAAGCCTTAAACAGAAATATTTCGAATAAGCAACCATAACGGAGATAATTCCCATGCAGTACACTAAAGCCTGTGTAAAGTTACGTACAAAAATTTATTACAACAAGAAAAGCATTTCGCTACAAATATTTCACAACACAATGTTCGGCTGTAATTTTCAGGTGAGAAATAACGTGTAACGTTGGAAAACTTATCAAAGAAGAAAGAACACCATCTTCATTATGTGGGAGCCCTTTCCTTAAAATGATACAAACTGAGTAGGGTCTGAGAAGTAAACTAAATATGATCTTGTTGAACTGAAGTGAGCAATTAGCTCCTCAAGTATCTAAAGTGTTGATAATCTGAAAAACAATAACACAGTGTTCCCTAGATTTTCAGTTTAAAGTTGCCTACTCATTTATAGTTCTGTTGGTGGTGAGAGTATTTAACTTTGTCTTGGGTTATTAGACTGTTATTAAAGTAGTACGCGATGGTTGAAGGTGAAATCAAATCATGCACTGCAGGAGGATTCAAACGAGTAGTACTAGATATTACGTGAGTTTTGTATCACTGTTCAGTATTAGCAATTATTATCACCACACTAGTTTTAGTATCTTTGTTCAGTACTGCATAGAATTTTCACCATCGAAGTGCGCATTACCGGCGATGCTAGTTATGTGACTGATGAAATCTTTAGTCATATATAGTAAGGTAAAGAGAGTACATCTCTGAAAAGTCCGACTTCATGTTCTACATGACTTTCAGGGTGAGAGTTTAAAAGTCTTCTGTGTATGCAACATTACTGTACCTATATGGAAGTTGAAAGAATAATTTTTTTATTTGATCTAGCACACACTGATGTTTCAGTTTATATTTACTGATAATGCTACCGGCAAAATATACTGCTTCTAAATATATCAGCTTAATCGCATTATATCTGGATTCATAGGGTTCTATTATTTCTCATTCCCTGAACTTATTGTGTTAATATCACTTTCCATGTTTTTGGTATTAGTTTTCAGTGATGGAAAGAATTATTACTTATAATCTCAGCAAGTAAGAAACAGTAGAATCATATAAATCCGAAAATAATCTGATTAAGTTGATATGATTTAGAGTAGTAAGTTTGCCAGGGGCGTCCTCCTTTAGTAATGATACTATGTATGATACTATATGTAAATGATACTATGAGCTATATCAAATAAAAAGACTGTTTTATGAAGTCATGCTTTATCACAGTGTATCCCAGTGTCCACTACTTTCCTAATACTCTCAGTTAATCGTGACTACACAGAATCTACGCTGAGTTATAGTTAAAACGCAAGTCACTGGTCTTAAATTATTACTTTATCCTGAATTACGATAATATTACGTTAGCACAACACTGAGGCAAAGACAGTAACATACAAAAAATTATTAACGTGTGAAATGAATTATGTAATTTTAAGCATGTTAGCATACAAACAAATTGAATAAAGTAAGGAATACATGTTCCTTAACCTAGGTGGCAGACGTCTACATAAGAGCAAATGGTGAATCATATGAGAGTTCAGTTGTCGTCATACGACTTAAGTGTTCCAATTACTTCTATGACAACTGATGTCCAGTGCTTTTGCGTGTTTTTTTATCTTTATATGTGCAGAGGTAATTTTTAGACTGTTCTTGAGGTTCAGAGATGCAGCAACATATCACTCAACAAAGTTTTCATCTGGGACGTATGTTACTGATATCAGCATAGAGATTTTCACACTGTTTACTGTTTACTAGCTTTCAGTTAATCCGTTATGTGACACTGTTAGTAATGCATAGGCCGGTTACACTGATGTCAACTAAAGCATCGCACTTCCTTGAATAATGCCCACAAGACCATTTGAACCAATAGTTTAAATCCTAACTCAAATTGATTCATAACTAAAATAAATGCATATTTCATGCTGCAGTTTACTTTATTCCCACCTGTTGAAGGAAATACAAAGCGAGGAAGTTTTTTAATTCAATGTAATCACTGTATCCTTTTTTCCTCCTTTTATCCGTTGTCATACTGCTTATTATAGTACATTTTTGATGACTTAACTGTACCACATTGGTGTTTGAATAAATATTCAAAGACCAAACTACCACTCAGTTTTCATTAATAGATAGTGTATTTATACCTAGATTTGATGTCAAACAGTTAATTTTATGTCGCATACGTCCTGGAAAAATTACTTTTTCTTTTAAACGTTTAAAAAATCAATTATCTCTTTGTTTATACAATACTTTTAAATTGTAAAAGTAAACAGTTGGAGGAAGGAAAATTCACTCCCGAGTTAACAAATTACCAAATGTTTTCACTTCACTTCGTGAAGCTTAAAGTCATAATAACTCATAAAAATATGTTTACTTAAGTAAAATTTAGGTGAATATGAAACTAAAGGGAATAAAAGGATTATTTCTTGTAGTTAATGAATAATTCAAAGGGAACTCAATAACTGAAAAGAACTATTACCTGATATCTAGATAAACAGAAGGAACAGATTAACTAGTTGTATTTAAAAATGTCTAATTCACAACAAACAGAGAGACTTTCCAGGGATTTTCACTGAAAGGATATCTAGAACCTATATGTTCTCTTTAAGAAATCATCGTTTATAAATAACTAGGCGTGTGACTGGTAACTGTTATTTTGGAAAATCTGTTGAAGATCATAAAAGAAAATAAACATGTGAAAAAGGTGAAAGAAACAACCTGGGTTATAGAACAAGTTCCCTGAACATATCTATGTTTTATATTAAATAGGTGTTGTTAAAACTGAATAAAAGTATTCTATCTCCCAAATATATGGTCAAATTTAAAATGTCAGATGCATACGCAGGGTAAAGGAGATTTCCACTAGATTTTGTGAGAAACTCCCGACAGTTTACTTATTTTAGCTAACCATATGCTTCCTAGTAGCGTATGGCGGATAAACAGGTTTCTAAAGTTTAACTATGAAAGACATTGCATTGGATTTTGTAACATAGAAAATAAGCATGCGAAAACTAGGGGAAATGGTCGAAACAGAACAAAACAGTGGTGGCAAACGTTTTTACCCGGTGAATGGTTTTACACTGACCAAAATTACCTCAGCCTTCCTTTGTATTGAAATTGGCACTATACCCTACTTTAATATCATGTGTATTTTATCAAAAAAACAATTATGTGTAGTAGAGTGACACAATTTTTAAAAAAGGGGAAACCTGTAGATTGATTTGGTTTACAGAAAATGTAGTTTATGATGCTTTGAAACATGTTAGGGCAAAATATTTAATGACTATTGGTATGACAATTATCCTTTAGGGCTTTAACACACACATGGGTAATGTAAGAGTATAAAGTAACACAACACAACGAATAGTATCTAGGAGGTAACCTTCAGAGTATAAAAGTACATTTAAGACTGGCAGCTGAAAGGATTAGAAGTGTATTTTATTGCATATTTTGCAGTTTCACACTTTATAATTATTAATCATTTAATAAAAATATTGAAATTATTTGCCGATTGGCTTATTTCATTGTTCTCCTCGCATGGTATGGAAATAACTGGGATTAAAATGAATGTCAGAGTACCAAATGTACTAATGTTAAAATGGCAGTTACTTATCTGTAGTTCACATGACAGCCAAGTCCACGATCGATAGCTGAAAGGAAGCTATAATCCAGTAGGTAGGTAGTTCTCCTGAGCTGGTTGATAAAACCACGTACACCGAATGAAACTGACTGTTTTAATGTACCTACAATGATTAGACTGAC
>OX235279.1:97326565-97365093 GCA_944472155.2 Trichobilharzia szidati
CCGATTATACTTCCCAGTAGCCCAGGCTAAAACAGGTTAGGCGGGGTTCGAACCCGGGACTGTTGACTGGCATTTGATTACTTAGGCCAATAATTTATATCTTCATACGTTCTTCTATGGACTAATATAAATATAGGGGAGTAGGTTGCAGTGATTAAAAACAACTTGACTCCTAGATTTTCAATAGCATAGATGGTAAACTTACATTTTCATCCATAGTATGTATGTAAATAAAATAACCGATGTTACAATGGCTTTCCCAATTTTATACGCAAGCCACCAGCAGATCATCGGGAAATATGCTGAGAGAATAGTTATTCATAAAATTAAGCCAGCTTTTTGCATAAAGAAACAATCTATTAATAAACTTAAGCAGTCGTGGTAACTCTTACTTGATAATAACATCGGAAGCGGTATCGGCGAAAAGATATCTTTGCTAAACTTCCTGTTCTGTTCCCTATAATGTTTCGATGGGTATTTTCCACGATTTGAATAAATCAGAACATCTATATTTTCCCAACCACTTAAGTTTATGAGCTGTAGATTTTTAAATCTCATAATCGATGTGACTGACTTGTCAGCAGGATACAGTCACATTGATCTAAAGTATGCAAATAACTCTGACGGAAGAAACAGTCTTTCGAATACCTTAAACAGAAGTCTTTCATTTTTGAGGCACTTTGCCCCTGTCAGGTGTAAGATGATGCTGCAGTCCTGTTTCACACAGACTCCTGATATAAAGATAATAAGTAAAATGATTGAGAATACCGAACACTTCACTCATTTACGAAGTTGCATCGGCCTTATTAGGCTGTCTGCTGATGATTAACCGTAGTCTGTTTGAACTGTGCAGTATTCCGTCTTGTTTCCCTTTATTGCTATCACATGTACCTTATGCAAGTAAAGGACTGAATTTTTTTTGTTTTTAACCATAAATGTGTGTAACATTATCATTAATGACGCAGCCATGCATTAAGTGTTATGGAAAATCAAACGGTGAAGTTAAGAATTCACTTCAGCTGTTATGGCAAATGCATGAATTACAACTGAATTCTCATCATTATTCACATAACTATTCTCTCTCCCGAACAATCCCGTTTGTTGTGATCTCATTGCGTTTATATACTTCTATGTGTGCTTTTATGAAGTGGGACAGATAGGACTGCTAGAGGTTTATGTAATGTTTTACACCGATAATTCAGTTAATTTCAGTTAATTACTAATATTATTGGATTTCAGAGTTTCATTTCTTTTCTGCAATGATGATTATTTTTGTATGTAATGTGTCTTACACCTGTGGTGAGATTCACATTTATATTTGTAACAATACAATTGATACCTGGGTCACTATGAATCTTAATTTACCTAGAAACCATAGCATTTTTAACACAAACTCCAAGGTATTGACCGAATTTACCAAATAATAAGCATCAATGAGTTAAATAATAGAAAATCTCCAAAACACCTAGTTCAGACAGATATTTCTCAATTGAGAACACATGTTCAGTTTTGAAGTTTTTCTCATGAAAGTTTTGGAAGTGTGGCTTACACGAATGCTACACGGAGCAACAGGAAACATAACAAAACATCAAAAGGGGAGATGAAGAACTCTAACCTATCTTTTATCAAGTGATTAAAATGTGTTTGTTTATTTAGTCTTCCGATATATAGGTCGGAAAAGTTCTTAAAATTCACACACACATTTACTCACCAACATCTTGGTCATTGAAATTCTTTATAAGATCAGCTATTTCTGTATTACCAGATATCATAGCTTGTTCATAGGCTGTATGGCCGTTAAAGTTCCTGATAGCTTTATCAGCACCTCGAAACAGCAGCATACGAGCGCATGACTCTTGTCCAGTGTACGCACATATATGAAGTGGAGTGTTACCGTTTTTCGAAGTTTGAACGTTAATGTCAGCTCCGTAGGCAAGCAGTATTTCCAAATGTTGTACACGACCAAATCGACAGGCCTATTTGAGAAAAGACAATATCATAAGATATAAAACTGTTTTAGTAATCCATTATTACAGCTACGAAATATTCAAAAACCAGCCAAAAACCTACTTCACATTTATACTGTAAGAGATTAGCATGAGAAATAAATGTTTTGTCATTTGAATTAAATCAGTTATCTAGGATGCATGGATTTTGACTATAATACATAAATCACAGTATGACATATATCACCTTTTGTTCTTAAAAACTTTTTTTTCAGTTAAGGTAAGTAAACTTTAGGTGAAATAAGCTAATTATGACCTGAAATGACATTTTCCGACACGAAAAAATAGTACTAAACTTTTACCACCACTTCTTTGTTCAGTCACAAAATCCGAGTAAGGGAAATTAATCGGTCTGAAAGTTGCCGTGGAAAATGAAGCATTCTTCTCATTTTGGGAAGCACAGCGATACATACAGGTAAATAATTTGTTACAAAATGCTTGTCAAACATCAAACGCTGAGTGCAACTGAGCTACGGCTTACACAAAGGAAATTTCCATTAAATCTTGATTCCATTTTCTAGGTAAATTGGTATTTTATTAAATAGCTTTACAATAATAGTGTTACTTTGCATTCATTAGCTCTTGAAAGATATAGTTCCTCAGTTCGTGTTGTATTTTTTCTTAACTCTTATTAGGCTCAAAACATCATGACTGATAGCATCTAAAAATACTTTGCAGTTCTCCAAATGTCATGCATGTTTATCATTAATTAGTGGTCTTCATTATTGACACATAAGTAAGTGACAACTATAAGACAGTGAGGTACTGATTTACATGATGGTTTCGACATTACTGAAGTTAAAATTGGGTAATGATTGGAAGATTATTATTTTTCTCTTGAGTTCCGAGTGGAACAAAGGGCTTCAGCAACACAGTGTCCAATTTTTATACTTCTATCAATAATTCATCTCCACTTTGCTCTATTTTCTGTTGTCTTCTTCAACTGAACCCACGATTGTCCACAACCTCATCTCCTTCTCCTCAAACGGTCGCCTCCATGTCAACCTCGCATCGATGATCCACTAGTCATTCCTCATTCGGGTTCCACTGGAGAGACGACCTGCATTACGCACAATGTCATTTCACGGTCTCCCCAGTGTGTGCCCAATCAATCTCGAATTCCTCCTAAACATTTGTTGAGCAATTGGCTCTCAGTCGGTCTGTTTCCATAGTTTCATGTTGCAAATTCTTTCTGGCCGGCCGACCATTCAATCTTCATTTTGGAGCCAGCGAAGGCAGCTGTTGATAAAAGTCTGCAGTTAGCTGCTGGAACTGCTGTTCGTAAAACCAACACCAAGTGTCTCACCGATATACAAGCAGTGACTGACTGATTGACTCGACATTGGTGTTCAAAATCCGAATTGTGTTGTTGTTCTGTATGCTGAGGTGGAGTGCAGAAGATTTTCAAACCGACTTCAGATTGATGCCTTTCCGATTCTGGCTGGCTGGCTTTGACATATTCACCTGTGCCGTGTGCTTGTGGTTGAAACGATGATTCCTAGATAAGTGAAGGCAGGAAGTAAACTTTGCCAAATCTCTCCCTTTGATGGTGATCGGTGCTGGTTGTTGCTGCTGTTGCTGGTGCTATTGGTGGTGACGGTGGTTGGTTATCTTCATCACCTCCGTCTTCTCCATGCTCACCTGCAGTTCTGTATTCGCTGCCTACTTCTCCAGCCAGTTCGTTGCTTCCGCCTGCCAGTAAGTCTTCGAGTTTGTGTGACATTAAACATATATCATCCACACGCGAAATCCAGAACTTCTGGAGTCTTCTTGTCGGTCAGTGCAGCATATTCCTGTCTCCTCCCTCACTGCCATCGCACAGTCTGTGGTATAATCCAGTCTACAGCAATGATGAATATCACCGGTAATAGTGTGAAGCCAGCCTTGTCTTACTCCTGTATTCACCTCAGATGCCAGGCTGAGTTTTCCGTTGTGGATACCTCGACACACATGGCTTGCATTGTCATATAGCCAGCTGTTGGATGAGGTTGATGAAGATTTGTGCACTGTACACCATAGTGTTGAATTAGTTTGTAAATTACTTCTCGGCCAACGTTGTTTGTCGGATGCATTTTCGAAGTCAATGAAGGACTTTGAGCTAGGGGTTTGACCACCAATGCTTTGTTTCTTGATGATGATGCGTAGAGTTGCAGTCTGATCAGCATCTGATTTACTTCTCCTAAATCCAGCTTGATCCGGGCTAGCGGAATTCTGTATCCACTGCGTCATTTATTCTCTCCAGGATGATGCAACTTAGTATTTAGCTTGGCATGGATTGGTGCATTATTTCACACCAGTTCTTGCAGAGACCTAACTAAGTCACTCATCTTTGGCAGCTTGACGAGGTAACCAGGCTTTCTTCCAATCAGTGGGCACCTTTCCTTCTTTACAAACCTTTTGCCACAATGACGTGAGAGCATCTGTCGAAGTCTCTAGGTCCGTTTCTAGTGTTTCAGGTAATTCCATTTGGTTATGCTGCCTTCCCGGAATTCATTAGCACGATCGCATTCAGGATTTCTGTTTTCGTTGTAGGATTGGTGTCCACTGGCAGGCAGTTCAGTGAGTGCTGTTGGCGGCGGTGGTGGTATTTGTTGGCCAGTTGCAGGTGATGATGTTCGACTCAAGAGTCGTTTGAACTGATCAGCCGAGTGCTTGATTTCTTCCTCCTCCTTGGTAATCAGGTTCACTTGAACAACATTTATTGGTTTCATCGTCTGAGTTGATCTCTTCCTGCATAGCGAACGGCCTGGTATTCTGATGTAATGTCTTGAGGTTCCTTTTGCCTGCAGCCTGCCTGACTGCGTGTTCTGCTTCAGTTGCCGCCAGTCAGTGTGTCATTTGATTGTCTTTTGTCTTTCCTAGCACTCTTCTTCACGAGTTTATTCAGCTTTTCCTTCTGTTGCCCATCTCCGCATTGAGTCATCTTCTGTTTCACCATCCTCCTCTCCTCGCTTCTATTAGCTTCCAGGTAGGTGTCCGTTGAGGGCCATTCCTTGTCATGTCTTTTTTTATTCCTAGAACAGTTGTGCACGTTTCTTTGAACATCACCTGCAGACAGTTAGTTAGTTTCAACGTTCTTCCACACAGGTTTTCTCAGTGATGCCACGTAGTGTCTCCGACTTTGCTCTCATTTGATCTGATCTGATCTGATGTGTAGTGAAGGCACCCCTTGTAGTTTTGTCTCTCATTTTCTGAATGTGTGAATCACTGAAGATCTATAGGATCTCTACGATAAACAGATAATGCCTTTACGCGGAGGAGAACAAATTTTAGCCATGTTATAGAAGCCTACGACCATACCGTCGTGTAGGACTAAGCTACGCGAATTAAGTGTACCTAATTTGCTCAGGTAAGATCAAACCACTAATGCTTCTATAGACAACACTATTTACTATGTAGGTGGTCGATTAGCGGCCGTAATCTGTCCTATGCATTCTAAGTGATGAAGGTTTTACAATCCAATTATCATCCAAACATAATGATAACTGTATACATTGCAACTAACGTCTTAGACACATATCTTCATTTGAATATGACCTTAATACCATCGTTTTCTGGCAGTCATAAAATATTCATTACAATCAAAATTTTTGCAATGCAACTGAAGCCGAACCAAAGACCAAAACCTTTCCTTTAAGAATAAGATTTATTTGAAGTCAAACAAGTAGTGTGCAGGAGTTTGGTTGTCTGAAGAAATATACTTATGGCCAAAATAAACACCAGAGTTCTACGGATAAACATACCTACAGAAAACTATATCATTCATGGTCAATGCAAAATGTCTTTCCCAATATCTGGTGCATATCTCAAATTCAGAATTCCGTGAGGAGTACAAAGTGAAACACGCATAAACCTAGTGAAACAAGATGGAATCGAATGTAATGCTACGGAATGCACTACTGTAGGTTAATTGGTGTTTATTTGATTACCGTCTGTTTAAATTAGCTAAGGGACATGGAGTCAGTAAATATCATTATCATCTCAAAAACTCGAGATTACCTTAGTACCCAGTTGAAATGCCAAAAAGAAGAAAACTGCCTTCGTCGTAATCCATGAGAATATGACTGATCAAAATAAGTTTTCCTAATTCGTAATTTATAACAATCGTAAAAACTAGAAATATATGTATATATGATCTAATGAAAAGCGTGCTTCAAGCAGTGGTACCAAAAAAGAGACAACTTTTATTTCGAAATGAATACGTAAATATCACACCTGTCGAAACAACAAAAAGCCTTTCCAGTCCAAAACTTCAGATATTTAAGTGCTTTGCAATTTTATCCTACTGAGAAGACTATTGTTCGGATTCGATCATCCTGGCAGATGGATTTCATCACGGACAGACTTCAGTTAGAGAGCTATTGTAAACCAAAGGGCTTTCCTAGTTTATGACACCTGAGCAGAGTTAGTATTATCTGTTATGTGTATTATGCTAGTAGCATGTTTTTACAAACATAGGGATAAAAGTTTACTTTATATCTGGGGCATTTGAAAAAGAAACGTAGCACAAATATCAGACACATCAGACAAACTTTTTAATCGTAAACCTAGCTACGTTTAATGGAAATTTTTGTAATTTAATCCGATTTTTAATAAGATTATAAGTTTCCAGACCGTAGGTAATACGAACTTCCTGGAATAATTTGAGCGCCGAGTCAGAGTGATTCATTACAAATTATTCAAATTAATCCCAGCGTGTTTAAGAAAATCTTGTTTTGATTTTCTAGTCATGTCTAGTTCATTCTTAGTTAACGCAAAAATGAATCATTATTTAGTTCATAGACTGTTGAACTGTTCATTGGAAGTTAACTGTTAATTTCTAGAAATGATTTGCCTGAAATCGAAAGTCTGTTGATACACAAATTCCAGACTTTCCCTTATTCTGCTTAAAGTGAAAGGAACACTTATTCCCAAAGTTATTCGCCCATTATTAGCTTTCCACCTGGAAACGCGATGGCTACAATCACATGCAATTAGATAACTCTTGTAAATTACGTTACTATGGTAAACGAAAAGCCTGTGTCGTCATGTTTATGCATAAATAATTACAGGCGAAATATTAATATGCGTTATATGATAAATGTTGTTCTTTTCACCATTCTATTAAAGATGCATTTCCAAATATATGACTATCACATAAAGCGTCTTTGATAAAGTTGAACTCATTAATACTTGGTTGTTAAGACGTATGATTTGTGTTCGATTAGTGTAATACAAGTAATACAAGTCACTCAAAGCTTTATTATTATACGAGTGAAAACCCTAAATATCAATTTTCTATTCGAAGAGAAATACCGAGTATGTGTAGCAGCTAATGAGATAATATAATTAACTCAGATGCGTCACACGTTCTGAAGTTAATGTTGGTTAAATTCCTCGTAGTGACGTTCTAAATAATTACGAAATAAGAATGACATAATTTGCTTTTTAGTACTAGATGTTCAAGTGAAGCACTGTGAAACGTGCAGTTTTCATGTCACATCTTTCGATTCAACATCTTACAGAAAGTAAGTTAATAGTTGGTCTAATGAGGATACTTTACGTATGAAACACCATCATCTGCGGCAAACTGGTGTATTAATTGAACTACTATGGGAGTGAAGAAACTTACTGTTCATAAGACATGTATTTATCACTAGTCAGAAAAGCCACTACACTTTAGATTAAAGAATATAGAGATTGCAAACAACTAAAATGAAAGACTTAAGAAATTATACAATATATAACTTATCCCATCATGAAAAATGCATAAGAGTCACATCTGTCGACGACTATAATTATACTTGTCGTCTCTCCAATTTTAAATCTTGCTTAAGTGGTCCTCACTGAGAACGAATTATAAAACCAGCGGCACAAACAAGGTGCATAGGACAACCTTAAAAATGTAGAGTCCTTGTAATGTATATTTAAAAATTAATTATTTACTGCATAACTTTTCGTGCTCAAAAATCACATAAACTGAATGACAATTAAATGAAATCATTCATAGAAAGTAAAGTTGTGATTCTAAAATCCTAAACACTCCATTTGGGGGGCAAAGTACTAATATACGATATATCTTGAAAATAAGCTCACCTGATGTATTTCTTGGAGGCCTGCTTCATCTGATATGCCTAGTGGTGAATGGTCGAACAGCAGTCGTTCGACACACAAAGATATTGAGTTATTCAATACTGCATAGTAAAGTGGAGTTAAATCAGCTTTGTCCCGTGTGTTTGGTGACTGACCAAGATCAAGCAGCACCTAAAAACGGCACATTAAAAAATTATTTACCGAGCAGTTCCAGAAATCAAAGATTGTAGATTAATCTACATTCATTTAGCATAAAATTACTGTTTCGAGGTAAATGTTATGTCACAACCCCAATAATCATTCTGTATCCTTCTGCTGTTATTAAAATGTTATTATTCCAGTAGGTTCCAAGTGGAACAAACATCCCTTTTGTCTTCTTCCCGGTAGTTCTCTTTATCTGACTGCACTATTGTCAACAATCATTCTTCTTCTCATCACACGACCTCCTCCATGTCACTCTCAGACGCCAAACGTGTCGTTCCTCATGGAGATTTCAGTCAAGTACCTGGACCGATGTAACTTAATGGTCACTTCAGCGTGTGTCTAACCCATCTCCATTCTTTTCTAAACATTTGTTGAGCAATAGGTTCCTGGTTTGTCCGTTCCTAGAGTTTCTTGTTGTCAGTTCTGATTTTCAGTATGGTGTGGAGGCAGTTGCTGACAAAAGTCTCCGACTTTTTGAAAATGCTTTTATTGAAGCGCCAATTTTCTGACCTACATGGAAGGACTGACATAACACTGGTGTGGAAAATCCGAATTTTTTGCAGATTTTTAAATCGATTTCAGAGTGATGACAGCCTGATGACAGCGACTGCTGTTTTGATATCGCCATCCGCTCCATCTGTAATTGCACAGATGGTGCCTAGATCAGTGAAAGAAGTGACTTCTTTCCAATTTCTCCCGTCGACAGTGACTGGCACTTGTTTTTATTGTCGTTGGCTAATTACCTTCAGCACCTCTGTCTTCTCTGTGTTCACCTGAAGTCCTGTTTTTGCTGCTTTTTCTACCAACTTACTGCTTTTCGTCCGTATCCCACCACTGAAACCACCTAATTTCACATTAGGAAAGATAATAGTAAGAAGCTTCGTGAATATAACAAAAGACGTTAACCAATTTTTAATGCTCTGTTGACTGACCTTTAGTTTCCATGCCGATGGAATTCAGGATTTCCGCACAACAATAAATATCATTATTGTTGTCAGAAATTCACATAGCAAAAAGAAACACTACCTTATTGAGCGTGACCCAGAAACCTTTAACAAAAATATGACAAACTGAATTTTTGTGTTGAAGTATGAAATATCACCTATCAGACAAATATGTTTGGCTTATGAGATTGTTGAAGCAAAAGGCATGCTTTACATTCAAGACAGAAAGGAACTTAAAAGGTCCATTTCATGGTTAAACATAATTTGTTTATTTTACCGCAGGTAAACACATTTATATTGAGACTGAGTTGATATTTCTGAGAATACTGAGAAAACTAAAAGTTTCTAATAATTTATAATTATATTTCAATAGTTTACTCACAATTTGTGTAAACTGCTGAAGTATAATTATACTTTATTTGATCTAATCCACAATGCTCAAACTTTTTATTGATACTAAAAGTTTCTATTTCTACTGCGAGGGTTAGTTAGAACAATGACTTGTATCATTTGTAGCATGATACATAAGAAAGAATGTAATATGAAAAATAAATTGAGGAACACAGATATTTCATGCAATTAAGAAATCTAGATTTTATAATAATAATATTAAACAGACAGCAGATTTGGCATGTAAAGCAAGAAAATCGCAGAACCTAGGAGAATAAGGAATTATAAAAATCATAATAAGACATTTGTACTTTAGGAGCTTTAAAAAAATTCAAAATTATTTATAATTTTAAAATGTGCAACGTGATAATCTCATTCTAGAACCAATGAAAGTTGGAAATTTAAACATTATCTGCATGAAATAGACCCACATTATGAATTAAAAATAGTTAAAGTAAAACAAAGTTGACTATCTGTAGGGAAGACGAATTTGTCACATTCAGAGCCGGATAATTTCTGATATCTGAGAAACAACTAGTTGGTGAGATGAAATTTCAGGTGAGTAGAAGTGTAGGTCTATTGAATTTTCATACATGTATACATATAGCCCATAACAAGGGAGACATTAGTAGTCCTAAATGGCTTATCACATTTGGACAAACAATACGTCTGTTTTATTAATGATAAAATATCAACTATGTATTAGTTATAAGGCAATATATAAACAAATGAAAAATGAAAAATCAAGCTGTGATATGTATCAGATTAACCAGAATTTGAAATATATCAGTGGAGTTGTTTTTTCGTAAATATCTGCGGTTGTCAGATAGCCTTGTATTATTTCAGGACTATCCCACAAAATATATGGTCAATAAAAACATTCTTCATAGTTGATGTACGATAGTAAAAATAAGGAATAAATTAAAACCTCATAAATTATGCCTTTTTCTCTCACTTATTTAATCAGCATCACAGAGTGATGATGCATCAATTAATATTACATAAATTCACCTTACATATGGTAAAAATAACTGAGCATCCATATGAATAAGGATGACTCACTATATCTGTTATCTGAGTAGATATCAGCTGTTTATCGAATTCATGTCATAGTTCTAAATGATACGTAAACGCAAATAATGTGTAAGCATTATCAGTGAGCACTGAGGAGATCATGATTTCAACAAATCTATTTAAGTGACAAGATTTATGAAGCTTCATGTCTTAAATATGGAACCATAAATTTATTATGAAGCCTGAAATGGATTGAGAACCCAAACAATCAGTGAGGATATCAGCGGGAAATGGGTCCACTACTTGCTTTGCTGAACATTTTTAAAATAATTACTGCAAGATATACTAGAAAAGCTCATTAAAAAAAATCAGGTTTGAAATTTTAACTGCTTATCGGGTGCCAGTAAAAGCGGTCCTCTTATAAGGATTTATCACAACATTCACTTCAAAACAAAACGGACTACCGTAATAAAATAATAAAATATATTTATGCTTACAGATGGAAACTTTAAAACTAAAATGAACAAACTTTGTAATATGAAATAACACCTTAACACTTGCAGCATACTTAAAGCACGGGAGTATCAGAAGATTCAAAGAAAAAATCACTAATTCGTAAGTATTAGAATTTCCTTGTGGTTTGTTTCGAAAAGAACAAACGCCCTGATATTAGTTTATTTAATGAAGAGTAGAAGGGCTCTGAAACACATATGGCCTGCTTCAATCTCTGGACTAATAGATATTTTTACTCTTATTTTTCATCTAATTTTTTCTGTTTCACTCTTTCTAATTATCAAAGTATGTCTTTTCAAACCACTAAGTAATATTTCTCTGCATCGATTGAATAAAGTTTTTTGAAACCTGAAACTTATGAAAATAGTCATTCTGTAACAACCTGTTTAAGTGTAGCACTTTGAGATTTAGAACAGAAATAAGGCCAAAATGTAACCATTGTCACTTTGAACCAGACTGAATGTGAGCAACTACAGTGACAATCTGATATTTGCTAATAATATGGAAAAGCAAACCATTGTATCATCCTGATTTAATATCCAAAATTGTGTTAAATTGATAACTTGCCACTCGTCAAGTAAGTGACAACAAACTTTTGCAGTTTTTAACCACCATAAAACTAAATGCAGAAAAAAAAAGCCAGCTCCCACAAGTCAGAATGATTTTTTTTCTTTATCGATAAAAATCAGAGGTCAGAAATGAAGAAAAACTAAGAAGATAGCTTTTTTAAACATCTTGGTAAAATTGTTATTTTTCTGAACCATCCTCACCTATAAAACATGTCATTTTAAACAAATGTTTTGTTAGTATTATAATTAGAAAAAAACTACATACTGATGTCCCATATTGTAAATATATATATGTATGCATACTCTTTCAAGTAATGGAATGTACATTTTTCTATATTAAATACACAAGGTAAAGAAAACTCTAAGTTAAATAAAATGAAATTATCAGAAAATGTCTAGGAAGCCAAACATGATTTGTTAGTAGTCGTGTTTTCCTCCTACTGCTGGTGTGAGAAACAGTAATTTTGAGTGACAGTTGTTTTATCACCCTAGAAAACACTATAATTGCATAAATGTTACTATAGAACAGTTGGACCTAGAAAATTCATTATTGCATTCACAATTACATGGCAGTGACTAATTAGAATGCATGATGTTACATAATAGTAGGCTGCTCCAAGGCCATAAATAAATGACACCCTCAATAACTTCGTCAACTTATTCTCTGGTCTTGGAATAAATTCCTCCTGCAGTTAGGTAGATATTTGGGTACAGGATATTAAATAATACATTTGTGTCCTTTTTACACTGATTATATTTAAACCAGGAGGCAAAGTTTCAGAGGCACGCAGTCCTGCTTGTTGCATTATGATGAACAATTGTCATAAACTTAATTAAATCTAAACTCAACCATAACTGTGTGAAACTAGAGCCTTTAAAGTTTGACCACACAAACTGAAAAAACAAGTAAACTAATTAGAAAACAGGGTGGTGACAAATGAATCACTATGTATTGCAAGTAATGTTGAGTGTTCCTGAATTTGGTTTGCCACTGAACTAATTAAATAACAGCAGTCTAAGATCGATACTGTTAGTATAAACTAACTGTACACCTGTTTCGGCGGTTCAAGGATGAAATGCTCACCAAACACACGTGTTTGGGGGTTTATTTCCCGACTGACTCACTTTACAAAATTAGTAATCACGAAAAAACAGCATACCTAGCATGTACTAGTGAATATGAAAACAGCTTTTTAGCTAGCAGCGTTATTGGTTAAGTAAAACAGTTTCATGAGTATCGCTTCCGACATTTGAATATGTACTGCGATTCAAATGTAATTATGTAATGTAAGAGTGTTAGTTTCCATTAATACCCAAAAAATTTAGTTAATAAGACTAGCAGGCATCTTTTTCTCATACTGATAAGTAAAAGTACTGCTTTACAGAACTTCATGAGTGATCGAAGTAATAAAATAGTGAATA
Organism: Trichobilharzia szidati; assembly: GCA_944472155.2. NCBI lineage: Eukaryota > Metazoa > Platyhelminthes > Trematoda > Strigeidida > Schistosomatidae > Trichobilharzia > Trichobilharzia szidati. Next base: position 97,339,700 of record OX235279.1, read on the forward strand.
TTATAACTTGCTAAATACAAAAAATTCACGTCTTTTTATGCATTAATGCCAAGTTGAGGAGATAAATTATTATTCAACTGGAAACATTTTAATTTTCAGCTTGAACAAAGTAGCTTATTTATCCATTATGATCTAAAGTAATTATTCACTATTTGCCTTTCACGTAGGGCTGGTAGTTCTTTAACATTCAGAGTTAATAAATGAGACTTTTATACGTACTTTCGAGTAAAACCAGCATTCCATAACAACCAACGAGTGTATTAAATTGTTATATTACATATCAGTTTTACTTCTATCTCCATCATTCATAGCGACGTTCAATTCATTTGGTGTTATATGTCATTGATTTTGTCTACATTCCGTAATAGAAACTTTGCTACACCTCGTAGAACAGCAATAGTTCTTTGAATTGCAAATCCATTGTGTCCAGGTACCTGATAATATGAATTGACTACTTTTGGTTAATTGATCGAAAATGTCTAGTTTCAGACTAATACTTAACACTTGGACCATCTCCAACGTCTCTGCTTCAAACTAATTGATGCATTAGAATGAAACGATTTATATAAATGGCTTCACACAATCAATAACACTTTGAATTTGATAAAATTTAAGGACTCGTGCTGGTACAAATTTCAGAAAGTGAAAAACAGTAAAAAGGGGAACACCTTGAGACCGTAAAACATTTTTCTTTTCAGTTGAATAACACTGTGTATCACACCAGAATTAACGTCATGAATTTATTAGAAAGCGAAATTATGCTGTACAATGCTAAACTTTCATTTTTCTATTCAAATATATTTATCCAACAACTAGTTGCTTGTATTTATCTTGTAAAATCTTTGTTGCACTGAAGTTATGACTCATTCACCTGTCCATCCTTTTTGCTACACTTTTTGCTTGATTTCTCAGTTTGTCACGTCTCATTATAGTTTTCAATCAAATTTTTTGTTCAAATATTTCATTATCGCTTCAAAAACTATCAAACGATGGACGTTTATGAATACCTTCAACTTCAACAACACATTTATTTGGACAAAAACATCATGTATTTAAAATTTGAATTTTTTGTTTGATAAATCGGTGGAATGCAGTGAATTTCAAGATATGGATGTGAGTTTTCAGAAACGTTGGGAATTGGAATCATAGTCTATCATCATCTCATCAATATAAATGTGTATTTTACATAGATGGATCATGATATTGTGATATTTCTGCCCAAAGATATCATTTCTATATCTACCAGCATCACTCTGAAAAATCAAGCCCTGTATGATTCGATAAGTATGCTACCTTTCTGTTTAGGGTTTGGGTAAAAATTAATTGTGTTTTTTTTATGTCGATAATTTCAACTGATAGCTGAAGCTACAGTTATAGCTATATGCACTTAAAAATTACTTAAAATTCCACCATTATCTGAACAGAGAAATTTTGTTTAACAAAAGCAAAAGAAGCAATTCATTATGGCATATCAATGTTCATATGTATATTGTAATTTTTCGATTAGCTGAGTATACCTTCCACCACTTTCTTAGCAACTGTTCAATATACCTTAATGGTGTGCTAAAAGCCTTAAACAGAAAGATTTCGAATAAGTAACCGTAACAGAGATAATTCTTATGCAGTACACTAAAGCCTGTGTAAAGTTACGCATTAAAATTTATTACAGCAAGAAAAGTATTTCGCTACAAATATTTCACAACAAAATTTTCGGCTGTAATTTTCAGGTGAGAAATAACGTGTAACGTTGGAAAACTTATCAAAGAAGAAAGAACACCATCTTCATTATGTGGGAGCCCTTTCCTTAATATGATACAAACTGAGTAGAGTCTGAGAGCTTTACAATCACACAAAAGGAGAAGTAAACTAGATATGATCTTGTCTAACTGAAGTGAGCAATTAGCTCCTCAAGTATCTAAATTGTCGATAATCTGAAAAATAATAACACAGTGTTCCCTAGATTTTCAGTTTAAAGTTGCCTACTCATTTATAGTTCTGTTGGTGGTGAGAGTATTTAACGTTGTCTTGGGTTATTAGACTGTTATTAAAGTAGTACGCGATGGTTGAAGGTGAAATCAAATCATGCACTGCAGCAGGATTCAAACGAGTAGTACTAGATATTACGTGAGTTTTGTATCACTGTTCAGTATTAGCAATTATTATCACCACACTAGTTTTGGTATCCTTGTTCAGTACTGCATAGAATTTTCACCATCGAAGTGCGCATTACCTGCGATGCTAGTTATGTGACTGATGAAATCTTTAGTCATATATAGTAAGGTAAAGAGAGTACATCTCTGAAAAGTCCGACTTCATGGCCTACATGACTTTCAGGGTGAGAGTTTAAAAGTCTTCTGTGTATGCAACATTACTGTACCTACATGGAAGTTAAAAGAATAATTTTTTATTTGATCTAGCACACACTGATGTTTCAATTTATATTTACTGATAATGCTACCGGCAAAATATACTGCTTCTAAATATATCAGCTTAATCGCATTATATCTAGATTCATAAGGTTCTATTATTTCTCATTCCCTGAACTTATTGTGTTAATATCACTTTCCATGTTTTTGGTATTAGTTTTCAGTGATGGAAAGAATTATTACTTATAATCTCAGCAAGTAAGAAACAGTAGAACCATATAAATCCGAAAATAATCTGATTAAGTTGATATGATTTAGAGTAGTAAGTTTGCCAGGGGCGTCCTCCTTTAGTAATGATACTATGTATGATACTATATGTAAATGATACTATGAGCTATATCAAATAAAAAGACTGTTTTATGAAGTCATGCTTTATCACAGTGTATCCCAGTGTCCACTACTTTCCTAATACTCTCAGTTAATCGTGACTACACAGAATCTACGCTGAGTTATAGTTAAAACGCAAGTCACTGGTCTTAAATTATTACTTTTTCCTGAATTACGATAATATTACGTTAGCACAACACTGAGGCAAAGACAGTAACATACAAAAAATTATTAACGTGTGAAATGAATTATGTAATTTTAAGCATGTTAGCATACAAACAAATTGAATAAAGTAAGGAATACATGTTCCTTAACCTAGGTGGCAGACGTCTACATAAGAGTAAATGGTGAATCATATGAGAGTTCAGTTGTCGTCATACGACTTAAGTGTTCCAATTACTTCTATGACAACTGATGTCCAGTGCTTTTGCGTGTTTTTTATCTTTATATGTGCAGAGGTAATTTTTAGACTGTTCTTGAGGTTCAGAGATGCTGCAACATATCACTCAACAAAGTTTTCATCTGGGACGTATGTTACTGATATCAGCATAGAGATTTTCACACTGTTTACTAGCTTTCAGTTAATCCGTTATGTGACACTGTTAGTAATGCATAGGCCGGTTACACTGATGTCAACTAAAGCATCGCACTTCCTTGAATAATGCCCACAAGACCATTTGGACCAATGGTTTAAATCCTAATTCAAATTGATTCATAACTAAAATAAATGCATATTTCATGCTGCAGTTTACTTTATTCCCACCTGTTGAAGGAAATACAAAGCGAGGAAGGTTTTTAATTCAATGTAATCGCTGTATCCTTTTTTCCTCCTTTTATCCGTTGTCACACTGCTTAGTATAGTACATTTTTGGTGACTTAACTTTACCACATTTGCGTTTGAATAAATATTCAAAGGCCAACCTACCACTCAGTTTTCATCAATAGATAGTGTATTTCTACCTAGATTTGATGTCAAACAGTTAATTTTATGTCGCATACGTCCTGGAAAAATTACTTTTTCTTTTAAACGTTTAAAAAATCAATTATCTCTTTGTTTATACAATACTTTTAAATTGTAAAAGTAAACAGTTGGAGGAAGGAAAATTCACTCCCGAGTTAACAAATTACCAAATGTTTTCACTTCACTTCGTGAAGCTTAAAGTCATAATAACTCATAAAAATATGTTTACTTAAGTAAAATTTAGGTGAATATGAAACTAAAGGGAATAAAAGGATTATTTCTTGTAGTTAATGAATAATTCAAAGAGAATTCAATAACTGAAAAGAGCTATTACCTGATATCTAGATAAACAGAAGGAACAGATTAACTCGTTGTATTTAAAAATGTCTAACTCACAACAAACAGAAAGACTTTCCAAGGGTTTGCACTGAAAGGATATCTAGAAACCTATATGTCCTCTTTAAGAAATCATCGTTTATAAATAACTAGGCGTGTGACTGGTAACTGTTATTATGGAAAATCTGTTGAAGATCATAAAAGAAAGTAAACATGTGAAAAAGGTGAAAGAAACAACCTGGGTTATAGAACAAGTTCCCTGAACATATCTGTGTTTTATATTAAATAGGTGTTGTGCAAACTGAATAAAAGTATTCCATCTCCCAAATATATGGTCAAATTTAAAATGTCAGATGCATACGCAGGGTACAGGAGATTTCCACTAGATTTTGTGAGAAACTCCCGACAGTTTACTTATTTTAGCTAACCATATGCTTCCTAGTAGCGTATGGCGGATAAAGGGGTTTCTAAAGTTTAACTATGAAAGACATTGCATTGGATTTTGTAACATAGAATAGAAGCATGTGAAAACTAGCGGAAATGGTCGAAACAGAACAAAACAGTGGTGGCAAACGTTTTTACCTGGTGAATGGTTTTACACTGACCAAAATTACCTCAGCCTTGCTTTGTATTGAAATTGGCATTATACCCTACTTTAATGGAAACAATAATCTGCTACCACATTAATCGTATCCTGTAGAAGCACGAATACACCATGTTATACTTCACAAATTAACTGCAAAAATCTGTCTCAAAATGTTGGCTTGAAAAAAGAACATTTTGTATCATGTGTATCATATCAAAAAAACAATAACGTGTAGCAGAGTGACACAATTTTTAAAAATGGGGAAACCTGTAGATTGATTTGGTTTACAGAAAATGTAGGTTATGATGCTTTGAAACATGTTAGGGCAAAATATATAATGACTATTGGCATGACAATTATCTTTTAGGGCTTTAGCACACACATGGGTAATGTAAGAGCATAAAGTAACACAACACAACGAATAGTATCTAGGAGGTCACCTTTAGAGTATAAAAGTACATTTAAAACTGGCAGCTGAAAGGAGTAGAAGTGTATTTTAATGCATATTTTACAGTTTCAGACTTTATAACTATTAATCACTTAATAAAAATATTGAAATTATTTGCTGATCGGCTTATCTCATTGTTCCCTTCGCATAGTACGGGAATAACTAGGATTAAAGTAAATGTCAGAGTACCTACTGTACCAATGTTAAAATGGCAGTTACTTATCTCTAGTTCACATGACAGCCAAGTCTACGATCGGTAGCTGAAAAGAAGCTATAACCCAGTAGATAGCTAGTTCTCCTGAGCTGGTTGGTAAAACTACGTACACCAAATGAAATTGACTGTTTTAATGTTCCTACCGTGATTAGACTGACTACTTCAACCTTCACCATTTTTCATTGGATAATTTAACTGACTCACAAGAGATGCCTGCAATTAATGTGAGTCCCTGACGACTGACGTCCTGGAATCTTCTAGTCACTTCAGACGTAACTTTGCAATGGATAATTTAGGCTATTTATTAATTATTAACTACAAAAGAAGTATGCACAATCTTTACTTCTGCCTCGGCCGTAAAGGGATAGGCAATTACTTATTTATCTTGTTTATTTAGTTAATCTATGTACCTTTCTCACATTACTATGATTATTATTATTATTACTATTCTCACTCTGAACCGTTTCCACTTGTCCCACTTGCCATTCTAAATCCAAAATATTTTATTTTTACAATGTTGAATTCTTTCTTATCCAATTCCACAACATGTTACGTAATATTTTATGTTAGCCTACTAAACCTATAATTGTGCACCCTTTCCAAAATCTATATAACCTGTGAATTATTCTACATAGGACATCAATTGTTTTGCTACTTGACATTTACCTATCATTATAATCACAAATATTACAAGTGAATTTCATACTATTATTATTTCATGTATTCACACCTTTGATTCAGTCCCCCCACCTGATATAAGTTCCTAAAAACTTTGCAGCTTGATAATAATTTCGTTGAAAAGGGTCTCTTCGCTGAATATTGTGTTCTTAATATTTATTAATTAGCACGCTTGGCTGATGTACACGATGAAAGCGTTTCTTTGTTAATATCTAGAAAACATGCTACAGACTGGCAGGTAAAAGATACTCATTATTTAAAACGGTGAAACAGTGCAAAAGTCTAAATTCTAATTGTATGAATAAAGTTGAATTAGCGAAAAATGAGCAAGCCTGATCAGTTCAAACCACTTGGTCAAAGAGAGGAGTATAGTGGAAAAACAGATGTTAACGGTCACAGTTGGGAAAAGAGAACATTATCCTGCTTAGCTACGAAAAGGTAACAATGGATCAGTAAGGAGTGCTATGAGTGAACATATATTCAACACTGGCTACTCAGTATGCAGGGGGAGTACATTCAAAGTTATCTACAAGGTCAAAATAAACCTCCTAAAAACGGCAAGCTTCTGTATACTTTGCATTGCCGAGGCCTTAGCGATCTGGATAGAAAACCCTGATTTATGTACACGGAATAAACTTCTAGATCCCCTCCTTCTACCTTGGATATTATTATTCAAAGCTCAGCTGTTGTCAATATTATGTTACTAATGCTACTTTGCACATGTTATTTATCACCATTTTCTCACTTAACCTTGTGTTTACTCCCTTCACCTGCTACATAATTCATTTTGATACTTGTCTCCAGTATATATCATTAACATCCAATTTTTATGAATATTTTCATATTACGCATCCCTAGTCGAAACTTACTAATCTTCAGCCCCATCCCCCTTGCAATTCTGATTATTCATCACATATTTTTGAAATGTTGTGATGACGTAAACAATAACTCGAATTTTTATTCTTATTTGACAAACCTAGTATACCCACATAAAAAACAGTTATATATAACTGTGATTATACAGGTGAGTGAATTGACTCGCCAAAAAGAGACTCTTCGGTGAACTGTTTGTTCTTATTTCCATGTCAGGATGGGTGTATTACGTGAATTAAACATTGTGTGGAGAAACCGCAATAACCTAGTATTAGACATATTGGAAATTAATTAAAAATTTCCAAAACAAAGATAAAGTACACCATATATGTCCAAACCAAGTTCACTTTCAACAGTTTGAAAAAATTTGGGCATTGGGTATACGCCAACAGCTAACAATGATCATTTCTTAGTCTTAATACAGAAGGCAATACAAATAAATGAAAGAATAAACGCTAGGCATTCAGCTTTCAAGACTTATCACATCTGCACCATAAGTTTAACTAAAGACCGGAAGCGGAAATAAGGTGAAATCCCTATTCAGTGTCGAACAAAACTCCCTTTTATAGGAATTCATAAACACGCATATCATAAAAAAAATCTCTTTTTATCAATCAGACTCATCAAATACGTCTAATGCAACTGTTTAGGGAAAATTAGTTTAAGAGACTAAGCTATCAACGCAAGTATAGCTGCTATGTATAATTCCATAAATGTGGATTGATTATAAACAAAAACGTTTGTTTAAAATGCCATCCAGCACACAATACTTTTACGTTGTGTGGTCAGTATGACGAACGAATTTATATAAAATTATAGCTATTATTCTAAATTTCAACTAAATACAATAAATAAAATATTGATAATAGCTCCACTTCACTTACAGGTGTGACAGGTGCATTTTACCTGAAAATCGACATTCTGATCCAAAGATATGCCTCACAGTTCCATGAACACTACTGTTATATTGTAAATTTGTCTCGTACATTTCAATTTTCTGATTTATAATTTTTAGCCTAAATAATATGCCTGCAGTGTGCCTAAAAATCAGGAGAGATGCCAACATCCTAATGCTGTTTAGTACCTAATAGTCAAAGTACATTCCCTTTAAATTCAAAGTCAAAACATTGAAATTACAAAACTTTGCTGATAAATGGTGAACAGATCAACTGATATTCTTGCATCTGCATCTCAGAAGGTTATTCCATAACATGCACATGAATAATCTAAATTAACATATGGCGAACCATTAATTCATTATAGTTTAAGTCTGTTTGATCTTCTAGGGTTTTAAATGCGAAAATAAACTTCCTTGGTGTTATGCTTTTTTAAAATTTATTTGTGTATTGAATATTTGAAGTTGAATATAAATTGAAAAATAAGATATTCACTATCGAAAACTTTAAAATAATTATTTTATTGATTACTTTGGATTCCGATTGTTAAATTTACGTTTTCGATTATAGACAATTTACTCATTTTTTCAAGTGCTGGTTTGCATGGATTTGATTGGTCCAAAATTAGACCACGAGCTGACATCAATCAGAGAACCGCTGAAAAACAGGGAGTGCCGGACAGCTGTTTCATTCTAGTTTGTAACTCTTCATCAGAACGCATCAATAATCTAACAGGGGAAATAGAAACTCAAGATTTTCAGGTTATGAGAAGAACGTGTTGACTGGTCGGGTCATCAAGACTGAATCCAGTGACCCACGAATTACAACTTCCGCTAGTTCGTTGAAGAGTCCCAGAGTTGAAGAGTTCGACTATCCAGTACTACCTAGTTCTTACTGGTTCTCTAACTGATGTTAGCTAGTGATATAACTTAAAACCAGTCAAATCCCTCGAAACCAACACTAAAGTATTAATCTGATACTCACTAGTTATTGACTACAAAATGAAGCTGCATGAAGTTCTAGTGAGAAATTGTAACCAGTGGTGCTGACCAAGTGGGATGTGAGGACAAATCTTTCCTTCAAAAAAGACCTGATATTTAACCAAATTGTTTGTACCAACATAAGTGGATAATAAAATTGTTCTTTACATAATACTATCACTACAGTAGCACTGGTTAATCATTGCATCTACATAAATAGATCAAGTTAGTCATTCCTTTATATATTACAGCTATGCTAAAGCCACTGTAGAAGTTTTAATATAAATACTGAACATAGCGTTTCTCACGATGTTTGAAAGTATACTCTTTGGAGTTGATTTCCCTCGAAATGAATTGAAATTGATGGCTTCAAAAAAATACTTATTGAAGAAAAATAGATTTATAAGTTTAGACTTATGATGTCTGAAATAAGGTGAAATCTTAAATATCCAGTGTAAGGTTTTCAAAGCGGAAAAATAAGACTATATGTAGATGTCTCAAGGATACATGTAAATTATTATAGAGTTGTTTTACTCTGTTACACATCCTCATAACAAATAAAGTTGACCACCTTATTTAGAGAAAAAGTTTTTAGTACAGACTTAGACTAAAATCTGGAAAATAAATCATAACGTTAAGTTGCATATTCACTCACCAATGCTCAATCTATAAACGACTACTTAGTCAATATAGGGAGACCTCTGATGTTCTTTCTCAATGAGTGGCATCAGTTTACCGTTTTCTATTGTTCTATTTCACTTATTTATCTGATAAATGCTATACTCATGTGCGCTCAAATAAACCTTAGGTTATTTTAAATATTATCAAAGTAAAAACATCGGTTTCATTAAGAGCAAAACATCTGTGATGTGTAATAAATTGCATGGAGGATTTCATCATGAGCTGACATCAGTTAGAGAACCATGCAATCAAACAAAAATTCCCTACAAAACCATTACTTGAAAATGTAATAAATTCTCAAGCGAAATATTTACGCACTTTGTGGAATATCAGTCTTGCTAGTGAGATAAGGCCCAGAAGTGCTTAATCTTCTGTTAAAAAATAGACCTTCCACTGTCTTCCCGTCAAGAATCTGTTAGGTGTCTGAAATTAGTAAGTTAGGTGGTACATATCACCTTTCAGAACATTATATCTCTGTGGTATGATTACAAATTACTTTTTGAAATATACTTTAAAGTCACCTAAATTATTTGTTTCAGAAATTCGTATTTGGCCAAACATTCTTTAGTTTTAAGTTCTGAACTGTAAATCGTACATCCGAACAGTAAATTAGTTATCAGTTACTACTTACCTTGATGGCTTCATAATTTCCTTTGACTGCAGCACGATGTATTGGTGTCATACTGTCTGAGGCACGATAATCTAGATGAGCTCCTCCAGCTACCAGAGCCATTATCATTTCATATGGTTTCTCTAACTGTACAGCTGAAGTCAGTGGGGTTTCTATCAACAGAATTGTAAAATGGACAAAGGTATATAGCATAAAATGTTTTGAAATGAACTGCGATTCAAATAAATAACTTAAAGAAGTGTAAGTAGTCGTAAGTTTGTTCAATGAGAGTCTCGTTTATTAACATTAACTCAGAAACTGGGTAATTGACAACCAGTTTAGTGAGATATCAAGAAGTGTTGCTGAAACTGATTGCTGGTTTATTTTAACTAATGGCAATACTAATAATGACCCACTTGGACAAATTCATTTGAATATGCATCTTCTTCACAATAGAGTGCAAAGATTATATAATAACATGAAGTAGAAATCCAATGAAATTTCTAAATTACTGAAGCATAGTGGAAAAAACAATTTTAACTTTTCATTTCAGATGTGTTTCAATCGAGATGATAAATATGACTTACATAATGGATGATGTTTAAAGGTAAAATGCAAATCTGTTTCCAGTTTAGATTATTGGTCCCCAAAAAACCTCGTTAGCCATTTAGACTACAAAGTGATGGAAATAACAATATTTATTTGGGACTTAACTGAAATAAACTTTCAAGTTTTGGGCTGTAGGCATTTGATTGTGTTTACGGTCAGTTCTTCAGATAAGCTTCTTCTATTTATCCATAATTCATAAAACTAAACACACGAAACTGTTTTGACCTAGAGAATATATATGTATATATTCATCCAGCACGTAGAGGACTATCACCTTTGCATGACTGATATAGTTGACTGTATGAAGTAATGAACAGCAATTTTACATTGTGCTAATTAATAAGAATGCTGGATGATTTTTGTCGTTTGTGTTACTTCTGGATAACCAGCTGTAATCTCATGTGTAATCCACTTAAATTCATTCTGGTTACCGAAAATTTCATAAAAGGTAGATGGTAAGTTTTTGTACTGGCTTTAATTTAGTGTCAGTCATGCGAAGAAACTTCAGTGTATTGGCTTGCAAGTAATGATGCTTACGACTGTAAAAGCTAGAAGAAAGTGGAATCAAATAATGAAACATCACTGCATAATTTGAGAATCAGTGAGAACACCATCACCCACTGAGATATGCTAGCATCCATGTGACATGTCTCCAAAAGAACTATGTGACACCTTTGAATAAGGACCGTTGCGTTGAAAAAAGCGACGTCAAAACAGTAGCTTAAATAATGTGGACTAACAAAATCAGTGATAATGTATTAGCTATTGGTAGCCTGTTGCACCAGTTCTCTTGGCTGAAAGTCTTCCGTTACAAAAAATTTCGAAGCATGTGTGAAGATAACAGTGGTATACTGTTTGTTTCCGTTTCACGATAACGGCTCCCGGAGGCAAATAGCACTTTACAAAGTTGTCAGTTTAATTTCGTCCATGCACTTATCGTCTTTATATACAAAAAAAGAAAGATAACTTATCGACTAGATAAATTTCAGTGAAGGTAGTGACTTTAGGATGCTTGGATGCATACTGTAATCAGTTTTCCTCCCAGGAAGTATTCCCTGACGATTTCATCATTTATTTCGATTTTTCATAAAATAGTGTTGAACACCAGCTCAAGTGCGTTATGTTTTGACAGTGGTCTACTGATGTGTGTTCTACTCCTTGAACATAAGCTTGTAACTGTCTTGGACTCGTTCGCGTTGTTTATGTTATAAAACGCCGTTTTCGATTCAGAACTTTAAGCAGTTCAGAAAGCAGTGACTACATTATGAGAGTTACTGATAATATGAATAGTAGGATATAGCGTAAAAAACAATCTCCGGTTGTTGAAAATCCTGCGCAAGTAGGTAGAAATATAAAAATCAGGTAGTTTAGTCAGCATTCAGCACATGAAGACATTTTGACATTCAAAATAGAGGTGGCATTTGTAAATTGTAACTTCAGTGACTAACATTGTTTTTTTTAAGGAACATCACCTGTTGCTTCCTACACTGTTCAATTACTGACTCCTTTAATCAAGAGCAGTGAACGGAACACGTGTATGAAATCTCAAAAATCGAGAACAATGTTTACTAATTTTGGATATCTCATTGACTCACATGGAAAACCATGGATATCATTTTGACTGAGACAATGTAAAAATCTTAGTCAGAAGAAACACAACAGACTCCAGGGAATTTTTGGAGGCCTGGTACTCAAATCAGTTTGCCATTTATGGACATTGTGATACAGCCCAAATTTATGGATCATTGGAAACAGGTCACATGAACGATAGGTCAACCATCAGATCAACGAGGAGATCGATATGAATACAAATGGATACGATCATAAAGAAATCTACTGGAACAACGATCACAATGAAGGTCACAAGGAAAGACAAATATTCCATACGTCAAGGAATCCTTGAGAGAATTCCCACTGAATTTGGGACTAAAGATATAGTACAGAACGATGAAGAAAGCTTCACAGTCAAACTCTCCACTGATGAGAACACAGTGATTACATCCACCTGAGCTACAAATTTTCTTCATCATTTCAAAATCTTTTGAGTAATACTCTACTTCCCGACTGCATTTGTAATTAATCATATTATTAATAATCAATAGAAGTCTCAAATATCCCATTTAAACTACTTTTTATAATTAATATGTACGTCTCTGCTAAGTATTATATGTACATCTAAACTGTTTATTTCCGTATCAGCTACCATTCATGAGTTGCATATCTAAACAGGATTATTGTTAATTCCAGCAAATGTTGAAATTAACCAATCAGTCAACTAGAGTGTATGTTCTTGTAAGTCTGCTTTCCCTTAAATATAATAGTTCTGCTAATCAAATAATCGTTCATTCCTTTTTTTAACTAGAAAAGGATATGTTTTCCCACTAACTATCCAAAGATAGTGCACTACTTATAAAAAAAATTAGGGAAAGATAAATTCTACCTTTCCCAATATCTTCCAATTAGAAATATATGCACTTAAGGAATTCTATATTTAAGCTGAATTTCCATCAACATATATGTAAGTGTATGTGAGTCATTTGTTTACAAGATGATAGAAGGTAAGATAAAAAATTAAGTGATATAAAAATTCTAGTCCCTGGATTAGATGGAGAACAAGTCACCTTGTAAACTCAGCCGAAATTCTTCTCCTTCAGTCTGATACTGACTCCGCATGAAGTATGTCTATAAACATTTCCATTTGTACACATTTAGGTACGTATGTACATATATGCCTAAAATTCATCATGCACTGGTAATTCAAACATCTGATACAATCACTTATCAGTGTTAGCATTTTACTTAACCAATTGATACATCTAAAGTAATTTGCTGAAAAATCACATCTTTAGAAAGAATTTCCCCTAAAATCTAACATGAAGTATCTACAATAAATACTAAAAATAGCCCAACTGCAAACTTTTCACGTTTTAAGCGGAAAATCTTACTCTAAATGAAGTATTTTACAAGCCGTTGTCTACACGTAACTTCTAATACACTTATAATTACCGCACCTTTACCGCTGCCGTGCAACTGGAAATAACCGACAACATGAAACTGACAAATGATAAGTGAGCGGTTGATTGACACATCTTTTGGAGAGAGTATTTAAATGAATATAATTGAGAATTTTCGCGGTCTGCAAATTGGCAAAGAGTGAATGTTTCTGTGAACAGGCTTAACCCAAACTGTCACCAGCCCTTAGTTATTTATTCTTAGTATCATTTGAACCCCAACTAGAGAGTTTCAGTCTGCCTGCTTGCTTCAAAATAACAGTTTTGTTCCGGTAACCCATAACTCTTTACCAACCTAATTCATGAAGGCAGCAACACGTGTTCTAACCAGTGCACTTGATAAAGCTCCATAACCTTGACAATTTCTCGACACTCTTATACCTAATAAAGCTCACATTCATTCGGAATGCAGTTAATGGGTGTAAAAGTAAAGATCACTAAAATTCACCGATGCGTGCAATAATCATTCCCTATTTCACACTAATCCATGCAGGCAGCACACAAACGAATGCCAGCTGATATTAGATCAAGTAGACAGGTTTCGCTCTTTAAACGGCTAGTCAATAACACTTAACTGAATAATCCCCTGACAGCTGTTGCGTAGACTGTGTTGATTTACTATGTTGGTCAGGTGGATTGAAAAGTTTAATTACCCTTGGTTGGGCCTCAGATATGCAATACGCATCCTAGAGCCTTAGATGACGGAGTTTTCTGACTTGTAATAGAATTTAAGCTTTTAGGAAAAACAAAGAAACATTATCAGGGGAATGATAATTAGTGGAAGCAGATAGCAGAGTGAGGTTGAAAGGTTAGATGGCAACCTTGTCGAGTGAAAAAAGCTTAGCTACCCGATGACTCTCAATACTATGGGATAGGGTTTCTTCCCTGAGTTTTTTTTATTCCTTCACGTTCCCAGTGGGACATAGGGCTTCAAGCTAGAGACCTGAAGTTTCCGTAGCAGTGTTAATTTTACAGGATGGGGTTGCTAGCCTCATGCCCAACCTTTCCTCTTCTCCAATTAATGCTGGCTTAGTGAGGTAAAGGAGTGCGTCGGCCGGGAATCGAACCCCGGACCATGTGCATGGTCGGCGAGCGTCCTATCTGCTATGCCACCGACGCAAAAGGAGTGCGTCGGCCGAGGATCGAACCCCGGCGAGCGTCCTAACCTTTATGCCACCTAAAATAAAATAATTTTAGTCTGATTTAACTGCAGAACCAAGAGACAACTGATAATTGACTGACATCCTCTGCTGTATCGCAAGTTATGAACTCACATAAGACAAGTCAAGATGTAAAACAAATATAGACGACCCCTCCAAGAAGATAGGCATCATACGTAGTTCTCTTGCTGCCTCACGAAAATCTCTTACTACTCTCCCACCACAGCATGATTTCATCCTCAAACTCTTACTATGATATAATTGATCTACAACTTGATACCAACTTTACCAGCCAACCTTCCTAACATGGTGGAACACGTGAAGTCTCTGTGAATACCAGCCGGATAACTTCTTCAAATAAACACGTATTCTCCCCAATTAAGTAAATAAGTCCTACTACAAATAGCTGAAAATTGATTTGGGCTAATACTAAAATCTCTCCAGTTAGACTGAATACTTATTTTGTGGTTGTGCTGATATGGCAGCAGTTTTCATCTGCTTCTAACAACAGAATGCACTGTAGTTAGTGGTTGCAGTAATGAAGCTGTTTGTTGTCTCATTTTGAACTTCACATACTCCTTTTGGAGCAGAATAGACGTCCTTATCCTATATATTGCGTGAAAAAGTTCTATTTTACCTGTTTATATCACACAGTGGTTTTTGTCCACCACTCAAAAACATGTATCAATAATAAAAACAATATATTTACCGCCATTTTGTTTCCACTGAAAATTTGGATCCAGTCCTTTATTCAACCATTTGCCAACTTTATCGACATCTGCCATTTTGACATTCTCCATAAACTGACGAAAATTTGCCTTTAGGGGACAAATTAAAAGACAGTAGAAGTGGTTACTAAACAAAAATTTGGTATGTGAGCTAAGAACAACGTGACAAGAATTAAATTAATAATCCATTATTCTTTTACTTCTGCCTTACCGAAGTCCTCTACTTAGAAATTGTAAAAAGTAAAAATGATACAGATGCTAACTATAAGTTTATATTAACAATGATCTGTATATACAAATCAACTTAACTGACTTTAGTAATTAATCTTAGTTTGCGTCCGTGATGATAGGCTTGAAACCGTGACTGTACACTTTCTCCATGTTATTCATTCTTAACCTATGCAGTTGTTTTTCTTTTTTTGAATAATTGTCTCGGTAGATGTCCAAAGCAGAATAAGTAGTCAATCATTTACAGTGAACTTCAAAATTAAAAATCCACGTCCACTAGGTTGGACACAATAAGATATTTATAAAAACTCATGATTTCGGTACAACTGTGCTTCTCAAAATAACAATAAAATCCCTGGAATCGAAACCATTTATTACCAAATACATATCTTCCCGCTTACTTATCAAAAGATTTGTCTCATGAATGCTGAGTATACAGTATGATTATAAGCAGCCTCATGAAGGTTGCAGCTTTACCTCTTGAATAAATCAATTAAAGCATTCTGTAAAAAGATACGGAATTATTTTACATTACCTTCATTCATAAACTCAGTTACGATCAGGGTTTATTTTTGTACAATTTAAAAAAAGATGAATTGATCTAGAAAGGCGAGATGTCGTGTAAACTGGGATATTTTATTCTTTGACATAGTTAATGTTTTGAAAGACTGATGACAAATTTTCATCAATAAGATTCTGCTTAGCCAGGAGTCAGAACATTGTCTATCACAAACATTTTGTTTCAGGAAGCCTCTAATCTGATGTAGATTGAAAATATTCTGAACTAACTTTCGGAATCAATATTATGAATTACATAAAAAACAACTTTAGTTGCTAGGCAATGAAGGCTATCCAAGATTGTATTGGACGCATCAGGAAACAAATTTCTATAGTCACTCTGAGTGGATTTTGTTAAGTCTAGGATGCCTAGAAAACAAAAACATGGACTTTTTAAGCCATTCTATTCAAACAGCTAAAAAATACCATTGCATTACATAATGAAAGCATTTAACATTGATAAAAGAGGTACAGGAAGTAAAACAAAATCAGGTATCGTAAGTAGAATTAATTTCATCTTAATTTGTTGAGTTGTAATAAAACCCATTTACTGCTCACTGGACATCATTTTCTGAAACAACCAGAACGACAGAGGATAATTTCAAAGCCAAGTAATAATCACTGACAAATTAAGAGGGCATCCCCATGCCTCGTTTTGATGTTTGACTAGAGACTTAGAGGCATGGTACTGAAAGAATGAAGCATTCTCAGAAAATTCCTCCAACATACTATCAGTGTTGTTTTTCAAAACAGTCTAATGAATATTCTTGTTTGTGAATTATTATTTCGCCATTATTTCACTGAGCAGCTGGTGAATGGCTATGAAACATTATCCTCTAGACTGAGTAACTTTCTGTTTTGTTGTTTTATATTTTAAGTAGGTCTTACCGATATATCATACACCAGTTAACGGCTAGAGTGGAAAGTTAACTAACATTTATCCGTCGCAGTGCGATAAGTTATTCCGTTTTATCGTTATCATGTGATAATGCAGTGGTGCCAGAAAGCAAAAGACCTCTCTACATTTATGACTTGCTTCTAATTCGTTTTTATGTAGTCTTTGTGAAATACTGAGTCGCGGTAATCAAGTTTGTAAGCAAACGAAATCAAATGATAGTCGCACTATTTATCAGTGAAAACCATTTATTTAATACCAGTTACAAAAATCAAGCTCACTAGGTGAGGAATCTGGTGGTCTTAAGTCTGACCTTATATGAGATTATGAGTGCACATTACTAAAGGCACACGAAGTATAAAGAAGGTATCTTTTTAAAAGATTTTTAACTGTCAACTACCTTCTATCATGAGTTAAAACTGCCATTAATCAGGAAGCTACTTTTGGCTAATTCACTGTTCAAAACTTACTTCTAATTTATGACAATAGCATAAAACTTAACTTGACATATTAAGTTCTCAAACAAACTATATATTATTGAGCCAAACAAATATACTTCGAAGTTCACTATAAGTCATTTGTAACTTCTCAGGAAAAGAATGTTTCCTAGCTGTTCTATTACACCATAAAAAATGGTTCTTTTATCGGATATGATTATCTCAGTTATCCATACAACACTGATTCTGTGGTGAACTACCATGTGTATTCGAATTTTAGATGTTTTTACATTAATAACTAACGATTCAAAGTGCTTTCTTTAATTTTTTATAAATTAGTTATTGGTTTTACAGAAGTACCTAAGGATACAAATCACTAATGGTAAGTAAATAGGCTAGCATCGCTATAAATACGATTACTTTAACAAATAAAAGATATTAGTGATAGCAGTGCATTGTGGGTGAATACCTCGTAGTAGCTTCTAAGTTCATCACTATTGTCGACTATTGCTCTTAATGTTTTTGCAGAATAAGATGGGGCCATCATTTGTTTTGATGCTTTCTCTTTAACCGCGTACAATTAATTTAAGTGACCTATAAGGATATTATGATTTCTCTTTGTTTCTTTAATTATATGTTTAAGAAACTTTAATTCTCAGGCTTTGTTAGTACTGAATTAGAGTACAAATATTCTAAGATCAACCATCTATTATTTGCATCTAATTACACATATGATTATGTAAGTCATTATTTAATACATGACCATAACAGGAGCAACGGTGAAAGAAAGAAAGAAATACTAACATTATAGTGAAAACCAACTGCCTAAATAGTATGGGAAGTCAAAGTGATTGTTAAATCTGGCAATGGAAAGAAACTAACTAAAGAGGTATCTAGTTACTGCGGATGTAATAAGTTAAAACGGGACAAACAACTTTAGTAGTACACTGTTTTGGGTAAAATACCTTGGAAATAGAGCAAGCATTTATTTACGTTTCACTGTATACAGTGAAGCAAGTAAACAAGTCAAACAGGTAATCAGTCAGGGAGACGTATGATAAATTGAATTTACTTCCGTGTTTTAACAGATCAGGAACTATTTCCTCTTGTCATCAAACATCCAATCAGAATATTTGCGTTGCACAGACTGATGTGCTTGCTACTATTTTGACATTTACTAAACACTTGACATTTACTTTGTAACCAAATTTGCTGAAACTTTCATTTCCTACTCACTTAGGCTATATGGATATGTTATGACATATTTGTCTCTCTTTTTCAAAGGACACCAGTTTATTAACGATACCTTATCTGCATACGGGGAAACGGTACCAGTCACGCTATGTGATATTAAGAGGTAAACTAAACCCAGTGAGACGCGTAGCAGAAGTCTTAGTCTAGAATGGAATAGACATTAAAATCCAAAATAATCTGTATTAGGTCTTATGTTTGTACCTTTTTTACATCCTTTTGTGACAAGAACACAAGAGAAGGAAGACTGGGTTTCCTTGTTTTGTAATTTGTAGAACCTAGATATTTATGCGGCTACATAAGGACTCAGTACACAACTGAAAAAAAACACCACGTTTACATCAAACAGACGAAAACAGTTCAACAAAAACAAAAATAAAGTGGAATATGTGGTACGCTTCATTTAGTTCACACACACACAAATTAATTTGAAAATAATTCTGAATTCTGTACTTTTTACAAAGCACATAGAAAGAAAAATATTTTTAGTTATTGAGGACTTACATTCCTTGTTAGGTTTTAATTATCAAAACATTAAAATAAAATCTTTTCTATGCTTCAATAATGTCACTTCTCTATAGCAAAATAGGTGAAAAGTTGACGTGCCGTAAAGTCGCATTCTACAGTCTTTTTATTTTTAAAAGTAAATGCAGTCTTGCCAACTAGATACAGAGTAATTCACATAAACTGAAGATGGAATGACCAACATATGGTGAACGCACAAAATCGACAAAATTACAATAAACCATCCAAAGTTATACATATAATAACTCCATGGAGTGTTGAAGACCATTCATAAAACAAAATAACAGATCACAATGATGAATCTTTCCGTGAAACTGCATGTTTACTTTGTCACATCCTAAAGTTATCCATCATACATGTGATGCATGATGAGACGACCATCTGCTATTCAGTATTCATTGAATAAGTGTTTAAAATGCAACTACGCATCACTGTTTTCCACTCTAAAAAGTCGGATTATTCAAAAACTTTCATTTTGTAAGAAGACAAAAAATAGTGATTTCAGTGTCTAAATAATCCCCTGTTTTACTGAAACTGTTAAGCAGATAGGCATAGTTCATAGACAGCAGGCTCCTCTAATTAAATAACACCATCAAGCTGTAAGCCTAGGGAAGATTAACTTCTGAGAAACTGAGAATGGCACTAAATGCCGTTAACATACACATTACAAATTCTATTGTACAACTGTATTTTCATGCACATGCCTAAATTAAACAACAGCTTTTATCTGAATGTAAACTGTCATTTTCACTATATAAGTTTCCGATTTGATGTGCACTAAAAATAGCTTTCAACCTTCTGTTCTTCAGCCAGTCAGAAGCAACTGTTGCAGACTGAACGACTATCTTCGGTTTATTGCTTGTAGTTTAATACCGGATAAATGAAAACCCTTTGTAGCTAATACTCATGGTCGTTTTATTGATCATTATCAACATACAATCCTAAATTACTTGGTTGGGATTCAAGTTATGACTCTTCATACGTCCATATCAAATAATTGATAGCAGAAACGAAGACAAAGAAACGACAACACTAAAGTCAACGATTTTTTAAGTCTTCATAACAAGTTAAAAGAAGGTAAAGCAATAAAGAGTACCCAATATAGAACCAGTCAACCTTTATTCTCACACAATGTTAATACCAAAGCTGATAACTACATGAACTGGTACCTCTTCCACAGTTTTAGGTTAAGCTTAAACATTCAAGAAACAGTGTTGTGGATGTTCTGTTCCAAATGATCCTAATTTACTGACTACTTAAAGAGAATGGATAATGAGGGGCTATCCACAAAGATCCACAGTGATTTTATTAGTGTTAAGGTATTCATTGGCTGAAGGATTCCATCATGAGCTGACATCAGTTAGAAAACCATTGGAAAACTTGGGAGCACTTGACAGCTGTTTCGTCCTAGTTTGGGACTCTTTATCAGTACGCACTCACCGGGGTTCAAACCCTGGACCTTCCAGTGAAAAGTCTATCCAGTACGCCCGAGTTTTCCAATGGTTTTCTAACTGATGTCAGCTCATGATGGAATCCTCCCACCAATCAAACAAAATCCCTACGAAACCAATACTTGTAAATGCATTCACTGTTCATTTTCCCCCATCTTACATCTGTTCACCTGTTACAGGGCATCGTACTTTTTCTTTTTTTAAAGCATTTTAATTGTAGCTGAGGAGATTTTCTGTTACTCTTTAGGTCGAATTATCTTTTTTGGCTGTCATGAAAATTAAGGTAGTAAAGTGAACATTGAAACGTTTTAATGATTTGACGAAAAAGTTTGCAAATACATATCCAGAATGTAGTAGATAGTGAAATGAAAAATTAAAAACTCTCTATGTCTGACACTGCCGAATTCATTCTCACAGTTGACAGTTTTAGCAAACCAGTGGTCGATGCATCGCATCGCTAACCTCCGAATAGACAGATGAAACAATGAAATAAAAGGAATCCATTCAATTCTAAATGACAGACATGATCGAAACACATCCATTCCACACCGTATACAGAGTCAATCCGATTCCCTCCTCTGTATCCCATTTGTTTGTTGATAATACAAACTTATGAAAAGTTCTCTAGCTTCTTTAAGGAAAATATGTTAATTTCGGCGGAAAAAAAATAAAGTATACATTCCATCCGAATAAATATCAGTGGAAGTCTATTTAATTCAAATAAGTAAAACACATTTAAAAACACATCACTTTTCTTTATGAATATAACTTATTTTGATTCAGTCACACAGTGATATTTACCGTATAACACTGGGTGACTTTATCAAAATAAATTATATCTATAATGGAATTATACTTAAGTTTTATCCTTATGTCACTTTTTAATGAGGGAGTTTACAAAAGTACTGTTACCTTTGAGTTCTATAGGACAGTTAATATATATTTACTGTTTCTATTAAATCGCTCACATATGCATACAAACTACTTTCGTACACTCAAAATAAAATTTGTATTTGTTACATTTAATGCTTATTTCTGCAGCCTTAAACTGCTTCTGACAGTGTTTTTTCTGCATTCATTTTGCTATAAAAGATGAATATGAATTAATCTCACTTCACTGAACCTGTCTACCAGCATGTTTTTCAGATAAAATGATTAGTTCTTAAGTTGCTTTCATACAATCTGTTTCCCACCATTCAGACGATACTTCCTTTGAAACTTTGGTTTCGTGTTAGTTTGTAGGGCCAGTGGACTCATTCTTCGTCATTCTCGTTATGTCAGGAAAAATCTGCACTCGTTATATTCTCTAACTGGTTGCCACTTTCTTACTCATGCTATGGAGTTGTGTAGTATCAGTTAAAGTGTTCAAAGTACTTTTTTAAATAATTTAACTGTGGACCGGGTTTTGTAGTTGCCTAAGTGAGTGGCTACAAAAGACGTTCCCATTAGTTGAGTGACAAGTAAAACTAACCTTCGAGTGAAGCAAGTGCAACCAATTGGCTATCTATCTTTGTGTGTTGTGGGAATTACTTTTGATATTTTTGGTGGATATTTAGCTTAAGTAGTGAGAATCAGTTTTTGGTTACCGCTAATTACATAGCTTGGAGTATTTCACAGTAACACATATGTACTTATTCGTTTCCATCATTCAGATTCTGAAAATCTGCTCTGACTGAAGTGAACCGTTAGCATAGAACACTGCATAAGACTTCGTCAGCTTAAGTTGCTGCACTTCAGTAGAAGTACACAGAGAAAAGGAATACAGTCTACACCTCTCTAAGCGGATCAAACCAGCAGTCAAATACTTCATGGATTTGTGTCATGTTTTCGCAGCACCTCCCCTAACCGTTCTTCAGCCAAAACATACTATAATGAAGTTAAACATACGTCGTCTAACATTACTCGGTGATGAAGGCAGTGGTTCGCCATGTAGAACACATGTCATAGGTGTTTTAGCCAGTGCAGCTTCACCGCACTTAACAGCTGACCTCGTGATTACTCATCATATGACAGCAAAACAGTATAATCGATGGAACGCTAGCTTTTTCATATCCTCCACGTAAAATTCACGTCAATACTCTTCTAATTTTCCTTTCTGTTGCACGCCATCGTCCATCATAGTTTCACTACATCCGTTTGCTTCACTTCTATGTGTATTTCCAAAGTTCGGCAAAGCATACTGATGTGCCATGTGTAAACCACCAAGTTGAAAAGTGAATCATTCCAGATGTCAAACTGGTTGTTTCTCTTTGGAACGCTTCCATTTAGTGACCCCAAGTGTTATACAACTGAAGCTTTACGGAACTACCTGCCCATTTATACGACTTATTTTACAACCGTTAAGAAGAGTAGCACTGCTGGCAGCCAGGAACTTATGCTTGGCATCAAAACTGAATCCCTTACATAGTTATCACACTAAAACTAATATCAATATACTGTTATTCCTATAATGAGACCAATTCTTCATATTTTTCAATGAGAACCAGTTCACATTCAAGTAATCATTTGTAGCTCGAAATGACTGCATTTTATTAATAAGAGCAAAGTTAAAAGTGAGAAAAATTTTGGTCAACTACTGAAATTGAAACTTCAGCAGTACAAAACACTAAATTAGGCTTAATTTTATTCAGTAACTTGAAAGTCAATTATACTTTCTAAACTTATGTTAAAAATGTCTATCCCTTGACTCCACGGGAATTATTCATTGAAACATACGTGAAACTGGTCACTGTACCTTTTGTAAAGACTGCTTTAGCTGAAATGCTATCCATATAATGTCAAATCATTTCAGGGTAAAGTATATGAAAAAGCTAGTTGGGTTATTGTTTTTCCCGTGGCCATCTTTTGTATGCTTTTGCACTATACATCTGTATTAAGCGTATATGAACGCTGAAGACAAGCAACAAGCAATTTTTAGTGAAATTGTAAACAGTCCCTTAGGATACAAAATCGCTTACCTATGAAAAAATGAAATGTACATCAAATGTTTATTTTGACTAGGAAATAAGCTAATACAGTCAGTGAACGTTTATGTATGCACAAAAATCTCATTTAATCGGGTGCAAATATAAATACTTCAACTCTAAACATAAACATCAGATCAACAATTAACTTCAGCAGAAAGCTTGATAATTCTGCCGTAATTTGTAAAGTTTCCTCATTAGAAACTGTTTGAACTATCGGATGGTAGTAGAAACAGTGTGTCTTAAAAAAACTGCAGTTATCACAAGTCTATAATGAGCCAAAAATCTCCCTAAACATGTTCAAGGCTTCTTGCTTTAGTGTGTCCTCTCATATCCTTTTACCTTCTCTTTCTTAATAAATGCACCTAAATCTAATCCAGCTGTTGAAGTCTCTCAGTTGAGCCGAAACTCCATTGATTTGTCAAGTTGGTTATTGCAATCAGTTGGTGACTGTGTATTTTCGGAAGTTGCTTGAATGTTAAATGTCTTCCTGTCTGAGTAAGTGCCTTTCATTGCTAGCTAAATTCAAAATGAGGGAGCTTTGATTAAAGATGGCAAATGTTTATTCCTTATTTCGGCTAATAGTTAGTGACAATGAGTACTAGATGTTTGTCTGCCAAGGTTGTTTAGCCACTTAAACACTTACTCTTATCTTAAATTTTAAAATTAAAACTGTAAGACTACTTTCTAGACTGGGACTTTGCTATAATCCCAGTCTACATGATGATATCAAACAGCCATTCTGTTTGTTACTGGGAAATTTTATGAACAAGAGATTTATTATATTGCGTGAAAATTCCATACAAAACTGACTGACCAATAAAAGATATGCATCTTCAAGAAAATAACAAGAATATAAATGTAAAGATATACTTGTATTGTCTAAATTATCAGGCATTCAAATTTTTGTTGTCTATGGAATAGTGCATTATAGCTGTTTGTCTGAAGATATGAAAAAACCTTCAGTAACTCAGCCCCACTTCATTTTCCTCACTATGTGCTTAAAAATTCATGAACATTGGAGCAAAATGTATAAAATCGCAATGATTTTATTTTCAAACATCGCAAGAAAAATGAGAACAGCAGAATCGGATGGCCATCTTGCTATTTTAAAACCTGATGGCAGAAACAATAGGAGATGGACATGGATAAAACCCAGATGACGAAAGTGACTGCAACGTTCGAGCTACGTGGTTGATAATCATAAATTTTTTATCAAGATGCATATCTCAATGCAAGCTGTAGATTTAAATTTGAATATGACAATAAAAAGAAGGAATTACGCACTCCCTGGACTGTTCATAAATATTTTACGGGGGTATTTTCATGGAAATCGCGAAAAACCCTTGCAGAAGCTCAAATTAAAAAGAATCTATTGATATCTTGGAGAGATAATGACTTTCAGTTAACTTAAATTAACAGAGTACACAGAAAAGACCAAGAAAGTACTTTTCTTTGTGAGTATAGATGGGTAAAAATAATCAGATAACAGTGCTTGCAGAAGAAAAAGTAGGCACCAAAAAAGGCAAAGTAATCACGTTTCATACACCTATAATCAGACT
>OX235279.1:97365592-97536305 GCA_944472155.2 Trichobilharzia szidati
AAAGGGTCTTTTCGCTGAATATTGTGTTCGTAATATTTATTAATTAGCACGCTTGGCTGATGTACACGGTGAAAGCGTTTCTTTGTTAATATATAGAAAAAATGCTACAGAGTGGCAGGTAAGAGATACTCATTATTTAAAACGGTGAAACAGTGCAAAAGTTTAAATTCTAATTGTATGAATAAAGCTGAATTAGCAAAAATGATCTAGCCTGATCAACTCATACCACTTGGTCAAAGAGAAGTGTATAGTGGGAAAACAGATGTTAACGGTCACAGTTGGGAAAAGAGAACATTATCTTGCTTAGCTACGAAAAGATAACAACGAATCAGTGAGGAGTGCAATGAGTGAACATATATTCAACACTGGTCACTCAGTATGCAGGGAAAACACATTCAAAGTTATCTACAAGGTCGAAATAAGCCTCCTAAAAACGGCAAGCTTCCGTATACTTTGCATTGCCGAGGCCTTAGCGATCTGGATAGAAAACCCTGATCTATGTACACAGAATAAACTTCTAGATCCCCTCCTTCTACCTTGGATATTATTATTAAAAGCTCAGCTGTTGCCAATATTATGTTACTAACGCTACTTTGTGCATGTTATTTATCACCATTTCATTACTTAACCTTCTATTTACTCTCTTCACCTGCTACATAATTCACTTTGATACTTGTCTCCAGTATATATCATTAACATCCGATTTTTGTGAATATTTTCATATTACGCATCCCTAGTCGAAACTTACTAATCTTCAGCCCCATCCCCCTTGCAATTCTGTTTATTCATCACATATTTTTTTGGAAATGTTGTGAAGACGTAAACAATAACTCGAATTTTTATTCTTATTTGACAAACCTAGTATACCCACATAAAAAGCAGTTATATATATAACTGTGATTATACAGGTGAGTGAATTGACTCGCCAAAAAGAGACTCTTCGGTCAACTGTTTGTTCTTATTTCCATGTCAGGATGGGTGTATTACGTGAATTAAACATTGTGTTGAGAAACCGCAATAACCTAGTATTAGACATATTGGAAATTAACTGAAATTTCCAAAACAAAGATAAAATAAACCATATATGTCCAAACCAAGTTCACTTTCAACAGTTTGAAAAAATTTGGGCATTGGGTATACGCCAACAGCTAACAATGATCATTTCTTAGACTTAATACAGAAGGCAATGCAAATAAATGAAAGAATAAACGCTAGGCATTTAGCTTTCAAGACTAATCACATCTGCACCATAAGTTTAACTAAAGACCGGAAGCGGAAATAAGGTGAAATCCCTATTCAGTGTCGAAAAAAACTCCCTTTTATAGGAATTCATAAACACGTATATCATAAAAAAAATCATTTTTTATCAATCACACTCATCAAATACGTCTAATGCAGCTGTTTAGGGAAAATTAGTTTAAGAGACTTAGCTATCAACGCAAGTATAGCTACTATGTATAATTCCATAAATGTGGACTGATTATAAACAAAAACGTTTGTTTAAAATGCCATCCAGCACACAATACTTTTACGTTGTGTGGTCAGTATGACGAACGAATTTATATAGAATTATAGCTATTATTCTAAATTTCAACTAAATACAATAAATAAAATATTGATAATAGCTCCACTTCACTTACAGGTGTGACAGGTGCATTTTACCTGAAAATCGACATTCTGATCCAAAGATATGCCTCACAGTTCCATGAACACTACTGTTATATTGTAAATTTGTCTCGTACATTTCAATTTTCTGATTTATAATTTTTAGCCTAAATAATATGCCTGCAGTGTGCCTAAAAATCAGGAGAGATGCCAACATCCTAATGCTGTTTAGTACCTAATAGTCAAAGTACATTCCCTTTAACTTCCAAGTCAAAACATTGAAATTACGAACCTTTGACGATAAATGGTGAACAGATCAACTGATATTCTTGCATCTGCATCTCAGAAGGTTATTCCATAACATGCACATGAATAATCTAAATTAACATATGGCGAACCATTAATTCATTATAGTTTAAGTCTGTTTGATCTTCTAGGGTTTTAAATGCGAAAATAAACTTCCTTGGTGTTATGCTTTTTTAAAATTTATTTGTGTATTGAATATTTGAAGTTGAATATAAATTGAAAAATAAGATATTCACTATCGAAAACTTTAAAATAATTATTTTATTGATTACTTTGGATTCCGATTGTTAAATTTACGTTTTCGATTATAGACAATTTACTCATATTTTCAAGTGCTGGTTTGCATGGATTTGATTGGTCCAAAATTAGACCACGAGCTGACATCAATCAGAGAACCGCTGAAAAACAGGGAGTGCCGGACAGCTGTTTCATTCTAGTTTGTAACTCTTCATCAGAACGCATCAATAATCTAACAGGGGAAATAGAAACTCAAGATTTTCAGGTTATGAGAAGAACGTGTTGACTTGTCGGGTCATCAAGAGTGAATCCAGTGACCCACGAATTACAACTTCCGCTAGTTCGTTGAAGAGTCCCAGAGTTGAAGAGTTCGACTATCCAGTACTACCTAGTTCTTACTGGTTCTCTAACTGATGTTAGCTAGTGGAATGGCTTAAAACCAGTCAAATCCCTGGAAACCATCACTGAAGTATTAATCTGACACTCACTAGTAATTGATTACAAAATGAATCTGCATGAAGTTCTAGTGAGAAATTGTAACCAGTGGTGTTGACCAAGTGGGATGTGAGGACATACCTTTCTTTCAAAAAAGACCTGATTTTTAACCGAATTATTTGTGCCAACATAAGTGAATAATAAAATTGTTCTTCACATAATAATATCACTACAGTAGCACCAGTTAATGATTGCATCTAATAAATTGATCAAGTTAGTCATTCCTTTAAATATTACAGCTACGTTAAAGATACTGTAGAAGTTTTAATATAAATACTGAATAAAGCGTTTCTCGCAATGTTTGAAAATATACTCTTTAGAGTGGATTTCGCTCGAAATGAATTGAAATTGATGGCTTCAAAAAAAATACTTATTGAAGAAAAATAGGTTTATAAGTTTAGACTTATGATGTCTAAAATAAGGTGAAATCTTAAACATCCAGTGTAAGGTTTTCAAAGCGGAAAAATAAGACTTTATGTAGATGTCTCAAGGATACATGTAAATTATTATAGAGTTGTTTTACTCTGTTACACATCCTCATGACAAATAAAGTTGGCCGTATTATTTAGAGAAAAAGTTTTTAGTATAGACTTAGACCAAAATTTGGAAAATAAATCATAACGTTAAGTTGCATATTCACTCACCAGTGCTCAATCTATAAACGACTACTTAGTCAATATAGGGAGACCTCTGATGTTCGTTCTCAATGAGTGGCATCAGTTTACCGTCTTCTTGTGTTCTATTTCACTTATTTATCTGATAAATGCTATACTCATGTGCGTTCAAATGAACCTTAGGTTATTTTAAATATTATCAAAGTAAAAACATCGGTTTCATTAAGAGCAAAACATCTGTGATGTGTAATAAATTGCATGGAGGATTTCATCATGAGCTGACATCAGTTAGAGAACCATGCAATCAGACAAAAATTCCCTACAAAACCATTACTTGAAAATGTAATAAATTCTCAAGCGAAATATTTACGCACTTTGTGGAATATCAGTCTTGCTAGTGAGATAAGGCCCAGAAGTGCTTAATCTTCTGGTAAAAAATAGACCTTCCACTGTCTTACCGTCAGGAATCTGTTAGATGTCTGAAATTAGTAAGTTAGGTGGTACATATCGCCTTTCAGAACATTATATCTCAGTGGTATGATTACAAATTACTTTTTGAAATATACTTTAAAGTCACCTAAATTATTTGTTTCAGAAATTCGTATTTGGCCAAACATTCTTTAGTTCTAAGTTCTGAACTGTAAATCGTACATCCAAACAGTAAATTAGTTACCAATCACTACTTACCTTGATGGCTTCATAATTTCCTTTGACTGCAGCACGATGAATTGGTGTCATACTGTCTGAGGCACGATAATCTAGATGAGCTCCTCCAGCTACCAGAGCCATTATCATTTCATATGGTTTCTCTAACTGTACAGCTGAAGTCAGTGGGGTTTCTATCAACAGAATTGTAAAATGGACAATGGTATATAGCATAAAATGTTTTGAAATGAACTGCGATTCAAGTAAATAACTTAAAGAAGTGTAAGTAGTCGTAAGTTTGTTCCATGAGAGTCTCGTTTATTAACATTAACTCAGAAACTGGGTAATTGACAACCAGTTTAGTGATATATCAAGAAGTGTTGCTGAAACTGATTGCTGGTTTATTTTAACTAATAGTAATGCTAATAATGACCCACTTGGACAAATTCATTTCAATATGCATCTTCTCCTTAATAGAGTGCAAAGATAATATAATACCATGAAGTAGAAATCCAGTGAAATGTATGCGTAAAACATTTTTCTAAATTACTGAAGCATAGTGGGAAAAACAGTTTTAACCTTTCGTTTCAGATGTGTTTCAACCGAGATGATAAATATGACTTATATAATGGGTGATGTTTAAAGGTAAAATGAAAATTTGTTTCCAGTTTAGATTATTGGTCCCACAAAATCCTCGTTAGCCATTTAGACTACAAAGTGATGGAAATAACAATATTTATTTGGGACTTAGCTGAAATAAACTTTCAAGTTTTAGGCTGTAGGCATTTGATTGTGTTTACGGTCAGTTCTTCAGATAAGCTTCTTCTATTTATCCATAATTCATAAAACTAAACATACGAAACTGTTTTGACCTAGAGTATATACATGTATATATTCATCCAGCACGTAGAGGACTATCACCTTTGCATGACTGATATAGTTGACTGTATGAAGTAATGAACAGCAATTTTACATTGTGCTAATTAATAAGAATGCTGGATGATTTTTGTCGTTTGTGTTACTTCTGGATAACCAGCTGTAATCTCATGTGTAATCCACTTAAATTCATTCTGGTTACCGAAAATTTCATAAAACGTAGATGGTAAGTTTTTGTACTGGCTTTAATTTAGTGTTAGTCATGAGAAGAAACGTCAGTGTATTGGCTTCCAAGTAATGATGCTTACAACTGTAAAAGCTAGAAGAAAGTGGAATCAAATAATAAAACATCACTGCATAATTTGAGTATCAGTGAGAACACCATCACCCACTGAGATATGCTAGCATCCATGTGACGTGTCTCCAATAGAACTATGTGACATCTTTGAATAAGGACCGTTGCGTTGAAAAAAGCGACGTCAAAATATACAGTAGCTTAAATAATATGGACTAACAAAATCAATGATAATGTATTAGCTATTGGTAGCCTGTTGCACCAGTTTTCTTGGCTGAAAGTCTTCCGTTCCAAAAAATTTCGAAGCATGTGTGAGGATAACAGTGGTATACTGTTTATTTCCGTTTCACGATAACGGCTCCCGGAGGCAAATAGCACTTTACAAAGTTGTCAGTTTAATTTCGTCCATGCACTTATCGTTTTTATATGCAAAAAAAGAAAGATAACTTATCGACTAGATAAATTTCAGTGAAGGTAGTGACTTTAGGATGCTTGGATGCATACTGTAATCAGTTTTCTTCCCAGGAAGTATTCCCTAACGATTTCATCACTTATTTCGATTTTTCATGAAATAGTGTTGAACACCAGCTCAAGTGCGTTATGTTGTGACATTGGTCTACTGATGTATATTCTACGCATTGAACATAAGCTTATAACTGTCTTGGACTCTTTTGCGTTGTCTATGTTATAAAACGCCGTTTTCGCTTCAGAACTTTAAGCAGTTCAGAAAGCAGTGACTGCATTATAAGAGTGACTGATAATATGAATAGTAGTATATAGCGTAAAAAAACAATATTCGGTTGTTGAAGATCCTGCGCAAGTAGGTAGAAATATAAAATATCAGGTAGTTTAGTCAGCATTCAGCACATGAAGACATTTTGACATTCGAAATAGAGGTGGCATTTGTAAACTGTAACTTCAGTGACTAACATTGTTTTTTTTTTGAGGGAACATCACCTGTTGCTTCCTACACTGTTCAATTACTGACTCCTTTAATCAAGAGCAGGGAACGGAACACGTGTATGAAATCTCTAAAATCGAGAACAATGTTCACTAATTTTGGATAACTCATTGACTCACATGAAAAACCATGGATGTCATTTTGACTGAGACAATGTAAAAATCTTAGTCAGAAGAAACACAACAGGCTGCAGGGAATTTCTGGAGGCCTGGTACTCAAATCAGTTTACCATTTATGGATATTATGATACAGCCCAAATTTATGGATCATTCGAAACAGGTCACATGAACGATAGGTCAACCATCAGATCAACGAGGAGATCAATATGAATACAAATGGATACAATCATAAAGAAATCTACTGGAACAATGATCACAATGAAGGTCACAAGGAAAGACAAATATTCCATACGTCAAGGAATCCTTGAGAGAATTCCCACTGAATTTGTGACTAAAGATATTGTACAGGAAGATGAGGAAAGCTTCACAGTCAAACTCTCCACTGATGAGAACACAGCGATTACATCCACCTGAGCTACAAATTTTTTTCATCATTTTAAAATATTTTGAGTAATACTCTACTTCCCGAATCTCACAACTGCATTTTGTAATTAATCATATTATTAATAATCAATAAAAGTCTCAAATAGCCCATTTAAACTACTTTTTATAATTAACAGGGACGTTTCTGCTAAGTATTGTATGCACATCTAAACTGTTTATTTCCGTATCAACTAGCATTCATGAGTTGCATGTCTAAACAGGATTATTGTTAATTCCGGCAAATGTTGAAATTAACTAATCAGTCAACTAGAGTGTACGTTCTTGTAAGTTGTTTTCCCCTAAATATAATAGTTCTGCTAATCAAATAATCGTTCGTTCCTTTTTTTAACTAGAAACGGATATTTTTTCCCACTAGCTATCTAAAGATAGTGCACTACTTATGAAAAAAATTAGGAAAAGATAAATTCTACCTTTCCCAATATCTTCCAATTAGAAATGTATGCACTTAAGGAATTCTATATTCAAGCTGTATTTCCATCAGTATATATGTAAGTGTATGTGAGTCATTTGTTTACAAGATGATAGAAGGTAAGATAAAAAATTAAGTGATATAAAAATTCTAGTCCCTGGATTAGATGGAGAACAAGTCACCTTGTAAACTCAGCCGAAATTCTCCTCCTTCAGTCTGATACTGACTCCGCATGAAGTATGTCTATAAACATTTCCATTTGTACACATTTAGGTACGTATGTACATATATGCCTAAAATTCATCATGCACTGGTAATTCAAACATCTGATACAATCACTTATCAGTGTTAGCATTTCACTCAACCAATTGATACATCTAAAGTAATTTGCTGAAAAATCACAACTTTAGAAAGAATTTCCCCTAAAATCTAACATGAAGTATCTACAATAAATACTAAAAATAGCCCAACTGCAAACTTTTCACGTTTTAAGCGGAAAATCTTACTCTAAATGAAGTATTTTACAAGCCGTTGTCTACACGTAACTTCTAATACACTTATAATTACCGCACCTTTACCGCTGCCGTGCAACTGGAAATAACCGACAACATGAAACTGACAAATGATAAGTAAGCGGTTGATTGACACATCTTTCGCAGAGAGTATTTAAATGAATATAATTGAGTATTTTCGTGGTCTGCGAATTGGCAAAGAGTGAATTTTTCTGTGGAAAGGCTTAACCCAAAATGTCACCAGCCCTTAGTTATTTATTCTTAGTATCATTTGAACCCCAACTAGAGAGTTTCAGTCTGCCTGCTTGCCTCAAAATAACAGTTTTGTTCCGGTAACCCATAACTCTTTACCAACCTAATTCATGAAGGCAGCAACACGTGTTCTAACCAGTGCACTTGATAAAGCTCCATAACCTTGACAATTTCTCGGCACTCTTATACCTAATAAAGCTCACATTCATTCGGAATGCAGTTATTGGGTGTAAAAGTAAAGATCACTAAAATTCACCGATGCGTGCAATAATCATTCCCTATTTCCACACTAATCCATGCAGGCAGCACACAAACGAATGCCAGCTGATATTAGATCAAGAAGACAGGTTTCGCTCTTTAAACGGCTAGTCAATAACACTTAACTGAATAATCCCCTGACAGCTGTTGCGTAGACTGTGCTGATTTACTATGTTGGTCAGGTGGATTGAAAAGTTTAATTACCCTTGGTTGGGCCTCAGATATGCAATACGCATCCTAGAGCCTTAGATGACGGAGTTTTCTGACTTGTAATAGAATTTAAGCTTTTAGGAAAAACTAAGAAACATTATCAGGGGAATGATAATTAGTGGAAGCAGATAGCAGAGTGAGGTTGAAAGGTTAGATGGCAACCTTGTCGAGTGAAAAAAGCTTAGCTACCCGATGACTCTCGATACTATGGAATAGGGCTTCTTCCCTGAGTTGTTTTTATTCCTTCACGTTCCCAGTGGAACATAGGGCTTCAAGCTAGAGACGTGGAGTTTCTGTAGCAGTGTTAATTTTACAGGATGGGGTTGCTAGCCTCATGCCCAACCTTTCCTCTTCTCCAATTAATGCTGGCTTGGTGAGGTAAAGGAGTGCGTCGGCCGGGAATCGAACCCCGGACCATGTCCATGGTCGGTGAGCGTCCTATCTGCTATGCCACTGACGCAAAAGGAGTGCGTCGGCCGAGGATCGAACCCCGGCGAGCGTCCTAACCTCTATGCCACCTAAAATAAAATAATTTTAGTCTGATTTAACTGCAGAACCAAGAGACAACTGATAATTGCCTGACATCCTCTGCTGTATCGCAAGTTATGAACTCACATAAGACAAGTCAAGATGTAAAACAAATATAGACGACCCCTCCAAGAAGATAGGCATCATACGTAGTTCTCTTGCTGCCTCACGAAAATCTCTTACTACTCTCCCGCCACAGCATGATTTCATCCTCAAACTCTTATTATGATGTAACTGATCTACAATATGATACCGACTTTACCGGCCGACCTTCCTAACATGGTGGAACACGTCAAGTCTCTGCGAATACCAGCCTGATAACTTCTTCAAAGAAACACGTATTCTCCCCAATTAGGTAAATAAGTCCTACTACAAATAGTTTAAAATTGATTTGGGCTAATACTAAAATCTCTCCAATTAGACTGAATACTTATTTTAAGGTTGTGCTAATATGGCAGCAGTTTTCATCTGTTTCTAACAACAAAATCCACTGTAGTTGGTGGTTGTAGTAATGAAGATGTTTTTTGTCTCATTTTGAACTTCACATACTCCTTTCAGAGCAGAATAGAGGTCCTTATCCTAGATATTGTGTGAAAAAGTTCTATTTTACCTGTTTATATCACACAGTGGTTTTTGTCCACCACTCAAAAACATGTATCAATAATAAAAACAATATATTTACCGCCATTTTGTTTCCACTGAAAATTTGGATCCAGTCCTTTATTCAACCATTTGCCAACTTTATCGACATCTGCCATTTTGACATTCTCCATAAACTGACGAAAATTTGCCTTTATGGAACAAATTAAAAGACAGTGGAAGTGGTTACTAAACAAAAATTTGGTATGTGAGCTAAGAACAACGTGACAAGAATTAAATTAATAATCCATTTTTCTTTTATTTCTGCCTTACCGAAGTCCTCTACTTAGAAATTGTAAAAAGTAAAAATGATACAGATGCTAACTATAAGTTTATATTAACAATGATCTGTATAGATAAATCAACTTAAATGACTTTAGTAATTAATCTTAGTTTGCGTCCGTGATGATAGGCTTGAAACTGTGACTGTACACTTTCTCTATGTTATTCATTCTTAACCTATGCAGTTGTTTTTCTTTTTTTTTTTTTTGAATAATTGTCTCGGTAGATGTCCAAAGCAGAATAAGTAGTCAATCATTTACAGTGAACTTCAAAATTAAAAATCCACGTCCACTAGGTTGGACACAATAAGATATTTATAAAAACTCATGATTTGGGTACAACTGTGCTTCTCAAAATAACAGTAAAATCCCGGGAATCGAAACCATTTATTACCAAATACAAATCTTCCCGCTTACTTATCAAAAGATTTGTCTCATGAATGCTGAGTATATAGTATGATTATAAGCAGCCTCATGAAGGTTGCAGCTTTACCTCTTGAATAAATCAATTAAAGCACTCTGTAAAAAGATACGGAATCATTTTACATTACCTTAATTCATAAACTCAGTTACGATCAGGGTCTATTTTTGTACAATTTAAAAAAAGATGAATTGGTCTAGAAAGGCGAGATGTCGTGTAAACTGGGATATTTTATTCTTTGACATAGTTAATGTCTTGAAAGACTGATGACAAATTTTCACCAATAAGATTCTGCTTAGCCAGGAGTCAGAACATTGTCTATCACAAACATTTTGTTTCAGGAAGCCTCTAATCTGATGTAGATTGAAAATATTCTGAACTAACTTTCGGAATCAATATTATGAATTACATAAAAAACAACTTTAGTTGCTAGGCAATGAAGGCTATCCAAGATTGTATTGGACGCATCAGGAAACAAATTTCTATAGTCACTCTGAGTGGATTTTGTTAAGTCTAGGATGCCTAGAAAACAAAAACATGGACTTTTTAAGCCATTCTATTCAAACAGCTGAAAAATACCATTGCATTACATAATGAAAGCATTTAACATTGATAAAAGAGGTACAGGAAGTAAAACAAAATCAGGTATCGTAAGTAGAATTAATTTCATGTTAATTTGTTGAGTTGTAATAAAACCCATTTACTTCTCACTGGACATCAGTTTCTGAAACAACCAGAACGACAGAGGATAATTTCAAAGCCAAGCAACAATCAATGACAATTTAAGAGGGCATCCCCATGTCTCGTTTTGATGTTTGACTAGAGACTTAAAGGTATGGTACTGAAAGAATGAAGCATTCTCAGAAACTTCCTCCAACATACTATCAGTGTTGTTTTTCAAAACAGTCTAATGAATATTCTTGTTTGTGAATTATTATTTCGCCATTAATTCACTGAGCAGCTGGTGAATGGCTATGAAACATTATCCTCTAGACTGAGTAACTTTCTTTTTTGTTGTTTTATATTTTAAGAATGTTTTACCAATATATCATACACCAGTTAACGGCGAGAGTGGAAAGTTAACTAACATTTTTCCGTCGCAGTGCGATAAGTTATTCCATTTTATCGTTACCATGTGATAATGCAGTGGTGCCAGAAAGCAAAAGACATCTCTACATTTATGACTTGCTTCTAATTCGTTTTTAAGTAGTCCTTGTGAAATAATGAGTCGCCGTAATCAAGTATCAAGTATGTAAGCAAACAAAATCAAATGACAGTCGCAATATTTAACAGTGAAAACCATTTATTTAATACCAGTTACAGAAATCTAACTCACTAGGTGAGTGGTCTTAAGTCTGACCTTATATGAGATTATGAGTGCACATTACTAAAGGCACACGAAGTATAAAGAAGGTGTCTTTTTAAAAGATTTTTAACTGTCAACTACCTTTTATCATGAGTTAAAACTGCCATTAATCAGGAAGCTAATTTCGGCTAATTCACTGTTCAAAACTTACTTCTAATTTATGACAATAGCATAAAACTTAACTTGACATATTAAGTTCTCAAACAAACTATATATTATTGAGCCAAACAAATATACTTCGAAGTTCACTATAAGTCATTTGTAGCTTCTCAGGAAAAGAATGTTTCCTAGCTGTTCTATTACATCATAAAAAATGGTTCTTTTATCGGATATGATTATCTCAGTTGCCCATACAACACCGATTCTGTGGTGAACTACCATGTGTACTCGAATTTTAGATGTTTTTACATTAATAACTAAAGATTCAAAGTGCTTTCTTTAACTTTTTATAAATTAGTTATTGGTTTTACAGAAGTACCTAAGGATACAAATCACTAATGGTAAGTAAATAGGCTAGCATCGCTATAAATACGATTACTTTAACAAATAAAAGATATTAGTGATAGCAGTGCATTGTGGGTGAATACCTCGTAGTAGCTTCTAAGTTCATCACTATTGTCGACTATTGCTCTTAATGTTTTTGCAGAATGAGATTGGACCATCATTTGTTTTGATGCTTTCTCTTTAACCGCGTACAATTAATTTAAGTGACCTATAAGGATATTATGATTTCTCTTTGTTTTTTAATTATATGTTTAAGAAACTTTAATTCTCAGGCTTTGTTAGTACTGAATTAGAGTACAAATACTCTAAGATCAGCCATCTATTATTTGCATCTAATTACACATATGATTATGTAAGTCATTATTTAATACATGACCATAACAGGAGCAACGGTGAAAAAAAGAAAGAAATACTAATATTATAGTGAAAACCAACTGCCTAAATAGTATGGGAAGTCAAAGTGATTGTTAAATCTGGCAATGGAAAGAAACTAACTAAAGAGGTATCTAGTTAGTGCGGATGTAATAAGTTAAAACGGGACAAACAACTTTAGTAGTACACTGTTTTGGGTAAAATACCTTGGAAATAGAGCAAGCATTTATTTACGTTTCACTGTATACAGTGAAGCAAGTAAACAAGTCAAACAGGTAATCAGTCAGGGAGACGTATGATAAATTGAATTTACTTCCGTGTTTTAACAGATCAGGAACTATTTCCTCTTGTCATCAAACATCCAATCAGAATATCTGCGTTGCACAGACTGATGTGCTTGCTAGTATTTTGACATTTACTAAACACTTGACATTTACTTTGTAACTAAATTTGCTGAAACTTTCATTTCCTACTCACTTAGGCTATATGGATATGTTATGACATATTTGTCTCTCTTTTTCAAAGGACACCAGTTTATTAACGATACCTTATCTGCATACGGAGAAACGGTACCAGTCACGCTATGTGATATTAAGAGGTAAACTAAACCCAGTGAGACGCGTAGCAGAAGTCTTAGTCTAGAATGGAATAGACATTAAAATCCAAAATAATCTGTATTAGGTCTTATGTTTGTACCTTTTTTACATCCCTTTGTGACAAGAACACAAGAGAAGGAAGACTGGGTTTCTTTGTTTTGTAAATTGTAGAACCTAGATATTTATGCGGCTACATAAGGACTCAGTACACAACTGAAAAAAAACACCACGTTTACATCAAACAGACGAAAACAGTTCAACAAAAACAAAAATAAAGTGGAATATGTGGTACGCTTCATTTAGTTCACACACACACACACAAATTAATTTGAAAATAATTCTGAATTCTGTACTTTTTACAAAGCACATAGAAAGAAAAATATTTTTAGTTATTGAGGACTTACATTCCTTGTTAGGTTTTAATTATCAAAACATTAAAATAAAATCTTTTCTATGCTTCAATTATGTCACTTCTCTATAGCAAAATAGGTGAAAAGTTGACGTGCCGTAAAGTCGCATTCTACAGTCTTTTTATTTTTAAAAGTAAATGCAGTCTTGCCAACTAGATACAGAGTAATTCACATAAACTGAAGATGGAATGACCAACATATGGTGAACGCACAAAATCGACAAAATTACAATAAACCATCCAAAGTTATACATATAATAACTCCATGGAGTGTTGAAGACCATTCATAAAACAAAATAACAGATCACAATGATGAATCTTTCCGTGAAACTGCACGTTTACTTTGTCACATCCTAAAGTTATCCATCATACATGTGATGCATGATGAGACGACCATCTGCTATTCAGTATTCATTGAATAAGTGTTTAAAATGCAACTACGCATCACTGTTTTCCACTCTAAAAAGTCGGATTATTCAAAAACTTTCATTTTGTAAGAAGACAAAAAATAGTGATTTCAGGTCCTCAGATGACCATAAACAATCAGATTGCATTACTCCTAAATGGACTTCAGTGTCTAAATAATCCCCTGTTTTACTGAAACTGTTAAGCAGATAGGCATAGTTCATAGACAGCAGGCTCCTCTAATTAAATAACACCATCAAGCTGTAAGCCTAGGGATGATTAACTTCTGAGAAACTGAGAATGGCAGTAAATGCCGTTAACATACACATTACAAATTCTATTGTACAACTGTATTTTCATGCACATGCCTAAATTAAACAACAGCTTTTATCTGAATGTAAACTGTCATTTTCACTATATAAGTTTCCGATTTGATGTGCACTAAATATAGCTTTCAACCTTCTGTTCTTCAGCCAGTCAGAAGCAACTGATGCAGACTGAACGACTATCTTCGCTTTATTGCTTGTAGTTAAATACCGGATAAATGAAAACCCTTTGTAGCTAATACTCTTGGTCGTTTTATTGATCATTATCAACATAAAATCCTAAATTATTTGGTCGGGATTCAAGTTGTGACTCTTCATACGTCCATATCAAATAACTGATAGCAGAAACGAAGACAAAGAAACGACAACACTAAAGTCAACGATTTTTTAAGTCTTCATAACAAGCTAAAAGAAGGTAAAGCAATAAAGAGTACCCAATATAGAACCAGTCAACCCTTATTCTCACACAATGTTAAGACCAAAGCTGATAACTACATGAACTGGCACCTCTTCCACAGTTTTAGGTAATAATAAGCTTAAACATTCAAGAAACAGTGTTGTGGATGTGCTGTTCCAAATGATCCTAATTTACTGACTACTTAAAGAGAATGGATAATGAGGGGCTATCCACAAAGATCCACAGTGATTTTATTAGTGTTAAGGTATTCATTGGCTGAAGGATTCCATCATGAGCTGACATCAGTTAGAAAACCACTGGAAAACTTGGGAGCACTTGACAGCCGTTTCGTCCTAGTTTGGGACTCTTTATCAGTATGCACTCACCGGGGTTCAAACCCTGGACCTTCCAGTGAAAAGTCTATCCAGTACTCCCGAGTTTTCCAATGGTTTTCTAACTGATGTCAGCTCATGATGAAATCCTCCCACCAATCAAACAAAATCCCTACGAAACCAATACTTGTAAATGCATTCACTCTTCATTTTCCCCCATCTTACATCTATTCACCTGTTACAGGGCATCGTACTTTTTCTTTTTTTAAAGCATTTTAACTGTAGCTGAGGAGATTTTCTGTTACTTTTTAGGTCGAATTATCTTTTATGGCTGTCATGAAAATTAAGGTAGTAAAGTGAACATTGGAACGTTTTAATGATTTGACGAAAAAGTTTGCAAATACATATACAGAATGTAGTAGATAGTGAAATGAAAAATTAAAAACTCTCTGTGTCTGACACTGCCGAATTCATTCTCACAGTTGACAGTTTTAGCAAACCAGTGGTCGATGCATCGCATCGCTAACCTCCGAATAGACAGATGAAACAACGAAATAAAAGGAATCCGTTCAATTCTAAATGACAGACATGATCGAAACACATCCATTCCACACCGTATACAAAGTCAATCCGATTTCCTCCTTTGTATCCCAGTTGTTTGTTGATAATACAAACTTATGAAAAGTTCTCTAGCTTCTTTAAGGAAAATATGTTAATTTCAGCGGAAAAAAATAAAGTATACATTCCATCCGAATAAATATCAGTGGAAGTCTATTTTATTCAAATAAGTAAAACACATTTGAAAACACATCACTTTTCTTTATGAATATAACTTATTTTGATTCAGTCACACGGTGTAATACAGTGATATTTACTGTATAACACTGGGTGACTTTATCAAAATAAATTATATCTATAATGGAATTATACTTAAGTTTTATCCCTATGTCACTTTTTATTGAGGGAGTTTACAAAAGTACTGTTACCTTTGAGTTCTATAGGACAGTTAATATATATTCGCTGTTTCCATTAAATCGCTCATATATGCAGACAAACCACTTTCGTACACCCAAAATAAAATTTGTATTTGTTACATTTAATGCTTATTTCTGCAGCCTTAAACTGCTTCTGATAGTGTTTTTTCTGCATTCATTTTGCTATAAAAGATGAATATGAATTAATTTCACTTCACTGAACGTGTCTACCAGCATGTTTTTCAGATAAGATGATTAGTTCTTAAGTTGCTTTCATACAATCTGCTTCCCATCATTCAGACGACACTTCCTTTGAAACTTTGGTCTCGTGTTAGTTTGTAGGGCCAGTGGATTCATTCTTCGTCATTCTCGTTATGTCAGGAAAAATCTGCACTCGTTATATTCTCTAACTGGTTGCCACTTTCTTACTCATGCTACGGAGTTGTGTAGTATCAGTTAAAGTGTTCAAAGTACTTTTTTAAGTAATTTAGCTGTGAACCGGGTTTTGTAGTTGCCTAAGTGAGTGGCTACAAAAGACATTCCCATTAGTTGAGTGACAAGTAAAACTAACCTTCGAGTGAAGCAAGTGCAACCAATTGGCTATCTATCTTTGTATGTTGTGGGAATTACTTTTGATATTTTTGGTGGATATTTAGCTTAAGTAGTGAGAATCAGTTTTTGGTTACCGCTAATTACATAGCTTGGAGTATTTCACAGTAACACAGATGTACTTATTCCTTTCCATCATTCAGATTCTGAAAATCTGCTCTGACTGAAGTGAACCGTCAGCATAGAACACTACATAAAACTTCGTCAGCTTAAGTTGCTGCACTTCAGTAGAAGTACACAGAGAAAAGGAATACAGTCTACACCTCTCTAAGCGGATCAAACCAGCAGTCAAATACTTCATGGATTTGTGTCATGTTTTCGCAGCACCTCCCCTAACCGTTCTTCAGCCAAAACATACTATAATGAAGTTAAATATACATCGTCTAACATTACTCGGTGACGAAGGCAGTGGTTCGCCATGTAGAACACATGTCATAGGTGTTTTAGCCAGTGCAGCTTCACCGCACTTAACAGTTGACCTCGTGATTACTCATCATATGACAGCAAAACAGTATAATCGATGGAACGCTAGCTTTTTCATATCCTCCACGTAAAATTCACGTCAATAGTCTTCTAATTTTCCTTTCTGTTGCACGCCATCGTCCATCATAGTTTCACTATATCCGTTTGCTTCACTTCTATGTATATTTCCAAAGTGAATCATTCCAGATGTCAAACTGGTTGTTTCTCTTTGGAACGCTTCCATTTAGTGACCCCAAGTGTTATACAACTGAAGCTTTACGGAACTACCTGCCCATTTACACGACTTATTTTACAACCGTTAAGAAGAGTAGCACTGCTGGCAGCCAGGAACTTATGCTTGGCATCAAAACTGAATCCCGTACACAGTTATGACACTAAAACTAATATCAATTTCCTGTTATTCCTATAATGAGACCAATTCTTCATATTTTTCAGTGAGAACCAGTTCACATTCAAGTAATCATTTGTAGCTCGAAATGACTGCATTTTATTAATAAGAGCAAAGTTAAAAGTGAGAAAAATTTGGTCAACTACTGAAATTGAAACTTCAGCAGTGCAAAACACTAAATTAGGCTTAATTTTATTCAGTAACTTGAAAGTCAATTACACTTTCTATACTTATGTTAAAAATGTCTATCCCTTGACTCCACGGGAATCATTCATTGAAACATACGTGACACTGGTCACTATACCTTTTGTAAAGACTGCTTTAGCTGAAATGCTATCCATATAATGTCAAATCATTTCAGGGTAAAGTATATGAAAAAGCTAGTTGGGTTAGTGTTTTTCCCGTGGCCATCTTTTGTATGCTTTTGCACTATACATGTGTATTAAGCGTATATGAACGCTGAAGACAAGCAACAAGCAATTTTTAGTGAAATTGTAAACAGTCACTTAGGATACAAAATCGCTTACCTATGAAAAAATGAAATGTACATCAAATGTTTATTTTGACTAGGAAATAAGCTAATACAGTCAGTGAACGTTTATGTATGCACAAAAATCTCATTTAATCGGGTGCAAATATAAATACTTCAACTCTAAACATAAACATCAGATCAACAATTAACTTCAGCGGAAAGCTTGATAATTCTGCCGTAATTTGTAAAGCTTCCTCATTAGAAACTGTCTGAACTATCGAATGGTAGTAGAAACAGTGTGTCTTAAAAAAACTGCAGTTATCATAAGTCTATAATAAGTCAAAAATCTCCCTAAACATGTTCAATGCTTCTTGCTTTAGTGTATCCTCTCATATCCTTTTACCTTCTCTTTCTTAATAAATGCACCTAAATCTAATCCAGCTGTTGAAGTCTCTCAGTTGATCCGAAACTCCATTGATTTGTCAAGTTGGTTATTGCAATCAGTTGGTGACTGTGTATTTTCGGAAGTTGCTTGAATGTTAAATGTCTTCCTGTATGAGTAAGTGCCTTTCATTGCTAGCTAAATTCAAAATGAGGAAGCTTCGATTAAAGATGACAAATGTTTATTCCTTATTTCGGCTAATAGTTAGTGACAATGAATACTAGATGTTTGTCTGCCAAGGTTGTTTAGCCACTTAAACACTTACTCTAATCTTAAATTTTAAAATTAAAACTGTAAGACTACTTTCTAGACTGAGACTTTGCTATAATCCCAGTCTACATGATGATATCAAACAGCCATTCTGTTTGTTACTGGGAAATTTTATGAACAAGAGATTTATTATATTGCGTGAAAATTCCATACAAAACTGACTGACCAATAAAAGATATGCATCTTCAAGAAAATAACAAGAATATAAATGTAAAGATATACTTGTATTGTCTAAATTATCAGGCATTCAAATTTTTGTTGTCTATGGAATAGTGCATTATAGCTGTTTGTCTGAAGATATGAAAAAACCTTCAGTAGCTCAGCTCCACTTCATTTTCCTCACTATGTGCTTAAAAGTTCATGAACATTGGTGCAAAATGTATAAAATCGCAATGATTTTATTTTCACACATCACAAGAAAAATGAGAACAGCAGAATCGGATGGCCATCTTGCCATTTTAAAACCTGATAGCAGAAACAATAGGAGATGGACATGGATAAAACTCAGATGACGAAAGTGACTGCAACGTCCGAGCTATGTGGTTAATAATCATAAACTTTTTATCAGGATGAATATCTCAATGCAAGCTGTAGATTTAAATTTGAATATGACAATAAAAAGAAGGAATTACGCACTCCCTGGACTGTTCATAAATATTTTACGGGGGTATCTTCATGGAAATCGCGAAAAACCTTTGCAGAAGCTCAAATTAAAAAGAATGTATTGATATCTTGGAGAGATAATGACTTTCAGTT
Source organism: Trichobilharzia szidati (assembly GCA_944472155.2). NCBI lineage: Eukaryota > Metazoa > Platyhelminthes > Trematoda > Strigeidida > Schistosomatidae > Trichobilharzia > Trichobilharzia szidati. The sequence goes on from OX235279.1 coordinate 97,384,801, forward strand.
AACTTAAATTAACAGAGTACACAGAAAAGACCAAGAAAGTACTTTTCTTTGTGAGTATAGATGGGTAAAAATAATCAGATAACAGTGCTTGCAGAAGAAAAAGGCAAAGTAATCACGTTTCATACACCTATAATCAGACTAAGTGAATCTGCAACTGTACATTATAGTAGCCACCTAATTAATAAAAATTCCTCGACTACTTCAAGCTGAAACAGCCTGACTCATATATCTATGGGAAAATTAAAACAGATCTACATCTATTCCGTTTTGTTAAGAACAATAACTTCAAAATATGATTATTATCACTCAGCATTTTAGCAAGTACGGCACTTCAAAGTGCCAAATTAACTCCAAAAAAAGTAAATGCAGCTCGATCAACGGATTACTAAACTATATAAATACCGATAAATGTGTGTAAATCCCGACAAAAAACCAAAACCGACGCGACAGAAGTTTTGTGAGCACATATTAGGTGTTGAAAAAATATGGATAGTAAAATGAAGCATTGGACAGTGGGTTTCAGGAGTAGTAATCTCAGCTAAACTCAATAGGTTTATAACCAAAATTAATTCATGATTTGTAAATATATGCACAAAAGTGAAAAACTACAAATCACACAAATAAAAGGAGGAATACAGCCCCATATCGTAGAAAGCTTACCTTAGTATTGATTTTCCGGAGCTTGTTAATATTCGTTTTCAAAACCCGATAAACACGTTGCTTATATTTTAACTGACAATAAAAATGATAACAATTAAACATACTTCTAAATGGCCAACTGAAGTTTCGAAAGGATAATCTAGCAACATTCTTTCCTCCTGCAGAAATTTGCCAGCTTTACCCTTAGATGGTGGAAGAAATAGGCCATAATTTAGCTCGTCCTTCAACATTTGTTTTACTTTACTGATAACTGCAAGCTTCACATCCATAATTAAGTCAGTTGGAATGAAACTGAAAATCTGCAAAAAGTTACATAAGAGAAACTTTATTACTTCACTACTATCGTCTGGCATGGTAACCCTAATGAAAATAAGTCCTTGCGTAGGTGAATCATTTTGACTCCCGTTCATACTTATTGAGAGACCTGAGTCGCTATCACACATAATTATTTCAAATTAAGAATCCTATAGACTTGAATGGAAGGACCTTCAAAGTATAACGTAAACATATTCGCTGTTTAAAATTGCATCAAAAATAAAGTCGAACTGATGCAGTAAAACAATTTGACTCAGTCTTCTATCTCGAATAAATAATCATATCACCTGTTATTCCTTTGACAGTGAACGTGACGATTTAAGTGTTATTCAGTATAATTAACTCACCAAGACGCCTATTTTCTTGAATTCGGGATTTCTTCTCAAGCGAACATTGGTGAACTATCTCAGTTCATTTCGGAGAATCACAGTAATCTTATAAATGTCATATTATTATCCCTCACATTCAATCTAATCTTAGAGACAATACACCTTATTCACTTGCAGTATTAGGTAATTCCCCAGAATCATTAGTCACAACATTCATCAATGAACACTGGGTGCTGACCCTCACTGTTTTAGTTGATATGTTTAGCTAAGGCTAACAGTCAAGCACCCACGCTCTTCGACATGCCATCGTGTTACGTTCGTTCGTGCACGATCCCTAGCTAGTTAAGCAATCATCTCGCACTCTAATTTTGTCCCGATATATTACTCATAATTTGGCCGATCTATTCCGGTGTTTTGCTTTGCCTTTGGTCAACGCGGAACGAATATTACAGAAGTTGTGGGTATTAGATATTGCATTAGTATAAATCTTACTGTACGTTAGCGTCAACCTACTCAGCCTCTATACCCTTGGGAGAATAAAATGGGGTTACTCTGATCCAAAAATGCAAACAGATGAGAATTTACAAAGTTTTAGGTCAGTTTCACCTGAATAATTTGTAGAACTCAGTTTGTAGAATAAATTACAGGATGTAGGTGACTAATTGCTTCAGATAATTAAACGAATAACCGGGTGGATGGTACATGTTATTTATCATTTTAAGGTTCACTTTTTATACTGAACAGCACAGGATGATGAATGCCATTCCATGGGTTGGTTTCCACAGTTCAGTCGCTCACCTGCTTTCTTTCAAAGTAAGAGTTCAAACTAAGTCGGTCCCTTGTGTGTTGATGTGCGTCGTTCCAAGAACATGTTAGGAAGATCTTGATTTGCATTAATTGTTTTGATAGAAGTGCAGTCTGCAAAAAGATCGGACTGAATAAAATTCTCCAGGAGTTTTTTTAATTTAAATTCACTCCTTCATTTCCACCCACTAATCTGAAGAATAGGGGTTTCGTAGACTCATCATCCCAACGAACCTGCTGTTATGCCTGACAGTAAGAATATACTGACCCCACATAAATGCTTTCCTTTCTAAAAATTTTGAACCTTATCATGAATTTCGTCACACCTCAAAGTCTCTACATCTCCAAACCACCAACTTTTTTATCTGAAAGACGTGCTGAAATAGTCAGCTAAAACACATGCGCAAAGCACTTTGTTAACTATCAGAGATAATCATTGGACGGAAGATCAAACATGTGATTCCGGAACCCTTCACAAACTTTCAACAAAACACCTCGTAACACGTCCTCGTCATTAACAAGTCTGGAAAATTAAGTTTGTGCATCTGTAAAGCCTTATCATCCGGCCGATAATTGTTTTTGCCGGCTGATATTACGGACAGATATAGTTCGCCTCTGGTGAGATGGAGAATAAAACGCTTAAACTCACAGGAAGGAGGTATTTTCGGGCCAGCTCCATGTATAAGTGAACCGGATAATATTGTTTTGCAATAAGCAGGGCAGGAAACGCATTTGTTACCTATCTACTCTTTCACAGGATTTTGATTTTTCGTTGTTTCCGCCAAGTAAGCTGCTCAACCAGTTTGTTCTAAAGACAAAGTAGAATAAATGTTCATGTGATATGTAGCTATTGCACGAAAGGAAATGCAAAGAAGTAATAATAATCAGTATATGCTTGAAACTATTATGTATTTGGTGCTAAAAATTAAAAAAATAATGGCTTGCTGGAAAATTGCCCCAAACGATTTGGTGTTGCAGCGGAATGATTAGTCTTAGGTCACATAATGAAAAATTTCTTCCTAGTATTGATATTTATTTGAGTATTTGAATTCACTTTAACCCCGATGTCTGTACCATCATCCTAAGATGTTCACATTATCCTTTGGCTTAATATCTGTCGTTAGCATTCACTTATGGTTGCCTCGTATTACGCTGATGGAATGTCGACCATGACGTGTCATTTCTATTCATATCAACATTTCGTTTTGGCAGAATCAAGCAAGTGCTTTGGATTGAATGCTCGCTCTTAAACTGTCTCTCACAATTATGTCACTGTCCATTTATGAGTCTGGACAACACGTTAAGGGAGGCCAGGTATAAAGTAACCCAGTTGCGCAACAAAAGGAGTGGTCTGCCAGAACGGATGGTCATAGAACCGAAACCAGTGTTACTCTTGGTTGAGGTTAACAAGCAAATGAACTTGAAGTCGCTCAATAGATATAACTAACTAAACTCACATGGGCTGACATCTATCAGGAGGATTTTCCGACCGCATCAGACATTATAGCACTGCTTAGCGAGTTATCTTCACCGATCAAAAGTCTAAATGGTAATTTACAGTTCAAACAAATGCATAAATGCTAAATTGTAAACTCTTCACTAAGGTCACCATCGAAGTCGAGGGAAAACTCAAACTTCGTTCCGTTGTCTGCTGATAGTTATGGTCAACCAGTGAACGGCGTATATTTGAGTTAGTGCTACGTGAACACGTGATTAAAAGCTATATCGGGAAGAGGAGAACATCCTAGGAAACTGTGAAATTGTATAAGATACAATTATGGATCATACATCATTGAAAGTGCATCTACAAGATATGTAGAAGAAGGAGGTGAAGTTTCCTTGGAATGTTAGTTTATATTTTCAATGTAGAATTCTAGCCATATTGGTCTTACCATGGAAACTATGACATCTTCGATGAAAATATAGCTTTGCCCAAACATTGGTAATGTTGTGTTTTTTAATCAGAACGACCAGGGTTTAAGGGAGCGAAGAATATGAATGAAGGGAGTAAGTTTTAGCTTTATTAAATGCCTAGGTAGCTAAGATAAAATAGAGTATAACAGTAATTAGGTAAAAGGATTACTGTGAATTATAAAAGTTACATTTCAGAGAGAAGTGGCTTGAAAGATCAGAACTTGTGAGATATGCTGACCCGTGAGACGTCTCACAAATTTCTGCAGGGCTCATGAGATAGCGTCTTAACCAAACGCTGAGCAGTCTTGTAGATGTTAGAAGCAAATTCATTTCTTATAATTCAGATCTGTGTCCACAGATAGGCGGAACAAATTAAGGAGTAAAAGGGGAGAGTCGCGCTATCTATTTCTGCATTCATTCATATTCAACTCTAGCCGTTTTCGGACTGTTCATTAACCTATCTGACGTAATGTTTGAAACCAGTTAATTTGCTCTGAATCCCGGGAACGAAGAAAAAAGCTAGGGAAGTATGATCCATACCCCTGACTATGTTCTCTTGTGTGGTTTATCAAACTTCCGTTAGCCACACACTAACAGAAATTATATTCCGACAATATCAAAACCCCATTATACCGGTTGAATCGATTATTAAATGTAGCTTGATTCCGTCAAAACGAAATGTTGATATCAGTAGAAATGACACGTCATGGTCGACATTCCATCAGCGTAATACGAGGCAACCATAAGTGAATGCTAACGACAGATATTAAGCCAAAGGATAATGTGAACATCTTAGGATGATGGTACAGACATCGGGGTTAAAGTGAATTCAAATACTCAAATAAGTATCATTATTGGAAAGAAATATTTGTCGAATAACTTTTAGATCTTTCACCTTGTAATGGGGCCACCAAAATCTCTCTTCAAAGGTCAAGATTTATTTAGATGTATCTAGTGTTAGCTCTACACATCCCGTTTCGGAGTCATGACCTTCAGTTGTGCTCCTTAAATGCATCTTACTCTATGTTTGTGATAGTGTCCTTCGTTACTGAACAATCGAAACCTCTTTGTATCGTGTCTGCAGGATGTGACAACTATAATGTCCTCTGTAATATACCTTTTATGCCCCTAGCATTGAGAGTTATTCATGACGGTGGCCTAGTCAACAGGAGTTCATTCCCTACCAACAGTTGCATAAGGCCTGATGGCTCTACTGTTGGGAACAAAGAAGCTCGTCAATTCAACTGAACCTCGGTCGTTTCACCGCCAACGATCAGTTTGTTTGTCCTTGCGGATTGAAACAAATCGTGAGGGATATAATTTTAAAGAGACACTAGCTGGGCAACTTCGCTGTGTTATGGTTATATACCTGTACAATACCTTCAAATCATCAACAGCAACCGTAAGTGTTATATTCTGCTTTCGCCAGTTGTGGGTGTGTTAAGAGCACCCTGGTCATCAGGTAAGATGGGCCAGGCTAGGTCAGTGTTGCTGACGATCAAGTCTTCCAGGATTGATATCTTCACATCAATCGCTATCGTTATATCTGGTCGCAATCAACTGGAAACGCGGTCAAAATCATTCAAGCAGCTCAACTACCTGGCTTTCTAGACTGAAACTAAGACTGCGACCTTGCTCACGCTACCATTTCTAGTTGTAATCTTCTGCGATGACGGTCCTGAGAGCTACACTATGTCCAGCTTGACTGAAATTATATGCAAATGGTTATCCGTAAATGAGTATCTAACGTCTTCTTCGAACCATACCCAAGTACGGGGCCCAGACACACAGTTCATCCGCATGCCTACAACTACTTTCCGGAAGTTATTACAACCGCAGCAAGAATAACACTCTGAAGATACGTTCTCACAGTCTTTGACCATTTCTGAAACAAAGATGAATTTTTTCAAACAGACCAACATTGACAACAAACTTCTGAAGAACTGCAAGATTTATTGTTCCGCTTAACAAAATGTGTCAGAGAACTGTGATGCAAAGATTCAGAAATAAGGTTATCCAGCATCCAAGTAGCAAAGGCGCAGTGTCTGAACATAAAATAGCTCGCAGTTAACAAACATGTGTATTTAAGTAGAAAATGTATGACAGCCCAATCAACCACAAATAGTCTAATTAACACAACTTGTAGAATGCTATACAATATACAACTTTAGTGTTTGAAGGTTAAATATTAGATGTGAGCGTCAGGTGTTCATCTACCAAGCTGAGGGGCCTCTTGGATTTATGCAGAAGCGTGCGATGGGACTCTTTACAATGCTTCAAACTACATGCAACAGATCTAGCGGTTTTGTGGCCTTCTCTGAAACAATATAGTAAAACTCCTACCCTCGTAGCCTCTGACTATATTTCATTTACTGAAAGAGCCAAGAATAAGGAACATGAAGTTGCCACTAGGCGTTACTCACGCACTAAACAAGGACTCCTGTCCATCTTATTAAAAGAACTAACCATAGCAGATGCTTATTATTGTGTAGAACAGTCACTGTTTCTACTGGTTGGTTGACAACGTTTTGCTAGAATTCCAAGCCTACTTAATAATGTGCTTGCGCGCACGCACAAACCTAGGTAGCTGAGAAAACTTTGGTTCTTCACGGTTCTCTGCAAGGTTCTCCACAATTTCTTCCCACTATTTCCCAAAGTATGAGGGAAATTTAGGTCTGTGGAATGGTTCGTACATTCTGGGTTTTGTCGAGCGACTCACAAAATGGCTCTATCATCGTTAAGTTCTATTATTAGAGATTATATTAAATGAGTTAGCAAAGCCCCACAAACTTTATTCGAACTTTCAAAGGGTTCCTCAAATATATCACTTCCCAAAAGATATCCTACGACATCCAAGGCGTGATAGCATCTCTGGTCCCATCCTTAAAGTAATGTAGCAAGCTTACAGGACGCTGTCCTCCATTTACACCTTATGGACTAAATAGAGATGAAAGTTTTCGGTAAGTTTCAAGCATTTTTCTGGTTCTCCACGGAAGTAGCAAGTTCACACTTCGTTTCCATAGCCATTCACCCGATGACTTTTTCCGGGGATAACTAAGTTTAAGGTGCCTACTGATTGGAAAAAGGGTTACCTTGTGAAACAACCAAAGAAAGGCGACCTAGGACTCTGCAAGAACTGGCGAGGAATCATGCTTCTGTCCACACCAAGTAAAATTCTGAGTCGCATCATCCTGGAGAGAGTAAAGGACGCACTGGATGCAGAATTCTGACCAGAACAAGCTGGATTCAGGAAAGGCAAATCATGTTCTGACCAAATTGCAACTCTACGCAACATCATCACCGAACAAAGCATGGAATGGCAATCAAACCTCTACCTCAACTCCCTTCATAGACTTTGAGAAGGCCTTCGACAGCGTTGACCGCAAAGTAATTTGGAAACTACTCGAGTACTACGGCGTACCCCAAATATTCATCAACCTTATTCAACAGCTGTACGACAACGGCACATGTCAAGTGATCCACAACGGAAAACTCAGCGAGGCGTTTGGAGTAAACACAGGAGTCAGACAAGGGTGCTTATTATCACCAATGATGATATTCCTAATTGTGGTGGACTGGATTATGCGTCAGACAGTGGGAAACGAGAAGACAGGGATATCCTGGACCAACGTGAAGAACCTAGAAAACCTGGATTTCGCACGTGGATGATTTATGTTTGATGTCACACAAAATCGAAGACTTACAAGCGAAAACCGACAAACTGGTCGAAGAAGCAGCAAAGGCAGGACTCCAGGTGAACATAAACAAGACGGAAGTTATGAAAATAACCAACCAACAACAACAACAGCACCAACATCCAGCACCAATCACCATCAATGGGAGGGATTTGAAAGAAGTCGCTTCATTCACTTATCTAGGGAGCATTGTCTCAACTACAGGCAGGTGGAACGGACGAGGATGTCAAATCGAGAATCGGAAAGGCGAGAAACACATTCATCAACCTGAAACCAATCTGGAAATCTTCGTCACTCAGCCTGCATCAACAACAAAGTGATTCGGATTTTCAATACAAACGTCAAGTCAGTTTTGCTATACGGATCAGAAACTTGGCCAGTGTGTCACAAAGAATATTTCCAACAGGTTGCAGACCTTTATCAACAACTGTCTTCGTTCTATACTGAAGATCAGATGGCCGGAAAGAATCACCAACAAGAAACTATGGGAACAAACAAAACAAGAACCAATCGCTCAACAAATATGCGGGAGAAAGTGGAGATGGATTGAACGCTTGCTGAGGAGGCCGCTGGGTGACATCGCGCGTCAGGGCATAGCTCGAGTGGAACTGAAAAGGGAAGAGGCGAGTGGAACGTGCAAGGGTGACATTGAGGAGATCGTGTGAAGAAGAGTTGAAACAGTATGGACTAACATGGATGCAGGTGAAAAGTACAGCAGAAGACAGAAACAAGTGGAGACGTGCAGTTGAAGCCCTATGTTCCACTAGGAACCCAAGGGAACAACAATAATAATAGTGTTTTAGACACTGATAGTCTATGTGAATTGGTATACGCGAAATTTCCATCCGTCAAAATGGGAACATATTTAGTTGGCTTTCAACAAATCGCCATGGAATTCTCGAAGGCAATGAAGAAAAAATGTCACATGATGTACTTCAGATTATTACCTTGCATGTAAATCCTCTATGAAGAGGAAGTAATTTGAAACTAAACGCACTAAAATTTTCTGTCTTATATGTTCACTTACTGTCCAAAATAAAGCCCTGTTATAAAAAGTCCCTGTCGTGGCTAGGATGTTTTCTGGTTGACAGAAGACCCGAGCAATGCGATCAAAAAATGTTTCAGCCTACTGACGGTAACAACCAACCGTGAATCACATAGTCAAGGTGCTGTGTTAATGAACTTGCTATACTGCTTAAAATTGGTTGATCAGTAAATTTTCCAATCACCATCCATCTTTTATAACCGTTTGCGTTGGAACCGAGTTGGTTGCTACAAAAGTAAAATAGTATTCTGAGCACCAGAAAGTTATCTTTTGATTCCATAAAATTTTCGTGATACCCGTTATAGATGGTTACGATTTCCCTATTATCTATTTCATTATCCTTCCGTCTTAGGCTTTCAAAATTATTCAGTTGGTGTAACGAGAGGATTCCAGTGCTTCTAGTTGTAGTATCATGTATATCTCCGTGATGAAAGCCCTGGTTAATACTAGTAGCAATAAAAGGCAGTCAAATGTAGAATATTCACACCCCTGTAAAAACTGTTTGCACCACTAAATTCTTCGTTTGGTTTTGTCGCATTACACTGAGCTAGAACCCCGATCAGCTGAAATTCCTGAAGCTCAGCATGGTGGCCCTTGCTTTGAAGGCCTTGCCACAAGTCTATAGGTCTGGTTCATAATTGAATGGCGTGTTTTATGAACTCACAATATCAGACCAGCTCCTCAATGAACAGACTTCAAAAAGACTAACTTTCCGAATTTATCTATGGCGATACTAGTCAGCTGCTAAGAAGGAAAGGTGGTTACCGAAAAATGTGCTTCTTAGACAACACTTCGCCTTCAGGGTCAATCGAGATGGCTCACAATCAGCTTGGAGAAGAGCGTACCAGGAGATCATTCCGGTAATCTAGTCTCGGAATACAGAAGCGTATGAATTAATCTGGAAAGATAAGGTCAAGCCAGCAGTCCTATCGAGTTGCCTAAGTGAGGTCTCTAATTAGGGAGTGGCATCGGATAAAGTGTTTTGAAACCAAACATTTCTATCAAAAATAATTACTCAGACTGACTATCAACGACCTGTAGTGTTGTAGAAGACCAATGGTGTTAATACACCTCTGTTTCTAAATGGACGACTGAGAGCACGTGAAATAGGTATTACCTGGCCGAACGATAGGAAGGACATTCATCATTCAGTAGATAAAGAAAGTCTTACAAATCATAAAGAAGATATAGTCTCTGCTTGGTTGCTCGTTCCATCCTTCTGTGTTCCTTAGTCAATTCAAACATCTGAGTGGCAATAGAATACGGTGTTACAGATTTCCTACATGGTCGCAGTCAGTCTCTACGCCGGTGAAAGAGACACTTTCAAGATCAAACATAATGGAGTTGTCTGTGCGTTATATTGAGGAGATTGAAACCTAAAGGGCTTACCTAGTGATGAATACAGTTGAGAGAACCTCTCAACTAAGGAAGCTTTGAATATGATAAGAATAGCTCGGAAGTTGCATGTATCCACAACTAGCGAGTAACCACCTAGTATCCACCGTCTGAAGAGTCGCTGATTTCACCAGTCAGTCTCATTAAAATTCCAGAAGGAATAAATTATGAAAGAAATGTTATCCGTAAATGTCTCTTTTTGGAGTTTACACCTGGTTTTTGCGGAAGAATTTTTAATTTGTAAGATATGATGTCTGCAATGAATGATTTAAAAAACTTTTTGAATTTTTTTTATTACAGCTTGATGCTACACCGTATTTTCAGTACAAGTATGGAATTTTCAGCATGGATATCGGTAGCCCGAATTTTGAAGGCCGACCATAGATATCGGGTGTGCATCGGCAGGGGATCGAACCCCGGACCATGTGCATGGTCGGCGAGAGTCCTAACCACTGTGCTACCGACATAATAACAACATTGGTGATTCAGCAGTAGAATGCTTGCTTACAACACATGTGAGGAAGGTCCAACTAGCAGCCCGACCCCGTAGAAGAAAACAGTGACAGCACTGCCAAAGCTCAAAGCTCTATGCTCCACGCAGAACGCAAGGGAATTAAGATGAGGTAACAAGACATCTTTGTGCACCACTCTTGCAGGTTGTACCTGACTTCAACATGTGTATTCTCTAACATACGGTTTATAGAAGTGAAGATTTTGGGGATAAGGATGGGCAATTCTAGTTTGATTAAAGAGTTCTTCATCATTTTTGGACAAGGTGTCGCTACATTTTGAATATGTCACTTCACCACAGAGTCAATAGTGCTTGAACCCATGCTAGAGAATACTGCGAATGACTATAGTGCGCAATATATACTTAAATAGTAGCCAAATTGAGGGCTTGAGTCTGAGTAATGCCAATTTTTGAGTTCACTGATGTGATGGTGGATGGCTTGAAATCATCTAGTCAGAAGCTTTGCAAATGCCGAATCAGTTGATGGGGACCATAATTTCACCCACTTGTGTGGGTGCTCAGCTCACAGAGGCTTCTGTCAATATGGCATTACTGCTTGTGCTGTTCTTGCTCATGATTATGCAATTGGCTGGTCTCGTATGTTTGATGACTGAAAGTGGGTTTGACTGTGTAGTGCATGACTCACTTACTCTAACATGGACCGGAGTAACTGTGCTGTCTATACATAAATGTGTCTACAATGACGCAAACTATTCCTCAGTAGAAGAGGCACCTGAATGGTTGCACGATATGATCACAAGGTATACCGTTTTATCTTGAACAAAGCATGTGTTCGGCTACCCGGGAAACCGAAGCATAATTGTCTTAAGAAGTGGGTGTGCATTTTGTGAATAAACTGACTGATACTGCCAGTAGTCATATGTACTTAGAGATGAAACCATGCGCGTCTAGGTACAATGTGGGACGGTGAACCTGAGAATTAATTAATAAAACAGCTGTGATTCTTTAAATGACATACATGCTCCGTTGGCAGCTAAAGGACTTTTAGGGCTAATGCATCCAGTTATGCACCGTAAAACTACAGAACGGATGCGTATGTTACGAAAAACAGCCGGGACAGCGTTGACTCTCTTGCTGCATTCTGTGATGACTGTGTGTCACTTTATTGACCGAAGTCAGCCATACATCTGCTATTGATCTTAAAAATTACCACCCTAATAGTTTGGAGATTATTGATCTGCCCAACATGTTATCAAGTGGAAAACTCCTCATATTTTAATAACGTCAAACCCGAAGAAGCCATAAAAACGATGAATGAAGGAACAAACCAGTGTGGATATTTCGCTAAATTAACACATCGTCTCAAAATAGAGAGGATGATAAATCAAGTGTGTACAGTCGAATCTTGATAAGCTGTACACTGCCTGGAAAGTGAAAAGTAATCAAACTGTTTTATCTTTCTCTTGATTGCATTATTATGCAACATATTTGATATTTGTAGATGGACTTTCTGTCCAAATACACATTTTAATCTACTCAGTGTGTCTTCCCCACAAGTCAAACAAGATGAGGATCACGCCTAAAAATCCCTGGAAATATTGGCCAATGATGGTAAGTGTTTATACTTGCGGAAAGCGAAAGAAATTCGGTGGAGTAATACTAAGCACGAGATATATAAAAATATGGATGGCCATCCACATAAAATATTTTGTACAGGAGTAGGATTTAGGTGATATGTAAAAAATTCTTCAGTATTTCAAGTTTACATATAATATATTTGGAAACTCCAAATAGGATAACGAAACAATATTTAAGTGGTGACCAAGGGGTTCAATGTTTTATGCGGAATTTCAACTACGTTGCTAGTGTAATTTATAAATTGATTAAGCATGTTGGACTTTACATGGGAGGAAATATCTAAGATAAGTGAAGATGACATAGACATAGACAACGCAGATTACTACTGCGAACTTTTTGGAAATGTACATTAAAATTTTTTAATGATAACTTTACAGGGAGATGTAGAAGATTGGGATGACAAGGATAGACTCAAATACGTTTTTCAAATAATGCAGGTCCTTCTCAATCTGAAGTGGGAACAGTGGAAGTTTGCAGAATCAAGCTTAGCTGATAAGAATGGAGAGATTGACAATCTAAAAGAACAAATTAAGGAATTAGAGCACGAGAATAAAGACCTACAGAGAGCTGTCTCCGCTTCCGGTCTTGACAGAGGTAACATTGGAGAAGCCAGACGACTAGAAGTTGTCGTGGGGAAGTTGGAATCTGAATTGGAGTCTTTAAGGATAGCTAAAGATGTCTCATTCAAAGAAAAGGAAGAACTGATGAATGAAAAGCGTGAACTGGAACGTAGAATAGAGCTTATTTCTAAGGAGAACAGAGAGCTTCTGGAACGTTGTGAGTACCTACATATACAGCTTCAGGATCGCTCTAGCCTATATGGTAAATCTAACGAGGAGGCCAGCTATAGGAAAGAAATTTCCTCATTACGCGCAAAAATTCGAGTGCAGAAGGCTGAGATAGACGTAAGAATTTTGTTTATTATCTTTTTTAAAGGCACTAGAAGACGAAAAACAAAACTTGTGGAATGATGTGAAACGTCTTGAGAGCAATCTGAAGCAAGCTAGCTTGGAGATTGATCGAGCGACAGATGACTACGTTCGCATGAAAGAAGCATTGACTGAAGCCGACAGAAGTCATGCTGAGAAAACGGCTGAGTGCAATCTTTTGCGTGCACAAGTGGCCAGTCTTTCAGAAAAGATCGACCACCCTGAAGAAGCGAATGACTTTATTATGAACGTTGTTGAACAGAAGATAGAAGAATGGAAAGAGGTACTTACAACAAACGTCTAATGATTTTTAGATTTTGGCAGATAAGGATATGGAAATAGTAAAACTTAATAAACAGTTGAATGAGATAACTCAAGAGCTACGTGATTTGAAAGCTGATTCGGACAAGACGAGTGTACAAGCATTAGTTCAAACTATAAAAGACCGTGATGGCCAAGTAAGTTGCTTAAATCACATAGTGTGTGTATGATTTATCTATAAATTAACCAAATGTTTTATTCCCTGAATTTCTTATATTGCATTACAAAAATCTATCACGAATTCATGTATACTACATATCCTGGTTTGTTTCTAAAAGAACTGTGGTTCTTCTGTTCTTAATTCTAGTGATTTATTAATTACAGTTAAATAATTATGTTTTATTCGTGCAGAAATCATTTAGGTCACTCTTCTTTTAATACAGAGGTAAAAGGTAGACCTGAATCCTGTAAAACAACTCTATGGCTGAGTTTAGTCTATGAAGAGTGCTAAGTAACACATCTATAGTTTATTGACGACGACTTGTATGGATTTACATTTTATCACAATCAAGATTCTTAACACTAAAAGGAACTTAGTGTATTCAGTTTTCTTCCTCGAATGATTTTTAATCAGCTGAAAGAAGGAAAAGTAGTGGGAAAGTAGCGATAGGCGGAGGAAGTTTTTCGCAACATGATATCATATGTGTTTTATTTTAGATGACACCTTTCAAAATGATCCATCAAAAACAAAAAAACACAATCAGTTATTCCAGAAGTTTATAAAATCACAAAACTGTCATTATGGTTACATTACAGCCTAAATGTAGATAAGATATTGATACGTTGTAAATGTTAAGAATAGGTTTGTACTGTCTTACTGTCCATTCAGAGATTTTGATTAACTTGCTAACCCCTGAAGAGAAGGTTATAACTCCACAGACAGATGAAAACAGAAGAAAGACTCCAGACTGGTCGCATGATTTGATTGAACGCCATCAGTGTCTTGTTATATTAAGTAAATTTTCAGAATGAAAAAAAACAGACGGAGACATCGAACCACTGAGAATACATAAAAGCACGAAAAAGCGACTTCTCCGAGGTTCTGAAAATATACCAGGGGATTGATAAAATCAAAGAATACCTCGTTTTGAGGTCTACTTTATTGCAAATTCTGCCGAATACACAATACATTCAAAGCAGTGTCCATTCACTAGTTTAATTTTGTGAACCATGTTTTTATTCTAAACAGTAAGGCCACAATTAATCCAATGAGCCGGCCGAATCCAAAAATACTATGCTCATTCACCGGTGCATTATGATGGTTTAATCTCTCTTAATAGTCTTGTGATTTAAAAAAATAATACCCTCAAATATTTTGACTATTTTTTGGTCTGATACCCACCATTTTCCATATTTTCACTTGATAGTCTACTGGACTCAGTGTTCAACGTGTGCTGTCTCTATAGTTTACGGGGATCAAAAAATTAGAAGCACTGATTCGGCGTGCGGAAAGTTTGTGCAATTCATCTCTTAATACTGGAATGCTTTAGCGTATTGAAATATGTTTAATGCAGTTTATTCATTCATTCTTGATCATATGAAACTTTGTATTCGGAGTTTAAGGGCGACTTAGTTAATCAATATCTTCATTTGACTACCAAGTAAATACCTATGAGGATTATGGGTACCTTTGATCAATAAGTATCTAAGTTGAACGAAATTTTTTTCTTATTCACAGATACAATCCCTGAAAAATCAACTTACTGATGCTACAAATGAGGTCGAGAAGAGTACTGCCCTTCTAAAGGACTTTGCTAAACAGGCAGACGAAAATGAATTTGGTGGTAACAATCGCAAAGCTGATCGCATTGCGGTATTAAAGAAACAACTTCAGGAAAAAGATAACTTTAATGCTGAATTGGAGAAAAGATTGAAGCATGTAAGATTTCGCTAATTATCCTACCATGTCTTTAAAATAAAGATACAATTGCTTTCAGACTTTGGTTAATAAGCCGAGGTTTGTTAATTCCTTGACATATTTATTCATTCACATTTATTTATTCTTATTATTTCAAGATTGCGATTTTTTGTAGTGATTATATCTAGAAAAGTATTCATCTATCTCATACAATTGGAATAATTTCACCATATTTAAAAATAATAATAAACTAGATATGTTAAGTATTTTGGTCCAGATTTAATAGATTCACTTAGGCCAAGAGAGCAGCTAAAAGTTACACATTATATGTATTTATAGTAGATATACAGCCCCATCTTTTGTTCAATGCCATAACTTGGGAAATTTGTAAGTTAAATGTACAAATTGAGTGTAGAAAATGTGCGATAGTTTGGATGGTTAGCTTGTAGTAGTAGTCATAACTATTGTTTTCTAATCCACTTATCAGAAAGTAGATGGCAGATCAACCATGGTATACTATTTATTTAAATTATCAGGTGCAACTCATGGAATTATTTTTCGGCCATTGTTGACTGTACACAACATTATTTGAGAGTAACGAATAATTCCCAAGACAATCATAGTTATTATCGTGCGGCTGATTTTGCCCGGCTCTTATGTTTAAGCGACGTAAAACTATATTAAGGTGATGCAGTATTTGTTCTTCATATTTATTGTAGGCAGAAGAAGCTGCATATTTACAAGCTAATGAAATAACTGTTTTAGAAAAACAACTGAAACGTTATGAAGAGGGCGAATATGGTTTATCAGAAGCTATATCGGAACTGAAAGCGACACGATTACAGTTAAACTCGAAAGAAAGGCAGCTGGAAGAAATATGTCGTTTAGCAAGTCAAGCTGAATCATCTTTGAATGAAATAAATCTGGAGAATGAACATTTAAGAAATAAATTAGGGATTCCACTAAATGAGACAATCGATTTGAACGGTTATAGACGTCAGAAAAGAGCAAAGAAGGAAGAGGAAAGTGCTGTAAATATAATTTTACAGAAAGAAGTAAGTGTCTGCGTTCTGTAAAATGTTCTTTTTAACTTACATAAGTAGCTTCTCCTAATTTCTGTTTTCTGATCCACATATTCATCTAACTTACAAAAGACTGAATCGTATAATTCTGACAGATACAAATTACCATGTTCATTGTGATTTTCATTTTTTTCCTGTAATGAGTCGAATTAAACTGCAGGCTCCACTACTTTTGGTACCCTTCCGTCAATTCCTTTAAGTTTAAGCTTTGCAACCATACTTCCCCTGGAGCCCAAAGACTTAAAGGCTTTCTGGGTACTGCCGTTAATGTCAATTATAGGACCATCTCGGGTCGTCAGCTGCCATTGTTTACGGTCAGAACTATGACGATATCTGATCGTATATGAAACTCTGACTTTCTTTCCTGATCAATGAAAACACTCTTGGGAAATACTTTTTCCGTAGTTTTTCTGGCGATGATCACAGAATCCCAACTCTAACGCTGCTATGCACATGCACCATTACTTCGGATCCAAAAATCAACAAAACAGAACTGAAGCCCTATTTCATTATTCCAGGCAAGAATTTCTAGGCACAAATGCCTGCCTTGAGCATTTAAATTTGTTCAAAGTAAATATGCCGTCCACTGCCGATACCCAGTCAAAGGAATCCGGCAGATTCCCAGCAGGTAGTGGGCAACAGAAGCTCACCGACCCCTGTCAGCACCACTTTACACAAATACGACTGAAAGGCTGCCCAGCCCTACACTGAGCTGAACATAAGTTCTTGTCGTAACCAAAACGGCGAACAAGTAACGGCATGCGACCGCTTTTTAAAAATTGTTTCCGTGTATTTCTAATGAGCAATCAAAACGTGACTTTTCAAAACTCTACTTTGAGCTGTCCGTTATGCTTTAAAACCGACATTACATGAGTGACAAACTAACGTATTACTTTGCACAGAAGTGCATTAATCCAGATGACCACAAGCTAAGGGTAAGCGCGAAATAAAGTAGCACAAACATAACTACCACAGACGAACATACGTGGGACAAAATGAATAATTTACTATAGATAAATATTTACGCAACCGTATATCACTTTGAACCATATCGCCAGTCTTCCTGTAACTGATTTCCAGTATTTACGGAACCAAATAGGTAACCTACTCCTTCCTAAGTGGCTGAAATCTTGTAGTAGGTGAGCACAATATGTTTTTGATCTCCACCATCATAAAGAATCATTTGCCAAATATTCATCTATTCTTGTGATTGTAGGCAAATATCCTGAATTGATGCATATTTGCAGTTTCATAAATTTCTATGCATTCCGAATGAAATTTGTCCCAAACAGGGCCAGTGCATTATCAAACGGCAAATTTTCCGAGCTGCATACACTGTAAAATTTCGTGTGGATAAATATAACTGACTGTTTCTGTTGCCGTAGAACTGTTATAAGGCGGAAAATCGATGTCTAATGAATATTTGACTAGTATCATATCGTACGTCAGTAGTCATTCATGCTTGTCATACTACAAATATTAATGTGAAAGCACGCTGAAAGTCAACTGTAAACATCTAAAGAACATCAATAGAGTGGTGGCTCACGAAATCTCTGCACAGAGAGAAAGGCTTAGTTTAGTATACCCAATGTGCCCCATCTTTGGAGCACGGTAGCTTCTAGATACCCGTAGGATGACGTGTATGTTTGACTGCCGTGCTCTTCCTCCCATTCAGCAACTGCGAGATATGGATGATGGAGATGGAAGATTGGGTGGAGGACTTCATCATGAGCTCACATCAGTTAGAGAACCATTGGAAAACCTGGGAGTATTAGACATCTGTTTCGTCCTAGTTAGGGACTCTTCATCAACACGCACCCACTGGGGTTCGAACCCAGGACCTTTTGGTCACAAGGCGAGCTCGTAGACAATTAAGCCACTAGGACCCAATCCAATGGCCAGTCCATGAATTCTAACTTCTGCCAATTCATGACATAGAGCGACCACTTCGCAGTGTCTTCTTCGATGAGTTACTGCCTCACCTACAACCTGCTGTACCCTACTGGTCACAGCACAAGAAGATTAATGATTCTGGAAAAATATTTCTTGCCACAGATCTCTCGTGTTAGATGGGTCAATATACTCAGGTTTAACGAATTGAGGTGTTCAATGCTAGGTAAGGAAATGGAGCTGCGTTGACTGATTCAGCTGGTATGTGCGCTACACAAAGTAGTCCATCGCCTTCCTCGAAGATAAATGTTGTCTGAAATACAATCATATTGTAAAAGTGTTAGTGGCAGTCAGACGAAAGTATAAGGTGTTTGATTGTTGGTTCCAGAAACGTAGGGCAGTGTTGACTATCTGTCCTATATCCCTGAGATTTAAAGAATTAGTGGTTGGAGAATATGGATGAACTGCTTAAAAGTGTTCTCAACTGCACAGGTGTATTCGTCCACCTTCGTCCTCTAAATTCTCGTTCTCAGTGTCTTCTCTACCGTACGTCTTCATGCATTAAAATTTTATTGTATTTCTTGTATCTACTTTTGTGTGTCCTTCTAGGGAGGATGAAAAACCTAAATGCAGCACCCCTATGCAAAGTTCTATATGGGCAAGTTATTCAGTCAGTACACAGAGCTCAGATGTTACTCACTGAATAAGGCTATTAAAGATTCCTTGCTACAAAATATTCAAATAAAACGTACTGGGTTGAAATTAATACTAGTTTTGAATTCACCTATTTCAGATTGAAAAGTTGGAAGATGAGAGGCTAGAACTAAAACGAAAGCTGCGTAACCTTGCGGGTCAACTTGGCCAACAGTATGGTTTGTCAGATTCTCATGTTGATGGAGTACTTCTTGGTAATTTGACTCAAGGTAAGTCACATATAATTACAGTTTTATTTTGTTTTATTTCAGAATCAGAGAGTAAATTATATTGCAGAGAAAAAAACAAGGACCTCAGAAAAGATACCTTTATGGCAGTTTCATCTTTCAAATCTGTACAGTCGCATAGCTCGCATAGTTGCAATTTATACTAATAAATTCACTATGGTAACGATAGGAGATTAGAGGAGATAATAATTTTCAACATGATATGGGAGTTTGGAGGTGGGAATGTAGGTTACAAGGTGCAGAGAAACAAAAGCATGTAGAATTAGAAAATAGTTGCGCAATACGTAAGATAGTTGTCAGCACAAACAGGTGTGAAAGGGATATGGTTAGAAACTAACCCAACTTTTACATTTACTAGGGATCTAATTATGTTCGGCTCTGCAGTTTTTTTTCTCGTTTCCCCCATTCTTCATTTTCAATTAAAGAAATAATAATTTAAATTTGTTTCTATGCTCCCTGTGATCGACGTTCATACTTTAAAAATCTCATGTTATGTTGAAAAATATTATCTCCTCTAATCTCCCTATGTTAGATAATTAAATAGTATTAATTGTAATTATGTGAATTTATAACTAAATCGCGACTATACAGATTTTAAGAATGAAATCTCAGAAAAAATATCTTCGCTGAGGTTCTTGTTCTCTTCTCCATACTGTCCTGATCGGTATTTTTCACGATTTAAATAGTATTGTTAAGAAGACAAGACTGAGGAGGCTGAAAGGAATGTTTATTTGGTGAAACGTATGGTACATAGCTAAATTTGGTACACCATATTCTCAACCGGCCATTTGCACATCA
Source organism: Trichobilharzia szidati (assembly GCA_944472155.2). Taxonomy (NCBI): domain Eukaryota; kingdom Metazoa; phylum Platyhelminthes; class Trematoda; order Strigeidida; family Schistosomatidae; genus Trichobilharzia; species Trichobilharzia szidati. The sequence goes on from OX235279.1 coordinate 97,404,887, forward strand.
TTTACCACATCCTTGACGAATTGGTCGAATATCGTCTCATTCGATAGCTTCTTGGATTCTGCATCATATGGCAACATTCTTCTCATGGTTCTCTTCTTTGATTGCTCTTTCCAGTGTGCCAAACATATTGTTACTTCGTTTCTGATATACTACTTATATCGGATTATAAGTAGCACTCACCACAGTATTACGTTTGTCATAAAATAAGTGTTTTCCTAAATGATTTAAGAAGTATGTGTGCATTGGGGACTTTGTTAAATTAAGAATACTTTTTGATCAACTAGTATGAATTTATGGTGGCACTTGCTCTCAGAAGCACATCTGAATGAATGAATTTCACAACACAGATCTTTACACATATAGTCCAAGTTGCTACGCTTCATAAAAGCAGATACAAATGCAGGAGGAGAAAAGAAATGAAAAGAAACTATAATGAACGGAAATACACAAGAGGCAGAATAATCACATGGAAAGTGACAATGATTTAGTGGATGTGAAGGATCACAAAGAGTGAATGGATTTGTGGCATAGAAGTTTTTCCCCAGTCTACAGCCACTGATTCTTAGCATATCGACAATCCAGCCAGGTAGTTTATTGTTCTATACGTGGTTCAAAACAGCAGTCTAAGATTTTATAGGTTGATAGCGTATCTCCGTCAGACTATCCCTAACTCTTTGCATTTGAGACTCAGATATTATTGCTCGGCGAAGAAGGCAGTGACTCAGTGCGTGTAACACAAGTCCTGACCATCTCAATCGATGCAGTTTCACAGTCTCGTCGATTGGCTTACCTAGTGGTGAACATCTAACCTTATTGAGTACGATATCTGACCCAAGTTCTCACGTTCTACAATGTGCTAAACGCTTTATCTTACAAAATATGAAAAACGTTGAATTAAAAAGCACAAGTGGAAACTTGAGAAAATGTATTGTTAGCATAGCTGAACTTCAGAGTACGCGAAACAAAAGCAAGCGTGCGTAACCGTTCAAAGTATGTATAAAACAATCTAAAACCAATGTTTAATCATACAATAATAAATAATTGGTATGCATAAGTAAAAACAGTTTCTGAAGAAGTCAAATATGGGTACATGAATTGGTTTTATAAACGTTCATTTAAAGTTAACATAGGGGCAATTTTCAAATAACATGTAAGACGAAACATTTACTTATGGTCAGAGACGACTAGCCTTTCCATATCTCACACTTTAAAGACTGTGTCACAACCATAAAGAAGGGCAAAGACAAGTGCTGCACAGTAAAAACTGATCACTACAATGTGGCCTGTAATGGTTGGCTAGACAAAAAAAATCTAATTTGAATCTAAAAGTTGAAAGTACTCAGAAGTAAACCACCCGGCAAAACTAAGAACACTTTGTGGTACGTAATATTTTCCTATCTGCATGATGGTCAAGAAAAGCGAGCTTACGTTAAAACGTTTAGGGACGAAGTGCTTAAATAATTCTGACCATCATTGATGGCCAAAGGATCTGAATATATTTCTACTGTCGTGATCTTTTCTGGTTAATATTATGAAGGGTTTTCATATGTTGATTTCTAGCCAACGGTTGACCACACTTCTTCCGAAGGGAGTTTCAAAGTGAATTTATTGTGGACGTTGCTATGCCAAATAAGTTTGAATTACACTTATTCATATTTGACGTAAATGTGTGAAAGCACGTGTGTATCACTTGTAATTCACCTTTCTAATTTTCTGATGTAATTTGTGAAAAGAGTATGAAAATCACAGTTTCTGCAATGAGATCTCACTTCAGTTCATGAACAGTGTGTGTGTAGAAAAGTGTAAGATTATGCCTGGCACTTAGTGGCACAATCACGCTATTTGAAAATTACAGATCAATAGACTTTTAATTAAAGAGAACTTTTCAGGAAGTAATTCAGGAGGACTAATTACAAGTTTACTAGCCCCTGGCGTCTGCATGTCTTGCATATTTCGCAAGTTATAATGACCACCGTCGACACTGAAAGTGGAAAACAAATTTTCAAAGCTTCATTATTGCGTATCTTGAATTTGCGTATTTTGAATAGAATTTTACTTTTAATATTTTGCAACTGTTTGTGATCTAGCTGATGAAGAGGTAATATCTGCACGTTCTGCTAAAGCAGTCTCAGCCTCAATATCTGATCTAAAAGAAAAACATTCGACAGCTGAAAATGAGTTAGTAAATCTTCCAGAAATATGGAAGGCAAGAGTAAGTGCTATCCGATTATATCTAGTAGAATAATCTGGCTTTAATATTTTTTTAAAAATTTCTGTTGACTTTCAGAACATTCACTTAAAAACGTCGTTTATTGAACTCGAAACTATCAGAAAGGGCCTTAGTCTTAGTGAATGAGAAAATTTATTAATATTGATGAAATATATGTCAAGAGGAGGTTAGAACACTGAACTCAATTATAAGTAACTAATATTAGCTAACTTAATACTCCCCACTGTTACACAAAACAAAGATTTCAGCGAAGAAACTTCTCTATGCGAATATCTCATTTTCGGAGTTATACAATCGCCTTTAGAATATTACCCGAAAGACAGTGCGTTGATTAAAAATAAGAAATACAATTTTGCGAATAAATTGCACTTATCAAATACTGTTTTCCTTGTTAACTAGACTGATTAAACTAATTCAGTTAAGTGAATGCTACCACCTAGTTTTCGGAAGTAATAAATTTTTTGAGAAGATAAACTTATTATTTAATTTACCACTACTTATATGAATATTCACTGATTCTTATTTAGGCAATACTTCTAATTTTGTAGTGTGTTACGTCTTAAGGCGTTTTAGTGTTTCTGGGTAGTTGGAGGCAATTGAGAAGGGTCCTGCACCTAAATTTCATGCTTACTTGCGGTTGTCGTTGGGTGCATATACAATTTCAAAAGAAACGATGTCGGATTCCTGTTATCTACGGTTGAAGTCATAGACATTACCATTGATCCATTCATGCAGTATTTTAAGTCCTATAGGATAATGGGTATGTTCACCGGGGGAGTAACGATGAAATATCACATGTATTCCAAAGATAGCGCGAGTTTGGGGACGCTAAACGAAGATTCTATATCTTTGTAGAGAGTTCGCGAATAACATTCCGGTGGCAAAGTTATAATAAGTTAATTTTGAAAGAATTTAATACTATACCGATGAGTGGGGCGCCGTTATAAATGAACAAATGAAAACTGCTGGTTGTGTTATCACAACTGTAAGTGACTGTATAATGGTGAATGAACGAGTTTTCACTCGCAATATTTAATTTCAACTTTTCAACTCTAGGGTTATTAATCCACCTCTTTTTGAAATATGCTTGTTTTGTCTCTAATAGATCACAGTTCATTTGCTGTTGTTCACACTAGTTTTGCGTGTTGTTTCTACTTATCATTTCCATTTTTGATTGAAATAGTTCAAAGTACTGGATGGTGAACTGGCTCAAGCCATTATGCAAATTGAAGAGGAACATAAGAAACAAGACAAGTTAGAAACCCGTTTGAAACAAATTACTGAAGCGAATATACTTTTAGAAAACGGTTTCAAGGAAATTCAAAAGCAGATGCGCTCTTATGCAAAATCAAAGGATCAAGTTGACCTTGGGAAGGGAGGACAACAAAATGAGAATATTAACAACTTGAAATCGACAGATGAAAATGTAGTACTTGACTGTCCATCTTTGGATAAGTTATTAGCTGTACTAGATGCAAAGAATATAGCGGATGATGTGGATACTGGAAGATATTTAAAATCTAGGGTAGACCACCTTGAAGTGAGTTTTATTGATTTTCTCAGTACCTCTTTTTATTTTATCCAAAGCTTCTACACGAGAATAATATGAATCACAAATCTAATCTGGTAGTCTGATTGTGAGGCCTGCATTTTTCTTTATGACTGAAAAAGCTGATCATCACAGAAATAACAAAGTTTTATTGTATTACCAAGCTTGCTACTAACTTTTACAATATCAATAGTTACAATTCCCATACTGCTTATGTTGAATGCATGACTTAGGTCTCTTTCAGTTGCTAGACAATCAAACAGACTCCACTGTAGTCTTTCAACAGTCATTAATTAAGTGAGAAACTATGATAACATGTCAGAGGCAGCATTACAATAGCTACGGGTGGAAATTTATTTTTGGAAGAAAAGCAAAGTAGTAAACTATAAAGACTTCTGCGTTGTTAATGTGAATAGGGAGTTACTGTCAGATAAAGTACTTTGATATTCTTCTTTCTTACCGATAGATTGTAGAGTACATTTATTAAATGTTCAGAGCAACGAAAGATTAACTGTGAAAAATGGAACTAGTATTAGTAGTGGTGTTTTTCACGAAAAACTTTCTTATAGTGTTTTAAAAATTGCTACATGAAATACACTTATGCATTCGGGAAGTCTACGGCACCTGAATTAAAACACTTGAACAAATTTAGTTATTTTGACTTGACGCTATGTAGTAATTAGTGTCATGCGTCCAGTCCTTCGTTTGGTGTAGACTGAATTCAGGCTTGAGAAGCATGCAAGTCAGTGGACTAATAGAGTGATTGAAATCAAAGACAATACAGAAGGTACATCCGCCACTGTTTCACACTAATTTATTTCTTCTGCCTGCTTCTTTTTGGGCAAATTCAGTTCACAGTTCACGTCATTAGTTTCTCTATGAAATGATCTTGTGAAATGCGTCAATTCGGAGATAATTACTTTCCATTTGTGTGCGTGATATGTAGCCCTATTTGTTTTCTTTATTTCTTCGGGATAGCAATAAAAATATGATGAAACTGACACAAGTGGGACCAGTTGTATCCTTTCTTATTAAATTATTCGTTTTCTTTCCGTCAGTTGAAGGCAGCCTACAACAATATTACCAATCTAACCACGATTTCTATCGACATTCACCTATTTTCACTAACTCCGTTCATTTGTTTCCTGTTAGATAACTGAATGAAATTCAATTCAGGCATGAATTTGAATTACCTAGCGATTTCACTTGTTTAGTGGTCTTACTGTCGTCTTCCTACTTACAGTTTGTTGTATTTGTCTCTGTATTTCTCCAACAGATAAGAGTTTGGAGTGCTTGAAATTTCTCAGACAAAGGGATTTTGATTGATGAAATCTGTAGTTTACATTACAGTAAAAAATATGTAGCCGATAAAACATCCAAGGTCATGGTAGAAAGAATTTATAAAATCACACAGGGAAAGTGTACAAAGTAGAAATGGCGTTAATAAGACTCTATCTACCGACTTGATAGTAATGCTGTTAGTACTATGCACGGTGTATCAATGTACACAGAACACAAATTCCATTGAACCATAAAACTTCTTGTTACAGTGTAAAATAAATAGATAACACAGACTGTCTACTTATTCTAAAACTTTCTTCCAGGGAGCAAATCAGGAATTACGTTTTCACCTTCGTGATACACGATTAAATAGCGCGACGAATGAGGTGAAACTGAACCAAGCATATGATCGAATTAAACAGCTTGAATCACAGCTTAAATCACTTGATACACTGGAGAATGATTTGTTACATCCAGATCAAACATATCCCACCAGTCAGACTTCACTTCCAAAAGATCTCAATCCTGATGCAGCTAAAACCATTCTAACACTGGAAGAGCATCTATTAACGATGGTGAAAGATATTGACGACAAAAATACACAACTGATGTCTTTTGATAAACAAATGGAAGGTGCACGAAGAAAGTATGCAGTTTGTAAACATCGTCAAGGTTTACTATACCGTGACTTTTATAATGAACGTGAGGTAAGTCAATGCAAGTAAAAGATTACTTTTCAAGGTGACATACCATGTACTACAGTAAGTGTGATTTCAAAAATAAGTTGAAATTCGGTAAGGAACGCTGATAAACAACTTTGAAATTGTTTGTACAAGATAATTCATACCAAATCACCAGCCTTACTTGAGAGTCCTACTATTCTTACCAAGATACACAGGGTAGAATGGGTTTTGATATTGCCTGAGTAGGTCAAATGCACTTCCCAATGGGTTGCACATTTAGACACAACATGATAAAACTGGGATTATATATATATATATATTCATATATAGAACTAATTAAACTTTTATTATACTAATCTAGAAAATGTTATTTGATGTGAATTGCGAAAAGATAGAAATTTAGAAAAGACTCCAGAAGCATTTATACAGATGACTAATGTGCATTTGATTTCCACCTTTTGATCACAGTTTGTTCAACTCCGAGATGAATATGCCTTCATTCATAAATCAACTTCATATCTGATAGTAAATACTGAAGAATATCACCTAACCCCCTAAAATACAGAGTGTGACTTTTAATTCTGAAATGTAGAACGAAATTTGATGCTGTTATTTAATTTCAGTGAAACTTGAACTGTTTAAAATTATATAACATGAATAAAATAAGTAGTATAAATTCAACCATTGTTGTAAGTCCAATGAATGGTGTACAGTTATAACTGAGGATAGTGAACACACTTTCTGAAATATTTCCCAATCAATTATTCTTCCTTTGTTTTATTTATTTACTGCTGTAACTTGTAAGTGCTTAAATAAGTTGAACTGACACACTAATGTTTCATGAATTATATGATATCAGTCATTTGATCTTTGGTCATACAGCTGTTTGACAAAATAAAATGCATTGATGCATTTGCCAGGTAAATCAGTATAACTGGATAAAATATGAGTTCGAACTACTTATATTTTTTACCAGTGCAGAAAATATTACCGAATGCCGAATTTAATTTTAAACTTTAGAGATAATAGACATTAATTAGGTGTCGTTTATCTGAGGGAGCTAATTTTGTTCTGAGAGTCGGTCATAGAATTTTGAGGCAAAATCTCTAATCATAAAAATTTAAACTCGCTATCCTTGCTTCAATTTATTTAGACCGTGAAATTGCAACGACAATGAACATAAGAAGCATCTCCAATGGGTTTACTAAACATATATAGAAAAGGGAGCTGTCCATATGGGATGGCCACTTATCTAGAATTGTTCACATTTCACACTATCAGTTATCAGTCATCATTACTTCAAGAAGTAATAAGAAAGTTAATTTCGGTACTCAAAAACAGTTGTATGTGTAATTCTGTGTGCTCTCATTGGTACTTGCTTAGGTAACCATCAGAATTCGATATTGAAGCATTTTAAATTTGTTTTTATTTTTCGGATAGGCTTGGAAGAAAGAGAAGGAAAAACTTGAACAACGCATAGAACGTTCGGAAACCAGAGCTAATGATTTGGAAGTTCATAAAACCGAATTGCTGCGTCTACAGGAGATGTTATCAAGCATAGACTCCTCTAGTGATAATAAAGAACAGAGCGAAAATTCAGCCATAAAACAGAAGATTGCTGACCAGTCACGACAGTTATTATTACTACGTGTCAATGAAGCTGGTCTCCTCCGGCGATACGCTGCAACACAAGAACGTGAAGCGGCCTTGTCTAAGGTATCATCAGTTCACGATAGCAGTAACTATCACTGTGCTACTTTAATATTTTTCAATGAAAATTGCATACACTGAAACTGTAAAAAATACCCAATTCAGCTCATAAAATGAATTTACTAGTGAAGAAGTATCGCTAGAACAGTAAACTACAGAATAAGCATATTTAGATTTGTGCATTACTTCCGGTTAAATACTGTGTCGGTGTTCGTGGATAGAATGAAAGATTACAAACTGCTCTAGTGACTTTAAGATATCAATATTTATCAGTTAGAACGTTGAATACATTACCATATAGTATGCAGAGTTGGGTAGTACTTTCAGTGCTTTTACAGACATATTTGAAGTTCTGAAACTGATGACTAGAGGTGAATTCTGTCTCAGAATAAGATTAAAAATAAGGGAGAAGATTTGTTTGTTGTAAATTTCCTGCTCTAGTTTCACTTCTGTTTGAATTACGCTCTGATCTATCTTTCACAGGATGCTAACATAGAATATGTCTACATTCCTCGTTAAGCAGAGCTATTGATAGTATCCTAATTGGTATATAAACCTCTGCCGATAATATTCAAATACCTAAAGATATCAAACTACTGGTGCACATATAATTTGATCTGCGAACATCTGCCACCATACTTCCAATTTATCACTGATGACTGACAGATAAAAGTGATAGTCTTCTGTAGATTTTCTAGGTATCATAGGCTAGAAAATAACGATAGTTGCACCTACGTTAGACAAGCTGGAAATGTGAAAATTTGTTCAGACTTCTGATCAGAATAGTGTTAAAGAGAATATATATACATATATAACGTTGGATTCATCTATAAATCCTATCGTTTTCCATTATTAACCATCTGCGTGTGTGTGTAGCATCACTTTTTGAGTGGCTTTAGAATCCAAATTTTTCTAGTTGACCAGGTTTTCGTATCAACAAAACGATCTAGAACATTAAAGAAAAAATGTGACACACCCTTTTTCTTAATTTTACTTATTAGAAGAAGAAATGGTAGGGAAGAATTCTCGTAGTCAGAACTTCAAGAAGTTTCTTCTTTATCTACATACAATGGGGGTCATAGTGATTTCTGGTTATTTATGCACTTGTAAGCAGAAACATACATATCTAAGATATTCTCATTCATAGAATTCGGGCGCACTCGAAAGTATTTAAATGATAGGGTAAGTGGTAGGCCAGTTTACATTATCAGATATTGTGATAAGCGTTTAAGGGAAAATTCGAAAGAATAATAATTATTTTTTAAGCATAATGTTCACAGTGAATTTCATTCACTTAAAAATCTTATGAATCTGAGATTTCTTGTTTGGTGATAAATTATGCAATATTTATTGATAATTTATTTGTTTGCCTAGAGATTTCATCACCTTTTTCCCCAGCATTAATGAAATCAGTTCAACTTATAATTTATTCCTGTTTATTTTCTACAAATTTCCGCATAATTTATGCGAATTAATTAAACAAGGAAATCAATAAAAGCTTGCTAAGAGCTCTTGGACATTTGTTGCATTTATCTATGGTGTTAACAAAAGTCACATTCTTCAGAGGTAACCTAGGCACTGGCTTTTATACATCTGTTGTATATTACGAAAATTATCCAATGAGTGATGATTAAAGATGAGATATAAGTCTGAATAGTGAAGAGATTCGAGTTAGCGGTCATCGAATACTAGTCTGGTGCCCTACCAACTGAGCTACGAGACCGAACTGCTTTATTTTACAACGACTTCATAAATGCAGTTTTAAGTTCTTAGTAGTAAATAAAGTCTTATAATTATTCCTTTTATTATGTTCAGTAGAGTGAGTATTGTAAAGACGTGAAATTTTAGCCCCATTTAGAATATATCCATTTTGAAAATAGTCACAGTCAACTCAGATCTTGGATGAATGAGTGCCGCAGGTTCATGTTATGCTTGGAGTTTTTTTTCATCATCATGTGCAAAAATCACTTATATTACCTGTTAATTCACAGTATTTGGGTTCCAAGTAGTCACACCTTATGTCAGTAAAAACGGGTTAGTGAAATGTTTTAGTAATGGGAAAAAACAGCTAATCTGTACAAAAGAAAATATGCGACGGGAAGTTAGACAATAATAACCTTAAAATTTTTATCCTGAGTAAATAAGATTATGAGATTAAAAATAAAAGAAATAATAGGTGTGACAGAAAGATACGTGCACTGAGGAGCAGAGAGCTGTAATACTAGGAGGAAGTCCTGAACCTTTGCTCAGATTTTTGAACGAGGCTGGGAAAAAGCAGTATTCGAACCTACAAATTCACTAAGATCTGAAAAAAACATCTCGGCTGTAGCATTCATGCAGTTAAGCACAAAATCACAATATGATGGTACAAGATGAGTCCTAAAATCTAATATAGCAAGTTGGTTAGAGATTGATAACAGAAGCTTGGCTTATTGAATCAACTGCGAGTACATGCAATGGGGAACGACTAGATACCAGTTGCGGAAATCTGCATGGTTCTAATACTCATGAAGCAAATGGAAAAGAAGAATTAAAATTAATTTCTGACAAACAGATTTATAAAGAATGATCATCTAATAGATTATTTAACAATGTACGAAATAGCGTCTACAGGGAAAAGCAGTAGGACGTTGTAAGTGAAATTTTTATGTAAACATATCCACTTCACTTTGGTGTTTCTCGATTTTGGAAATGATAATCTTTTAAAACAAGGTAGTCAGCCGGCGTAAAGAGTTTTCATGCATAAAACACTATTTTTATGTCATACTGGGATTCTGATGTTGTCCACGTGTATTCGTTTTACTCAGGAAAATACAAGCCTGAAAAGTGACCTTATACAGTTGGAATCAGCTGTTAGTGCACGGTTGAATTATTATGCAAGATACAAAGAAACTGCAGCATTTCAAATACAGAAATTACAAAAGTATTTGGATAGTTGTGTCACAGAGGATGAATTGAACAGTCTAAGAAATGAATATGAAACACTGGCTATAAAATACAGGGAATTACTGGAACGCGATTCTGATAGTGTTACGCATCAGCTGGCTTTAAAGTCAACTCAGGCCAATTTAGATGCTCTAAAGAAGCAACATGATGAACTGAAAGAACAATTGGCGATTGAAAAGGAAAGAAGATACCTTCTAGAAAGTTCTGGAATTCAACTTCAGACAAATGTAAGCTACTCTTTGCGTTTTACGAATTCTATTCTTGTCCTTTCGCAGTCCACTGGATGATTATATTCCATATTTCTTTTTTTCACTCGTCGTAATATTTTCTAATACTTTCATCGTTTATGACCACTTTATCATTGTGTTGAGATCATTTTGGCAGCTGCAGGTTATCGGATAAAGATGCTAAGAGAAGAGACTTGACTAGATTAAGAATATGAAAACACCCAAGAATCATAACTCCTTTTTTGTTATTTGTCATTTCTGGCAACTATTTTAGGTATGGGCGTTCATTCGTTCCATATGCTTTAACCACGTTTTTAAGATAAAAAGTTTTGAGATTTGACATTACTAATAATTTTAAGAGTAGTTATGAATGGTACTAGAATTACTTCTAACAATGAGGAAATCGGATTAGCCTATATCACTTTCAGGTATATATGTGACTGGCGGCTTGACGCATAAGTATCACATACGACTTAAAACTGCACTGTGTGTAAACACGTCTGATAAACACCCGTATTAGTTCATTTTATAAAAAAAATCTACTATAGAATATTTCACGAAATTATATTTCCTTGGTATTTTGACTTTTGATTTCATTGTATACGTTCTTAACAAACAGATCGAACAGAATTTCACTAACAATGAAACGCTAAGTTTGCAATTTGATCTATAGGTAGTAACAATTCATTTTCCAGATATGTTTTCGGAGATTCGCGAAATTTGATCCTTATGCTCATACTTATATGCATAACAATCATATCTTTGGAGAAGAGATGACTGTATAATGTAGAACTGAACACAATTTATCATACATCCGAAATGAGCACACATAAGTGGGAAAAAGAAATATAATAAAACTACAGCGCATGAAGATGTACGGCAGATAAGAAAATGAAAAGGAGGTACTTGAGGATTTTGAGAATATGGAAGACGAAAGTGAATGAATGAATACATCTGTGCAACTGACAAGGGTCTTAAACAATCCAACGACAGTTTCAAACCAGTGATTCTTGGAATCTCAGTGATTCAAACCTGACAGTCTTCAGAATTCTACGTTTCTCAAACCAACAGACAAAGCCTTAATGTGTTGTTTTCGTCTGACCGTCACTAACACTTTTAAAGCCTGGTCATATTTCGACTTACAAAGACGTTTGAGAAAGGTAGTGGCTCACCATGTGTATCACACATCCCAAATGAATCAAATGATGCGGCTTCATACCCTCATTGATCAGCTTTCTTTTTTATCTAGCACTGAACAATGCACTTCATTAATACTGACCATATTACACCACCTAACATGGGGTTCACAGAATGTCAGACGATTACACTGTTCTCTTACTTGAATCCCTAAAATCTTTCTTTGATGAAAAGTTGATTGCTGAGAAAGGATTAGTTATGCATAACTACAGAACCAAAAGAATGACCGCTTGAATCAGCCATCATTACCTTAGATCATCACCAGTATAAGCGACCTACTAGAGAGAATAAGTTATGCAATGGTTGTTTTCATGTTGTCTACCCCTCTGATGATGGCTTGTTTAGAATAATAATATTAAATTTCTACCGAACACTTATTTCTATGTTCATTTATTGCTGGGGAATTGATAGTGTATGATTTTTACTATTTAAGCGATGAGTGTATTTTCATTATGTGACGCTTGAACACTTTCACTAAAACTGATGTGTTCTGGTGCTCACTTAGTCAGCAGCTTACTTTGTTTGTAAGTACTAGCGATGTAGGTCAAAAGGCCAAGTTTATTAGGAATATGCCTGAATGAGTGATATATTACTTGAAGTGATTTTAGGTAAAGGATTGGTCAAGGTTTCCGGCTAAGAAAGCACAAGCTAGACACTTTCACAGCGTATTTGTTGACCATCACAAAAGAGGTTTATAACGACGTCAGAATGTGTTCTGATGAGTACTCGTTAAGACAGAATTATAACACCTTAGACATACAGAGATGAACTACGAGATTTTTTAGTTAATACTTTGTTATTTCAATTTAATGTATTTATTTCAGCCGGAAAGGTACACTACAGCCAATTTCGCTTAAAATGAAAGAAAGCCGTCTCTGTGTCACTGTGGTTTTATGAAAACTTTCATCCATTGTGAAGTAGCGAAATATTTAGGCTTAGATGAAAAGATAATTTATGTAAAATTCTTTCTGTTGAATTGTTGATACGCCTTTCTACTACTGTATTCACAGTTCAATAACTATTAGTGTCATAGTAAATCTGGTTATTATTCGTTCATTTGTGCCTACCATTAAAATGTAGTCTATTAATTTACTTAATTTGTCGAACAACAAGCTGAAAAGCTAAATGGCTTTTTTGTTACAACTTTTCATTTTTCTCTCTGAACTGCATCAAGAATAACTAAACATCATATGATAGTTTTGAGATATTTTGTAAAACTCTCAATTCTTTTAATGTAATATTTTAATTAGACCACTAAACATGTTCAGATCGAAGAAGATAAATCAGATATGAATATGGCTAAGCGTCTGGCTTTAGTAGAAATGAAGGAGTTAAATGAACGTGAGCGTGCTAATCATGCACAAAGCATGCTAAAGACAATCCAGGATGCTAACAAGCAATTGGAAAACAGAAATAGAGAACTCGAAGATAAATTTAACAAAATTACCAGGTCTTTAATGGAATTACAGCAAACTGAACAAAAACTAAGACAAGAACATGCAAGTGAGTCTTGTTTTTAACATTATTTCCATGATCCACTTATTTTGGTGGAGATCGTTTGAAAAGAAAATGAAAGCTTATGGCCAGTCGTGGAGCCTCTTTGAAAAAGTTGCTGACAGATGTGTTGCTGAAGCCCTATATTCCACTTGGAGCCTAAGGGATTAATGACAGTTATTTTCAAGGATGACACTTACTAGCTATATGGCCTAATACACGATGGATAAGAGGGTAGGCTGTAGGATGGGGTGAACTGAAATCATATTTTTGAGCCTGAAAAATAAGTTACTAGCTCTCTGGAAATAACAATAAAATACACCTAATTTATTCAAACTTCATTTCTTCGGTTAGTTAACTTTATTTAGCATAAGCCGAATAGGAAATGGAGGTATTCTATATACAATCAGAGATTATTTTGAGGTATAACTTTTTGTGTTCGTCAAATATTTTCATAATATAAAATCAGACACTGGAGAAACAATTTTTCAGACCATTTAGCACGTTTTTACTTACATATCACTATTTATTGTCATATGCATTCAAACAAAACGTAAAAGTGGTCATCTGATCAAGACAGGGTTGTGTACACAATGAGTGTAGAATGTCACTGAATTTGAAGCATAATTATTGTGTTAAAAGGTTCATGTATCCTGAAGCTCCAACGAATATTCACATTTATTGTGAATCGAGGAGGCCTTGGTTGTGGCTTATATGTTGATCAAAAAGACTTGTACTGAAGTTAATTGAAGGCGATAAAAGCTTCCTTGCACCTAGTTTTAACTATAATCTTATGCGTGTTTTTTTTTAATTTCAGAGGCTGTTCCTATATCTATTCATCGTGAGCTTGAAAGCAAAAACACAGAATTAGAACAGGCTAATCTAAAACTTCGTCATGAAATTGATCAGTTAAAAGAAGTCACTTTAATTTCAATGAACCAGCATCAAAATTTAGAAGAGCAGCAAAATAATCAGATGATAGAAATACAGAACCTACGCGAGCAAATGAGTGAATTGGAATCTAAAGATGATTCTAGAGCAAATCTAGCTCGTCTTCATCGTCTTGTAACACGGATGCAGGTAAGCTGATGCTTGCTTTTTAGCTTGATTTAATAAACCATCTCTTTTTTGCGTTTAAAAACCTTCTCTAATAAAGGAGTGTTGAGCGCTAACGTATACACATATGAGCTAATATACTGTGCTATGATTTTATAGAATATATATTCTCCTTAAAACAGACTCCTGCAACTTCCTGAAAGAGGTCCTAACGTTGAAAGCCGTGAGGTTGATAGACACGATTCATTCAATGGAACATTGATATGTGAGTGTTAGGGAAAAGTATTACTCTTCTGATTCTGTGGTACGTGTCACTTCGTAAAAGTTTAGAAGGTCCTCAAACTGTGGGAGGCTACGGATATGAAGGCTTGAAACTGTGCTTGTTGTTTCTTGATACCGGTTAGTAAGAAATGCCTGTAACCACTAGGAACGTGTGGTATAACAAAGACTTGAAGCCATATCATTTGCATCAGAAGAATCAGAATGGATTTATTACAGCATCGACTTAAAAAACTAATGGCTCAGTGCAGATCAGTTCATGCAAAACCAGTAATAATATGTGAATTATATATATATATATAATATATAAAGTTGGCGTTAATTTCTTGTGCAAATATAGAATGAGGGAGGCCACAAAATGTTCCTCATATTCAATAACTTTACAGTACTGCAATGAAATGCAAGTGAACACCAACCAAACTATTAATAACAATTAGACAGAGGTGAAATGAAGCTAGCGGATTAGAAGATTGATAAGACATGTTTTGGTTACGCCCAGTGGTTTTTATCCTTATTGCTTTTAACGGATCAAAGCCATTTCTTCGGTCTAGAAATTGTTTCCAATTAAAGTCATGCTACTTTGTGATTGGCATAGGGTTGATCACGATCTGAAATCAGTTAGAGAACCATGGAAACGCGGCAGTACTAGACTGTTGTTTCGTCCTACTTTGAGACTCTCCAACAGTATGTATCCACCGAGGTTCGAACTCAGGACCTTACAGTTGCGAGGCGGGCTCGTAGATCATCCAACTATTTGGACCCAACCCAATGATCTATGAGTTTCAACCTCTGCTAATTAGCGAGTGATATATGCTTAGCGCAGCTGCCAGTTAGTGTCATAGCTGAGTAAATATCCTGATGCTAGACGTCATAGACAGTGCTAGTTACGACCCCTTACCAGAACTCCAGGTAAATTCCTGCATACGTCCAGTTGCCAGTGAACATCAGATTAATTACCAAGTGTTGGTTTGCAGGGATTTCATTAGTTCCAGGATTGATCACTAGCTGGAGAGTCCCAAACTAGGACGAAACAGCTGTCCAGTACTACCAAGTTTTCCAACGGTTCTCTAACTGATGTCAGCTCGTGATCATTCCTGTAACCATTCAAATCCCTGCGAACCAACACTCGGAACTATGTGATTGTAAGTAGTAGAGTTGTTAGGCCCTACTAAATTCAGGTTTTGATTCGTTTGCATATTTCATTTGACTTTGCTTTACACGATACATAGTGAAAAAAATTACGAGATTGTTCTTCCAGTATTTTACATAAACATTACTTAATATCATGGGAATCTATTTGCACAAGACTGGCGGTCTCAGGAAAGTATTCTAAGGATTGAAAAGCACGTGTCTTAAAATAGTTCGACAGCGAGTAATGATGGCAATATAGGAAGTTAATTAGGTTTATATTAGGGACTAAGAGTCTAGTCTTTCTTATAAATGACTAAAATCACTGTTGATAATAATCTGCAGAGCTCCATCGCTTTTAGTAAGCCCTGGTATAAAGACCTATGAGTAATCTTCAAAATATAGTGAGAAATGAAAATGATATACGAATAATTAGCAATGAAAATATTGTCTCTTTTTCATTTTAACTCACTTAGCAACCATAAAAGTGTGAAATTAGAGTGAAATAATTATCTAACTCTGATAGGTATAATACCGGCAAACGATTATTCTGATTAACGACGCTTTTATTAGCAGATAGTGTTGATCAGTAGTGACAGTAAGATATGGCGTAATTTATGAAGTCTGCTACTGTTGAACTGAGCTAGTTGGGTTAAAGTAAGTTGAAGTATTAGAAATCAATGAGTGACTACTGTTAGTGATAATTTAAAGTAGTTAAAATGAGTTCACTGCTGATTATCCTCAGCACTTAATGTAATCCTCATCACGTCACCTTGGCTCCAGTTCCATCCCTTTTTGAATAAAATTCATATTTGTTCACTTCATGTTCGTTTGCTGTGAGAGTAGGAAAACTAGGTGAAGTACTTCTTTGTGATTTTCCGTGCTGATATGCATGTTTGTCTGTGTTGCAACATTATTCTATCCTTAAAACGTGAAACACAGACCTAGGTTGACCGGTCAATAATGGTGGATTTTTGGTAGACGGAGAACCTCTGTAATCCGTTATAATGCGTTGTCTTCCATTCTTCTGAATTTAGATATCAGAATCTACTGCACTGCGTCGTTTAGCATCAACTCAAGTGAGAATAAACCGTTTGGAAGCAGATTTACTAAAGTCTGAGAAACGATTAAGTCTAAAAGAAAACGAATTAACATGCTTGTACAACAAGTCACGTGAGCGTGAAAGAAGATTACGTGAAACAATTACAGTAAGTTAAAATCTAAGTGCAGTCAGTTAGGTGTTTCCTACTTTATTGAATAGAGAAACCATTTGGTTATTCATACGACTGAAATGAATCACTTATGCTGCACGCCTGCCTTTATAGCGTCTGATTAAATGCTGCACAAACTTTATCCATGGAATCCAGGACTGGTGATTCATCTCACTTAGTGGTAATGTTGCTAGATTCTTATAATAGAGAAGGCTCAGTTGTTAGAAAGAACAAGATTTTGTCCAGTTAATTTTGATATTTTTGACTATATTCTGATAGAGCATCAACAACTACACCTCATATATTGGCTATGAATCGTTTCGAATCCGACTTCAATTTATTGAGCACTCCTATTCGCTACCCCTGGTTCTTTCAGTGTATTTGATGCTGCTGTTATCAGCAGCAGATCAAAATTAAGATAGTACAGTGAGAGTCTAAGGAACCTTTATGAGCATGTTTAACATGTTAAGATGAGTGGAAATATCATAAACTTCATGATCCATGAACGCTATTATTTCTCTTATTATTATTTGCCGTTCACACTTTTGGCGTCTTCCATAAATGAGGAGACATTGGTAGACGTTGAAGCTGTTTATGAACAAAAGTATTCTCTATAACTAATATTAGTAAAATACTGGGATATAAGGGGTTTTACTTGACATGATATTGATGAAATTCGATAGGATTAGTGGGAATTGTATCACCAACTAGACTGTCAAGCTTGTGACTAACCCTCTGTATCCGTTCAGACAGTAAAGGTTTACTTCATTTAAAGACAAATTTTTTCATACAGTATGGATGGATGTGTTTAAATGCAGTCTTATTTGATTCAGTATTGACCACCTCAGTTCCACTCAAAGATATTCTATCAGGTGCTGACGATAATACTAACCAGTTAATTCTAATCAATGATTTTGTAAAAAGTAGCGTTTTCATATTGTTTCAAGTCAGATTATGAACCGGTATCAGTTAGAGAACCATTGAAAACCAGAAAGTATTGAACAGCCGTTTGGTTCTACTTTTGTACTTTAAGGTAGTACGCACCGATGATCACACCGGGATTGAACCCAGAGTATTCAAGTCAAGAGGTGAGTCCGTTAACCACTCACACTGTAGGGCGGGATCAGGTAGCTGGTGAATTCTGATTTTCGGCAGTTCGCTGTATATAGCGCCATTGCCAACCGACATCATTGGCGAGTGTTTTCAAAAACCACACCACATAGTTACTCACTAATGAGCACTTCATTATCAAACCCTGCAAATTGACGCTTGAAAATTACCATAAGGCTCAATAATAATTGACTATAGGACGAAGTTGCCTGGAGCTCTAGTGAGAAGTCATGACCAGAAAAGTCCACCAAGTAGTGTTTGAGTGGAAATATTTGCCCGTCAAATTGGTTGGCAATGGCCCTGTATATATATATATATATATATATATATATGTATATATATATAATCACCAAAAGTCAGAATTCATGAGCCATCGAACTCTATTCCAGTGTCTGATTGGTAAACTGGCCCGCCTGATGATCTCGAGGTCTTGATTACGATTCCTAGTGCAGTCATGCGTGAGAACTACTTTAGAGGCCCAAACAGCTGTCCAGTACTCCCTGGTCTCCATTAGTTCTGTAACTTGAAATCAGCCAAATCCATGCAAATCAATACTAACCAGTTTTCGTATTGTAACAAATCTACTGCTTTTACAAATCAGCCTAAAAAATCTGCATTTTCTAATAGCTAATTCAAGTACAATCATCTTAGTTATGCTTGTACACTTCACTGTTCCCAGTCATCTATAGTATTATCTCCTAAAGTTCAATGGAAGTGTCGGAAGCAATAAGTTGAAATATTTCAAAGACTGTGCGGTTAGATATAACAGGAATGGAAGGTATCTTTCATATGTTTGATGGAAGAGAATATATTTTCAGCCAAATATCAAGCAGGCCATCATTATAAATGAGAGAATAAACTATACTTTAACGGTATAAGACAAGAGACTCGCCACACTACCAGTACATAAAAGTTAACGCATGTAAGCCGTACTTACTTCTCACTTTTAACTAATACTTATTGAAATAACTATAATTCAAATGCCATATGGAACGCAGCCAGAGAATTTGAGAGTCTGGTAAATAAATTATACTATATCACTGTGTTTTTCTATCAAATGAAATTATTATATTGTAGAAGTAAAGTTTTATATCATATTACGCTGCAATTTTTGAACTTTTATCAAGTAATTTCAAGACATATATATGAAATGGTTTATTTTTAGTTTGTTGAATTGTTCACTGACCATTCACTTTCATTCATTTAGATTTTACGTCAAAGGTATGCTGGTTGTGTACCTCTTGGGCAACAAGAAAAAGTGTCTACTCGTCTATCAGAAGCACTTCGTCAGTGTATGTCCAGTCATTTAGCACTTGAGGAAGCTGTGAATGCTAGGATAAAAGCTGAATCTACGATTGATGGATATGAAGAAAAGAAACATTTAACATCAGAAATCCAGAATATTTTAACAGAATACAATAAGCAACATTCAAATGACAGTATTAACAAAAATTTGGAAAGGAAACTATTAGAATGGCAAGAACGACTGAGTGACCTACGTGTTTCAGAGTCATCACAACGTCGTCAGGTATACCATGTTTTGCATCTGAATGTTTTTGTTGACTAGGTACTGTGTTCACACATTCACCGATAGATTTACTTTGACTCCGATTATTCTTCTGAAGACTTTTACAGATTTTCGTTATGAAGTGAAACTATGCAATTGAAATACTTACGAAGTATTCAAATCTTAGAGTTCTTCCAGGTATGAACGCTTCAGAATGAAGAAAGTAAAATGAAAATTTACTAATTTATTGGTGATTGAGACCATGGACAGAAGTCCATTTTACAAGGGTGTCAGTGCAAATGAACAATGAGTTCCACTGTCTTAAAATATAAAGTAATCATATCACTCTTTACAATATTAAGCGAAGCAGATGTCTTCATACTGTTGAATGATCCGATAAGTGTAAAGTACCCTTTTCGCTTTGAACATAACTACAATTATTTTATACTAGATTTTCTGAAAATAGGAATGTACTGATCAAAAGCTCATGTGCTTTTGAAGCATTTCAGTGCTGGATAGTGTTAATGAACAAAGTGTAGGCCAGCAAGAATCTGAATGGAGATATTCGAATGGCTTTTTCCTGAAAAATTATTATTAGTTTATCTCTTGAACTGTTTTTGCCTTAAGTAATAATTCTGTTTCACGCCTAATCATACAGTCTATATAAATTTTATACAAGCACAGTCGTAACCAGTTTAACTAAAGACGACCTATTTGAAGGATTCTATCAGTTCAATATCGTTGTGGAACTCACACCGACACGAATAATCCTTGAATTCATACTCTAGAAGAATAATCATAAACTCATTTCATATTTTACAGGTTGAAAGACTGAAGGAACAAGTACATCATTTGGAATCTCTAGTACAAAACCAAGAAGCTCAATTAAACCAACTAGAATTAGAAAATTCACGCCTAGTTAAAGAATTAGACCAACGTGAAACTCAGTGGGAACAACGTGAAGCTGAATTAGAAGGGGCTTTAGAAAATAATACACAATCTGAAGTAAGTGTCTGTCTCTCAAGAAGTTTAGTTTCATTTTCTCGATTCAGTATTATTCTGTGACGCATATATTATTTACAGGGTAGTAGTAAGCTATTCCAAACAACTCTTGTCTAATACTATGTTCATGTATTTCGTGTGCATACATTAACTGAGTTTTATCCAGTTTTGACTGTTCGGTACATCTTACAGACTGAAAGGTGATGATAGGACCCACCTTCTTGATGACTGTTACCATTTTTTCAAATTACACCGAAGCATGATTAACCATAACTCAATGATATATTAAGAGAAAAATATAAGTACTACCAGTGTTTAAGAAAGTAGAAATTCTAGACTTAAGATGAACGACTGTGTGCAGTTGCATATCACACTACAGTTTATGCTAACAGATAATGGATCTCTCTCAATATGATTCATTTCTAAGAATACTGACTTAAAAGTGCTAAGTTATCTTTCCTTCACTGGGATATCGATTGAATATGCTTATTAGTAAATTGCATAATATAGAAATATATTTCTTCGGATGATTGTATTATTTTTATTCCATATACATATACTATGCCCACCGACTGTCTAGTGTCATGACAAAGAATTACATGTAATCAAAGGATAGGCCAATAAGATTCAAGTGAACCTTGAAAGCTTTATCCATTTTTTTAAAACAAACTATCTTAATGACTTGAAACGACTACTTGTCTTCTGAAAACTATTCACCGCAATTATTAGAACTTTGTTAAATTCTGTCATACATGGATACTGTCGCATCGAATTTAACTGCATAATTTTTTCTCTTCATTCAGGAAATTCAAGTAAATTCTGTAGTGTGTCATGTGACTCAACACCCCTGGATTTGAAGCGCAGACTAATCTCTCATGATATTTATTTTCCACCTCCAGGAAATGCGCACTGATAGTTTAAAAGTCAACCAAAAATGTCCATGAGTACATTTTGAGACTCAAATATATAATTCAATCGTTACAACAATGAAAATTAGAGAAAGTATGATGCAGTGTATCGGATGGATTTTCAGGTAAACTCGTAATTCAAGCAAGCCGCCAGTGTTTTTTGACGGCACAGTCTACCTGATAGTCGGCATGGAAGTATTTGTTTTTTTCATCGATATCTGAAATGCACCAAAAAGTGATTCCAGGTGAATCCTCTAAGAAAACCTGTGAATCGAATCGAAGAAAGTGAATTGATCATGGTAGAAACTGCTAGTTTCGGACTATTCATACCTTGCTATTACTTTAGATGGTATATGCAGTATGCAAAATCTGCAGGATATTGCATTTCGTGTTTAAAATATAAAAGACTTTTGACAAAGCTTTAAACACTAAACACCGAGAAGTCAGTGAAAACGACATAGTTTTGTTTTTGCATACATTACGGACATAAAACCTTTTTTTATAACTGTACATAAGAATCTTCACTGCTTAGGTTCAAACATTATAGTATTCACAACAGCTTCTTTTGTAAACAGTGGCCACATAACTTATGATTTGCTACCATTTACCATGGGTTTTATTCATTTCTTTGAAAACAAAAGTGGGTACATAATCTCTATAACTGACATTAATAACCCACAAAATTTCTTACGGCAATTCAAAGACAGTATGCTGTTACTTAAACTGTCATCATAGATTGTATTCTATACTAATTTGAAACGTATCATACATTTGTCCAGAGTGTTCTTCAGTAGCTGTGTTGCAATCTATCTTATTTCAGAATATAATATCGGAAAATCTCAGTGAACTAAAATCGATTCCTAAGCTCCTGACAAATGAAGATATTGAACCGGTAATTGAGCAGATTAATCAAAACGCCAGCTTTAATGAACAGCAAACACCATGTAGGATTTCACAAAAACCAATGCAAAAATCTGATCACCAAATAATAGGAAAATTGACAAATGAAAACACAGCACTTCGAAAGGTAATCACGTTCTTTATTGCTTTTTGTCAGCTTACAGTTTCACATTAGCGCATATAATTATATTCATATCTCATGTAAAAATGATAACTCAGATATCATAAAACCAACCATGAAATTCTTTTGTTACTACAATTTGAATAATTTGTTTGAAACATATAAACTGCAAAAAATGTTTCTCAAAAGTGATTTCTTAGGGATGAATGCAAAGGTGATATCATGGTGAATGAAAAAGGTAAACTGTGGAACTATTTCAAAACGATGCACTATCAAAAGTAGAGAACAAATGAATGTACAAGACAAAGGAAGAGTACGAATAAGCGAAACGCGTTAGAGACTGGGACATTAGGATAACATGTGTGACAAGTGAAGCTTAATCATAAAATGAGAACTTCTATGGGAAAAATGAAATCTTAAAAAATTGAACGAAAAGCGGCTTTACAGAGATGACCAGCTATGGTTACGCCGTTGTGATGAAGTTATTTAAATGTGAAATTATACTACTCACTGGTAGTAAGTAGTGTAAATCTGAACAAAGAAAAGTGTGATAGACAAATATCGAAAAGACCATCTTTAGCTATTCAATCACGGTTATGTAACATTTATTTCGTGAAATTATCCAGTAGTAAATTCACAATTGTTAAGCTCACATAAACAGATATAATGAGGGTGTTTTTAAGGCATAGAATTAATGCACACATTTATGAAGGCAATAGTATGTAACCCTGAATGTTTCTGTAATCTGCATTCATAGACTGGCTCAGGTGTCTGCTTATTAGGATTTAGATTGTGCAAATAGTAAGTGTCGTTAATCAGACTAACACCCTATTGGATTTCTATTATGTTTGATAGACGCTCACTACTCTGGCAAGATTGTTTTTAAGATTACTTTACGTGTTATTTTTTGGATATCCCTATTATTGACCTCCGCTATTTTGGAATGCTTGTTCTAGTATCACCGTGTGAGTCATCTTATTTGTGGGTTGGAGCCTGAGTTATTTACTAGAAAGTTGTTGAAATGTACACGTTGATTAACCCATATATTTGTGAATATCTAGCAATTATAATGGTTTCTTCTCCTTAATACTGTGTTCAATAATCAGTAAGAATGCCACTGAAACCTATACCAAACATCCTGTAGTATTATTGTTGCAAGTGAATAATAGTTATTGAAATACTGTTGGAACTGAAAAAATCGAAAAAAGGAAGTCTACTTCTTACTGGCTTTTAAAATGACAGCATAAATCCCGTTGATTACTATTTAACACAAAGTATTTAAAAATATTTATGTCGTCATTATAATTTTTGTTTTTAATATAAATCTAGCGTCTCGCTCAACTGTTGCAGCTTCTACGCGCTCAGGATTGTAAATTACAAAATGCAATAAACCATCCCTCTGCGGTGCAAAATCCAGATACACAATCCACAATAGCTGGTCTGCGTGCCAATATGGAGTTGCTACAACGCCGACTAAATGGAAAAGAGGAGAGTCTTACAAGGGTTAATGAACTGCTTAGACAGGCTTATGAAGCGAATGAGCAGTCAAACGAGAGGCATCGACAAGAAATTGCTATTTTACAGAATAAAGTAATTATTATAATTATTCTCTTGGGTTCTGAGTGGAACATAGGGCTTCAACAACACACCTCCACTTTGTTCTATTTTCCTCTGGCCTCATGACTGCCCATAATCTCTCCTCTCCTCCACGTCGTCCTCAAACGACCCACTCGTCGCTCCCCATTTGGATTACACTGGAGCTCTGGTCTGGAGCGTGATTTCATTCGACGCCTCTTCAACGTATGCCACATCCATCTCCATTTTCTCCTACATATTTGTTGAGCAATCGGCTCTTGATATTAATGTTACTTACCTCATTGCAATTACTAATAAATTTTCTTGAATAGCACTTTTCTCAGTCGTCACGTAATCTTCTCAGGTCTTGACTATTTATAATGCTAATTCTCTTTCTGAACATCCCCGTCTATGTCGCCTTATCAACCATGGCAAAAGCTGTGTTCCATATACTATGAAGTCTAGGGCTGAAAAAAGACACTTGAAATGCTATAACCTCAAAAAGTGAGTAAATTGCTTAGAAGCATCTAGTAATAAAATATAGGTATATCCAAAAGAATGACTACTGTCCTTCTTCATACATATTAACTGAATCATATTCGTACCATTTCTCTTTTACATCCAAACAATTAGTTGGTAGCTGACTTCGTATATCATTAGAATAACTTTACATTTTTAGGCAAGTGTGATAAATGAATTACCTGAAGCATATGATGACGTTTAAGTATAACATCCACTGTATTTTCTTTTTCAGTTCCCCTTATTATCCTACAACATGCATTTTTGGTTGAAACACATCATCAGCTGTCATGTACTACTTCTGTCATTCGTTGTTGTAGATGTTGTATGGGAAGGCTGTTGTTGAAAAGGCGATTACATACAAAATAACTGAACCAAGGATAATTAAGGCCTGATTTACACGTATTTGTTTTACTTTGATGATTAATAATCGTGCAAAAACTACTTTCATTTATAGAATTAAATTTTCTGATAACATTTCTCATTCATTCTCTTCATTTCGCCTGATAAACTATGTGAAAAAGACTGAGTCAAGAAATATTATGCGTAAATCGTGAAACAAGAAATTTAGACAGCATAACACTAGAAGCTATTTGTGCATAAGCAACACAAAGAAAGTTTAGTATAAATTATCGAATCATTAAGGATAAACTTTAGTCAACTGTTTTTGGTTGCTTGGAATGCTGCATCATTACCAGAGGTGTGGAAAACATTACTACCTATAAAATTAATAGATGAGATGTAACAGAATTATGTACCCAAACTTAAAGAGCTATATGAGCAATAAATCGTTATCAGTAAATCAGTAAAATTCTACGATTGTATACTATACCAAAAAATCAATACAATCGTGGAATCATGTCCTACTACAACTCTCAGATTTTATCCTTGTTTCATGGTTATTTCTGATTTGCGTTATCATCTACGTTGTAAATGGCATACAGTTGTAAAACTTACCTGCGAAGGTTTTAGAAAGTGTGCTAAGCAAAGGTAGAGATATTCGAAAAGCATTTAGACTGTTGCATAATACTGGCTGTGATTGCGCCCTGTCATTTTCTCTTGAAACTACCCAGCTTCAAAATAAAATGGAAGACACCATGCTGCAATTAGCGCAAAAGGTAGAATCTGTCGGCCGACAAGAAACATCTAACATGCATATGATTGAACTGAAGAAACGATTAAGTGAATTAGAAGAAGCTCTTAATGAACAAAATCAAGCTGTATTTCGTCAGGCTGAAAGAACAAAAATTATACAGCAAGAATGTGACCTATGGCAATTGAAATACAACCAGCTACAAACAAAAATTGAGGCTGAGAAGACCAATGTCGAAGATTTGCATAAGTAAGTCTTGGCTTTCTATGTAATTTTAAATCATACTTAGTTGTGTCACACTTTTCTAATGAAATGCGGAGTTTGTAAGACTGATAAAAGGTGTTTTACACACTTTTTTTTACTGTGTTGTACTGTTTAACTGTTCTTCTGAGTTATTATCGGCATAATACTTTTCATCAGCACGTGGTGGTCCAGGTTGTCACCTTCGGTATTTATGCATCGTAAGGAAGTTAAAAAAGTGAAATAAAGAAACGAAAAGCATAAAATAGGAGACTGTTTTATAATATGAGTAATACATATGAACTGTGATCAACATTTGACCGGATAGTTGCAAAATAATTGAGCGCTGAGTGCGAAGTATACAATTTTATAATATGAGTAATATTTAAAAAAGAAAATTGATGGAGAACGACTTAGGTGGAGGTAAATTATGAACATATGGGTGACGTTGGTTAATTTTGAACAATAACTCCAACAATGTCTAAACATAAATCATTCTGATGTAGCAACAACTATATACACTCTTTCACAAGGCTATCAAAACGTAATTCCCCCCATATCATCAAGATTCAACCCTTTCGGGTGATGCAAATTTATATTTTCATACGGAAAATTGAATGTTTTACTTTAGGTTTCATAGGTTTAACCTGTCAATTCATAGTGTAACTAATAAATGAATACTTTACAAATATAGCTGAACTCCTGGAGCCTCCTGTAGTTTTATAACTCAAACTATTATACTTTGTCACATAACCTAAACACTGTCTTCACCTTCATGCAGTGCACTAGACTGTTCATGACCAATCAGATAAACCTTCCGCATCGTAAATGAAACACTTCTTTTGTATTCGTGCAGAAATTTCGTCATTAACACATAGAAGCACCATTGATTTTGAGAATTTCGTCAAAAGGTGAATATGAAATTATGTCTGTCTATCAATTCCAAGCGTTAAAAGGTGCATACTGATTCGATTTAGTTTTACAAATTAGACGGAGTGAAAATCAGAATAATCACACTTTAAATTTCAAAACAAAAAATACTCCAGGTACAAAAAGCGAATACATTTATTGGTAGCATATTTATAGGCAATCACGTGCTACAAACGGAATATATTTTAACCTCATGAATCCCGTTTAGCTGCATCTCTGTAAATTTAGTATTTGACAATGAAATGTTTGGTCATTTCGCTGTACACTGTTATCTGAATCCATTCACATCAGAGTGTAGCTGTCTTCACGTTTGAATTGGTATACCACCCCTAGCCATAAGTTTTCATTTAAGCCTCTAGGAAATCCATATAGAATTCAGTCGATAACTAGTAGCGGATTATTATTCTGGTTTTAGGTTTCTCTTAGTCTGTTTGACTTCACAGCAGATTTTTGTCATACACAGGTATCAATTTAAGAACCAGGATAGTTATTCGGAGATCGATTTTAGACGGCTATTGTGCTGTATCACAAAGTCATACAAGTCAGAATTCATGACCGATTAAATGATGATCTATTATATCGGTAGTAACGTGCTTGTCTCATGATGCAAATTTTCGATCGGTGTTGGAGTCTTGAACTAGCAGGAAACAGTTGCCCTTTGCTTCTTAGTTTTCAGTGGTCTTTGATTCAGACAGATTCGTGATAAAATATGCCTTAAGGTCAAAGCTAAGTGATTCAGACTGAAAACTTGAATTTGAGAGTCACTTTCCACTTTGCTGTCTGCAAGGCCATCTTAAATATGACGATGCTCTGTCGTATTATTGTTATTTTATAGGCGCAATATAATGTTTCATATACACACATAAATTGAAGCAAATCTATAAAGGTACTTGAATCTGATAAAGTTTCTCACCAGTTGAAAGTTTGTTAAAAAAAATTCATCTTGAAGTGTAGTAGAGTGAAGTTACGAGTAACACACTTGATTAACTTTTATAGCCTAAGCACACTTATACTCTTTCTTTGCACTTTCTACCATTATTACATCCTCATTAAATTGTTTTCAAAAGAAACGTATTCTTATACCTATGTGTTTTCGCAGACAAGAAATTGTGAAATTAACCTCACATATTGAACAGTTACAAAAGGAACTAGACAGACGTAATGAAAAACTAAATGAATTGGGTAATGAAATTAAACGCTGGAAAACAGAAGCAAGTAAATCACCATCAGTAATGCAACGTCAATTAACTGAACGCCTACGCATTGATCTAATCGAAAAAGAAAAACAAATTCGAGTGAGTGACGATTACTATTTTAAAGAATCTCTCGAGAGTTTTTTTCTATTGGATAATTCTACTAAGTCAATAAAACTGGAAAAATTCTTTTTATTAACCCTAGCCTTCTGGTAAGGAATTATTAGGAACTATGGTTTGTGAGACGCCGGTTTTTCACGATGCAGCAACATAACTGTAACAGGTGAAAGTTTGTCTGGCATGAGAGTTGTGTCAAGAATTTCTTATCAACTAAACTAGATACCCACTGTTGATAAGCCCAAATTATTATTATTATTATCTCAAAACGCTGTTTCCCCTTTGTAAGAACGGCATGGTGTACTGCAAATGGCTTTGGGTGCCGAACCATCTCTTGTTTCCTCATTATCATCGCACAGAATTGCTGTCATAAAAATAATGAACCACAAATACCATTCTTTTCTATGATGCTTCATCTTTTCATAACTCTATGAACTAAATTATGCATTGGTAAATCAGTCTACGCGCTTATACCTAAAAGCATGATTTTCCTGCATATTAAATAGGCATTCATAGAACCAATTTAACTGGAGTATAGAAGCATTCACTGCATGGTTGTGTAATTTCTTTCTTAAAACTGATTGATACCAGCTATGTCTGATTGTATACCTTTTCCATAGAAAGAAGTGATAATTCTGGGTGCTTCAATGACTGGCTACTTTTCATCTATGATTTAATCTTTCGGGTACACATGCTATAGTGCTGATCGACTAGGCAGGCGACTAATGTCATTGATGGTGTTACCAACCTGCTGTCTTTGCCAACCAACATCTATGCTTTGGTGCTGATCGACTGGTCAGGCCAACCAACACCCACTGGCATGTCTCAGCACACCAGAACAATATCCGTGCTTCAATTGGGTACATGTTCGAGAATCTTGTAATGATCCTTCCGCAGGTTCACCTACGGAAACCTTTTTACGACTTTCATTTCCTCTAAAGAGTCAGGTTAGGTCGTCTTCTCGGCATCCGTCGAGTGGCAAAGCCACTGCAATCCAACACCAGTCCAACGGCTTCACTAAACCATTCAATCGGTGGTAGCGACGGGCGGTGTGTACAAAGGACAGGGACGTAATCAGCGCAAGCTTATGACTTGCACTTACCAGGAATTCCTCGTTCACGGGGAATAATTGCAAGCCCTGATCCCAGTCACGACGGTGATGAAACAGTTTGCCCAACCCTTTCGGTCCAGGCTCCCAGACTCGCTGGGACCGCCATTGTAGCGCATGTGTGGCCCCGGACATCTAAGGGCATCACAGACCTGTTGTTGTTCAATTTCGCACGACTTCAATGTGCCGTCTGTCCCTCTAAGAAGTAAAAACTGGCACCGTACCCGCCGGATTAGGACCACACTACTCCATAAAGAAGCAATAGAAGCCGCGACCTGAACGAGCACAGAGGACCAATCTACTATGTAGTAGGTTAAAGTCTTGTTCGTTACCGGAATTAACCAGACAAATCACTCCACCAACTAAGAACGGCCATTTAAACTTACAATATTTACCAGTATGCATTTCAGCCATAGCATAAGTACCTGTGTGTTTGTCAGTGAAGTGGGACAGTCTAATTTTAAAAAATCTTCCATTAATTATTCACAGTTAATCACATGAAAAATCCTATGAATGACCTCCAGTAAACACATTAACACAATGGCGTAGTTATGTGCTTGTTTTTTAAAAATTATATATTGATAGGCTGATATAAAAATTGGGTTAACTTATAAGTAAAGAAATTGGATTAAATCTGGTTAACCAATTCTCATTTGATTACCTAAAATTTATTCTTGTTTAATTTTGGAACTGAAAGCAAATTTTACTAATTAACCTCTGGTAATTTATCTACCTAGTCAGAAATAGTTACAGTTCGATTGTGAATTTCATTACCAATTGAGACTCCTTTCACTATTGTAATACACTAGCGTTTTCTTTGAGGCAAAATAAAGTGTGAAAAAAAATTAATTCAGCCAATGTTATTTCATCATAAAGTGTTGTATCATCTGTATAGGCAACAAATAACAATAACTAATCCAAACTGTATCTAAACAACTGTAAGTGTATAGCCAAGGTTATTACTACATATATATAATACATTGTTTTGAATACTGTTTTAGTTGGCTTAATGAGAGAGTAATCAACCACTAAAATTGTCCTAAAAACAGGTAATACTATTGAAATGAACTGAAATAGTTCTAGTTACCATATATCACGTCAAAGCCAGAGATAACGTAGGCTGGCAAATGTAACACGTGTCTGTTGTGTTCGAGCTGAGGCTTTGTCGAAAATGACTTCATTAGGGCTGATGCATTTAGCTTTTTTGAATAAGCGAAAAGGTAAGTAATTCTTGGGGGGGGGATTGGCCTTTCCTAATCCTCCTGTTGAGAGCTGAGAGGCAGAAAATTTTGCTCAAATCGTCATCCAGTTATTATTACTGTATTTCTGTATGTCATATTAGATGAACTTATCTAATATGGAACAAATTGTGTTTGACCATTTTTACTGTTGTAAGTCATTTAAGTGTAATTAGCACCCATTGAATCACTGCAAAATCGACATAATATAGCATGTTCTGTTTAAAATCCTCTGATGTGTAAGTAATTCACGTGATTTTTGTAAAAATCATTTCATTTAGAATAAAAACAAGTGTATTTCGTATTTTCAGGCCCTATCAAAAGCACTAGGAGAACTACGCCAAGATCTCGTGAGGCAAGCTGAACAAGCTGTTCTGGCTACCAATTCACTGCCTTCGGTTCAGTCTGTACCCCCAGTGAGAAACATGAAGGAAAAGGATACTGTCAGTGAGACAGAAATATTGCCAGTTAGCACAAAATCTGTTGAGTCGACATGGCGACCTCAAATGGATAAAACTAAAGATGAAATTAAAAATCAACAAGGTAATTTACCGTTCCCAACTTATTTTGTAGTTTATTACCTGTGTGATAACAATAACTTTATGCAAGTGGATGGGACTTACTTAACTCTGAAAAATGAGATATGTGTAACAGATAAGTCCATTTTAAGATCACATTTTGTAGGTTACAGATTCTAATTTTGCCAAGTTTTGCTCATTATTTGTTTTCACAACAAAAATGTAGGAGGTAGAAAATGTACAGAGCAACTGATTGGTCACTAGGCAGTAAGCATTGTCAGGTGTCTCATCCTTATTGTTGGGTGACTGAATTCCATCAGTCAAGTTTACACTGTGGTCACTAAGTTAGGTAACTCAACATCGTCGTGCACTCTGAAGTTATGTTATATGTTTAGTGGAGTGGCAGTCAGCAGGAATCCATGGACCTGGGTTTATTGCTTTTCGAGCCTGAACAGTTCAGCGGTAATGTCTCTTAATGAAGTACTGTGTGACGCAGGTTCAAATCTCAGATGGGATGTTAAGCTCTTCAAGGTGGCACACACATCTTGCTAACGAGTGCCAACAAGCATGATTAACTGACATAAGCAGATTTTTACTTCAAAATATAACAGTTAGGAAAGCTAGATAAGAACAATAACGAAGTTAGAAATTCTGCTAATTCACAAGAGTCACAACTATTCAGGGTTACCTCATTTTGATTTTATTGTACCTTGAATACATATTTGTGTGGCATTTACATATACTCATGGGTATATTAACAGAGGACAGTTTTTTCATGCATAGAGATTTTCTAAAGTGATGCTTCCTAATTCAATCAATGCATAACCTCGTTTGACTTTTGTAAAATCTTATTTCCACTGTTTTCTTTGGTGAAGGTAAAATACTTAAACTTGAGGAAATAAACAAAAAGCTTGAATCAGAATGCAAGGAGTTAGCCAGTCAGCTGGAACGTGTTAAAAATATCAGAGTAAGTGAAACTATTCTATTTTAGCAAACAAATTTCCGATACTTTAATTTATCAGGTTAGGTAGAAAATTTAAATGTTACAACGGATAACTGCACAAAACATTTAACAAACTCCTTAGTCATTTACAACTACATTATCGGTAAATTTTTTCAATATAAAATGAAGTGGTGCGACACTGTCCTGTGTCCTTCGGATATCTGACAGCATATTTTGACTGAACATATCAGAAGTGACCAGCACGTAAACCTATTCTCAACGTACAAACACGCAAACACTTTAGTCCGTTTCAGATACTAGGCAGTCATATTTGGAGAAATGAAAGATGACACATTTTAACTTTAGCTGGGGAGTTAGTAGCTTTAAGTCAGCTGACATGTTATTTCCACTGTCTCAGGTGTCTGCCATGATACGTCAATAAATACGAATGTTCCTCAGAATTCGTCGTATTAATTCATACACCTTTTCTGAAATCATCACTTTTATTCCAATATAACTGACAGAAGCTACGTACTGTGGATGCATCTTTCTTGTCTTTGGCTGTCATAATTCATCATTGTTGGTGACCATAGTGAAGATTATCTCACTTCTCACCATATCTGTAACCTACTGAAATCAGTTTACTTGTATCAGTAATTTCAAACACTCCCAGTAAGATCTACTAGCTTTGCAAGTCATCAGCTATCTTCACTTATGTTTCCGCAATAGACTGTCTTCTTTAAGATATGTGTCACCGTCATATTATTCACAATTTCAAGAACATCATATTTTTGATCTGAATATTTTCATTTTACAAGGATAACCATCGCTAAATCTCACCATAAAGTGTGTTATTTTATTTAAGCACAAAAACCTTGGTACAATGTGGCACCAAGAAGATCCGCCATGTATGGAAATTGTCGTATCTAATGTTCTTTTTCTTAACCACAAAATAAGTTGGAAAAGTTGCTACTTTTCATAACTAGATAAAAATTTCCCGTTTTGTGTGAAATGTGTGAAAAACGTTAGCGGCGAAGAAGAAAGCATTTATAAATTTCTTCAGTTTTCATGTTAGTGGCTATACAAAATGAATGATTTGTTGATATTTACTTTTAAATAAAGGCGTTAGATACTCCGCAACAGAAGATTGATGAACTGACTCGGAAGAATCGAATGCTTGAGGACGAAATTAGCAGATTAAGAATGATACCTGAGAAGCCATATCAAGAATCAAATAAAAATAACAAAGTAAGTTATGCTTTCGAATCTTGGAGATTAACCTCATGGACAACAAATAATCGTAGTTTAATGTGAAATGAACTGGTGACCTTAGTGAACTATTTAACTGGATAGTTAATCCTAGCATATTTATTATTAAAAAAAACATCAGATAATGTTAGAAATGATCACATACACACACTCAGGAAAAATGAAAAGATTCTTACTGTAACACCCAACATATCTTAGCTTCATTCCATGATAATACATCTTGAATCGGTTCTCTTTATCTATTCCTAGTCACCATTTGTCCTAAAATTACGGTTTTATTTAAACTTTACTACGCTTAAACAATAAGCCATATGAGAAAAATCAGCAAATTACCCGATTAACCGAAATATCTTGATTCTGATCAGCTACAATTTGAATGTGTGTTTAAAGTCAGTATTTTTCTGCGAACGCTGTATTTATGATTTTACATGCTGATTCACATGAAAACTACTGTAATCTGCCAAGTTTTTAATTCACGGTTATCCGATAACAATGATTTCGTTACAAAGAGATTGTCAAACTGAAGCTGTTTTTTTAGCTCAGGTTAGCGTTTCTATGTGGCTGTCTTCTCTAAGCTGCATGATTTCATTATTGTCCTTCTAGAGAACATCTATAGAAACGACTTCAATTTGAAGTAAGTTTTTCGCCCCTGCTAATGACCTTTGATTGGTTATTCTCAAAGGTCTTATTATCCTTGTATAAATTTGTTTTGGCATTTATCGTTCATTTTACATGTAAATGTAAATGAATAAATTTATTGTCAAGGTTGATTTTTATTTAACAAAGGATTAAAATGAAAAATATCAGGGATATAAAACTTAGTGTGCGTCGGTGGCATAGAGGTTAGGACGCTCACCGACCATGCACATGGTCCGGGGTTCGATTCTCGGCCGACGCACTCCTTTACCTCCTTAAGCCAGCAATAAAACTGGTGAAGAGGAAAGGTTGGGCATGAGGCTAGCAACCCTATCCTGTAAAATAAATAAACACTGCTACAGAAACTTGAAGACTCTAGCTGGAAGCCCTATGTTCCTCTGGGGAACGTGAAGGAATAAAAAAACCTGATAATGTCTCGTCACTTCTGCTTTTGTATTCATGCTTTTAGTCCAATAAAAAGAGCATTTCAGTTTGAACTAGGTTCCATTGCATCGTACACAAATTCCGCTAGAAACACTG
This sequence comes from Trichobilharzia szidati, assembly GCA_944472155.2. Classification (NCBI taxonomy): domain Eukaryota; kingdom Metazoa; phylum Platyhelminthes; class Trematoda; order Strigeidida; family Schistosomatidae; genus Trichobilharzia; species Trichobilharzia szidati. The sequence continues at coordinate 97,439,345 of OX235279.1, forward strand.
TTCACCACGAAATTATTACAAGCAAAAATACACCAGCAGACATCCTACTACAAATCCAGAAAAATCATTTTGATTAGGCTTTGTTTCTTACTGCAAAACAGATTTCTTCTTACCAAAGTGAACATTGAAATTAGCCATGAGAACTGTTCATTAAACTTTTCTTTCCTTAGGATTCTGAAATGTCATCCATGATCCGAGCCAGCTTAGCAAATGAATGGGAAGCACGTAAACGTTTGGAAGCGGAAATAAATAAAGTTAAAGAACAATTGACTAAAAAGACTTCAGAACTGAATTCAGTACAGAAGCAACTAGAACTAACTAGAAATGCACTTGAACGAACAAACAAGTAAGAATGATGTCAATGAATTTTCTTTTCTATTCTAATATATACCTTACAACAACAGTATGCATGAAACTGGAAATCTGTTTCACTTTTCTTTATCAAGCAGTTATCTTATTTCAGTATGTATGTATGACTTTACACTTAGATGGTACCATTGTTTGATTATCACTTATGCGTTGAGTGTAGCTCACTCAGTTACTTTCATTTCGCTATTTCGTTGATACGAATCACCTGTTTCACAGTAGTGAGCTGAAGCTCTTTTTAAAACATAAATGGAAGTACTTGCGTACTGCTAACTGAAGTCACATCTTTTTCTCAGTTGATATACTTCAGTGAAACCCATTTGTGGTAAATTGGACAGCAATACTTTGGATTAATGACTGTCTATCGAAAATTCTACTGACCTACTTGATAATTATTCGCAGCGAATTATTGAGAAGAATCTGAAACTCAAGTTTACATATGGGTTTTCACTCAATGACCATGCAGTTGAACAATTAAAGGTAGCAGCTGTGAAATGTAAAACAGTGATTTCGTATAAAGGTTTTGAGGAACTTAAAAACCGACGCAATTGAATATAATCCTGTTTATGATGGTTGTACAACTTATGTATGAGAAGTATTCTTTTTCGAAGGTCATGTCTATTCTGATTATTTTAAAGAGAATGCAAACTGACAACCAAGAACAGAATGAAGTTGGTTATCATTACCTTGCTATCACTCTGCCTCTAAGAAAGAGTTTGAACTCAGCAAAGACTGTCTATTCACCACCAACAGTACGAGCATATTTATTGTCGCATTTCTCAGCGGTTTACCTTCTAAATGCCGAATTTTGTTTTAAAACATTCTAATGCCAATGTAGTTAAATTACAGATGTATGGGGTACAACTCATTTACCAGTGTTATTAAGCTAACATACCTTGTTGTTATTAGTTTTGAATCCACAAGTTAGAAAGAAGAAATCCTCAAAATGCTTCTGTATTTTGATTAGTGAACTAATTCCTATCTGCCGATGCTTCGTGGGTTTATAATGTATTATTTGGATATACACATAGATACACCAATTCTATAATCACCATGAATAAATTTAACTTTTCAGACAAAATGAGCAACTAAGAAAGAAAGTTCACGAACTATGGGGACCTGGAGAGACCTGTGACCAAACACATGACCCGAATACAGAGGCAAAGAAACAACAAAGTACAACTGAGTCATCAGTTTCAAGTGTTGCTGAACGTGTTGAGCTGCACAAACAAGTTGAACAGTTACAGTCTGAAGTCGAGAGACTTAGAAGAGCTCAAAGAATGGTGGCAGGTTTACCGCCTGGCACAAAATCTATGAATACAGATGCTATGCTGATACAAGTTAGTTAATTTAGTATATTCAAGCTGATCACAAAAATATCACTCAGAACTGTATTACGCCACAAAATATATACTTGGGTTTATGTGAGCAATGTTTAAAAATGGGTCACTACGCTGTTCACGGACATTTAAAGATACCTGAAGATAACTCTATCAAAATACACGATCCATTTAGTATTAGTTTAGCAAATGATACACCAAAATGCAAGTCTGTCTAGCAATTATAATGCGTTTTATCAGTGTTCATCTTGATAAATTATAACTTAGGGCAAATTTTCTGTAGTTTTATAACTCTGTGTGAGGGAGGTACCACTTGCTATTAGTCAATGTAAAGTAGATAAATTCCCCTCCTCCATAAACATTTAATTCACGTGTAAAATAGTAGATATAGACAACAGACAATACAAACACCTAAGCGACATAACGTTTTTTCACAGATAAAGAAAAATTCTATAAGTAATGGAGACGATTTCGGCGTTGTTGCATTCTTTCAGATAGAAGGTTTAATTGTAAAGCTCTCGTCAACTTTCTTTCAGCATTAACTTCAAATTTCAGTTGTTTGTTACATAGAAGAATAATGAAAGCCCTTCAGTTAAACCGTCCAGTTCAGGAAATCTAACAACATAAAAATTAAAAACTGTACAGCGCTAAATTGTTCAGATATTTTCTGCTGAATATTTAGTTCAGTCCAATTTCAATAAATGTGTTAATTCTATAGCTGTTATTCAATTTCACAAATGAAATATCTTCAATTTATGTGTAAGATTTATACTTGCAAGTGGTAACAAGGCAGATAACCAGGCATGTCACTGATTAAATAAGCAGACGTATGTACACAATCATAGGAAAGTGATAGGGATTTACTCAAACTTGTTAATTCAAAACTGTTTTGATTCTTGAGGTTACCTGTAGCATCCAAAGAATAAATTGACGGATGAATATCAGCTTAGCGGAAAAGTTATGCCTGACGACTTTTCTACTTACCAGCACCAAACACACTGTGTATTCTTGCCTGTTATTGTTTATGCGTCGCACTCAAATGATTTAAAGAGTGTAGAGTTGTAATCAACAGAATGTATACGTTTATAACAGAATGGGAAGCTGTTTTGCACATGTAAGAAATTTATCCATTTCACTGTATTAGTCATGCAGATTAGTTATTAAGGCTAATTGTGGATCTTATCAACGTCTGGAAATCTCAGTAAGACCGATGGTACAAGCACTAAATGTTGTTAGTTCACTCTGGAAAACGACTACTCTATAGCTGAATTCAACTCAACAGCCATCTCTGGGTAGTAAAAATGTTTACTTATTCCAGTATGTATGTAAGAATATGAATGAAAAAACGCATTTCTAGGTAATCAGCACAGATAAAAATCCTTTTTAGCTAAAGCGTAGAATGTTGCATTGAATTGTACTTTGATATGCATGCTCACCTTGAAGAATTATTTGACTATCTAATACTAGAGTATATTAAATTCAACTTTAGTTCACTTTTGTTAGCAACTAGTCAAATGCATATTTCTCCTGAAGAAATACGAGCCTGAATAGCTCGGTAGTAACGTCTATGAATGCCACACTGGGTGACACAGGTCCGAATTTCAGAAGGAACATAATTTCCTTCATGTTTGCAGACACTGCTTGCAGATCAGTGCCAACAAGCACGAAACCTAAGTCCAAAGCTTCCTGCCGATTACCTCCACCCAGTTAACGGAGCACCGTGATGGCGAGTAACCTAACACGGCGGCCACACTGCAGTATTGACCGATAGAGTTCAGTTAGCACCAAACAAAGGAATAGACTCATAACACTAATTACAATCAAACTTTTGAAAAAATTGGATTACTGAAAATACAGCCGTGTGTTGATGCTGGAATATATTCCAGTTTCAGCGTAATTATTGAAACATTGACTTACCCTCTGAATACAATCAGGATTTGCAAGCGACATATCTGTCAAATAACATAAGTGAGAATATTAATTCATTTAACTGTGCTTTCCTAGCATTTTTCTTCGCCTCAATTAAAAACAGGTTATATGTGGACGTATTTATAGATAAACATGAACTAGATTTATAATGGTTCTTAAGTAGTTCAACTTCTAATAGAGTAATATATGAATAAAAACTTGCTGAATTAGTTTCTTCGTCATGGTTGGAAATACTTCAAGGATAAGTATATCTAAATTCGACCTCAGTGGCCTGAAGAGTCTAGTTCATCTCATCAAGCATGTAACATTATGTGAAAGTAATCCAAAGTATGATATAACGTTATAAAGCTTACTGATTCTGTTTCACGCTTCTGTTGAGTTTCCAATGGTTGAAGAAAACCCTTGGCATTGCTTCAGCCATCATCACTATTTGAATTATATCTAACCCTTTTTGCTACAAAATGTATCTGAGATACGTTGAAACTGATATCAGTGGTTTGCTTTACCTAGCCACTGATGTTTCGTTAATAAATCTGATTTGAAATATTTATTACCATTTGATTTTGACTCTTCATCCTTCTTGTCACAACTTTTTGAAAAATAACACTGAGACGAACAATTACCACTTTCTTTTTGTAGAGCGCAGAGATGCGAAATAAGATTTTGTCGGACCGTATACAAGATTTGGAAAAACAACTGGTCGACAAGGGTTTCGTCAGTCAGGCAAAAATGCAGTTGGAAGAAGCCATCCAGCGTGACTTATTACGGCTGAATAATGAAAATATGGAACTTAAGTTTGAACTAGAAACTTTGAAATCAGACGCATCACGTTATAAAGTAAGTGCAATTTGATACTTTTCTGGTGTATGAAGAGGGATAAATGAATAAGCAAACGTGCTGTTTGTTCAGTGATTCATCAGTTAGACTCAATTCTTCACCGTTTCGTGCTAACAGTGAAACCACATAATACTTTACCCATTCAGTTTACGTATCTTATATTTTTCCTTTTCACCTAGTTTACTCCATACTGCTTCATTTTATGCAGTCTGATGTGTATTACTTCACAGCTTTATGCAATGGATAGTCGCGTGCAACTGTTTAAGTTAAATTTAAGTCCCCCCCCACCCTGCAGAAATCTGTTCCGCACTACTCCGTGAAATGATCTTCGTAAAACATGGAACTAGATATCTTCACGAAGGTAGATTTATTCACGAAACGACATCAGTTGGATGACCACCCTGCAACAATACCCATCCACGAACCGACATGAGATCCAAACCAGGACCTTCAGGTTAGAAGGCGAGTACGGGGCTATTCCGCCACTGCGACAAAATTTAGTGGCCAATGTTAACATTACTGCGTTGTTTCCATTAAGATGGTGAAGACAATACAATATCATTTGACGAAAACCTGGTACTATTTTTTTGAAGAATCAAGCATTCTATAGCTTAGGATACTGTAATTTCTATACTTTAAAATACTACTTACGTTTTAACCACAACTAAAGACATTCTTCATTTGTTGCTTCAAGCTAGTCAGACGAAAAATATCCAGAGTCACTTTCTCGCTGAAACATTTCATCTGACGTGATATGATATACCAATAAGAGTTGACTTATTGGTCTGTCTGATTGGAGTCATCATAGTGATAAGAATCAGCTGTTGGAGCCTTGTTGCGACCACTCATTATACTGCAGGTGTATTCAATTCCAAACAACTAAAAAATTCTGAATATTGCAAATCTTCATTTAATTGCTCCCTTTCCACTGTGTCTATTTCTGATATATTTCCAATAATTTTCCCTTCTCTACTTTTTGGGGCTTTTTCGTAGTGTCGCAAATTAAGGTTACGCTCTCCACTACATAGTTATACATTTTAACACAATGGAGATGTTTTGTAGCTCAGGTGGATATTTCCGACTTTGTGTACACTCTAAGCTTAATGCTTCAATTGCTAAGGTTTCATAGTCCTTCTAAGACAACGTTTCCAGCATTCCCTTCCCAATGAAATTATCTGATGTCATAATCCATTTTTATAGAATGAATAATATTATTTTGTCTCACCCCTGACTAATCTCATCAGTATTGTTCCGTCATTCCATTTGCTTTCACTTAACTAATATTAACATTTCTCTTCTACAGACTAGAATTCACGACTTACAAATCTATGTTGACTTACTGAAACAAGAAAAAGAATTGCTGCGTTCTGGTCAAAATCTAGACAAATCGTTCAGTTCCGATAGCAGCACAATGAGTAATATAAAAAGAGTGAGTTGCTTTCACTTATAATTTATCTAATAATAATAATAATAATGGCTTTATTCCAAACAGTATTTGTGGTACAGGTATGGAATTTTCAGCCTGCATTACAATATTGCATCTAATTACCTCATAAATTTTGTAAGAATTTAAAAATAAAAAAGCAACAACAACAAAAGAAAAAAAGAGAAATAAAAGAAATAAAAAGAACAGTATTGCGTTAACATATTTAAACAAAACAGCACAGGATATGATATATAAAATTAGTCTGTAATAGAATATATGAGCAACAATATAATAGTAACATAGAAAGGAGAACAAAAGCTAATGGGAACTATTTGTTAGAGTGCCGCAGTAAGGTGATCGTGTCATGCCTAACAGTTTTCTCATCACATAACAGCTGTGCCAGATAGGGTATTGTGGAGTTTTTATACTTGGTAGTCCTGGCATATAGCTTCCTATAGTTACTTCTAGTTCTACCAGATGAAATGCAAGGAGAGAGCTGTGTATGGAGAGGCTGCTCAGGGTCTGACAATATAGTATTCGCTAGTTTCTTACATGACATTATATGTCTATCCACTATGGTGTTAACCAGTTGGTTTAACGATATCCCACTTGCCCTACTAACAGCTTTTAGTGCCCTACGCAGCGAAGCAAAGTCTTTCTTAAGTAGTCCTGGAAAGATTAATGGGGAGCAGTAAAGAGGGATGGGTAAAATACAGGAATTGACAAACTGAGAAAGCAAAGACTGCTTTATACCAGACTGCCTAAACTTCCTAACGTAGAACGTTAAGCGAAACATCTGTCTAGTCACTAGCAAGATGTGAGAGGACCAGGAAAGATCGGAGGAAATACTCAGTCCAAGGTACTTGACATTTGATGTAGTTTCAACCTCTATGCCGTCAATGATAGTGGGACCATGTGAGCTAGCTAGTTGTTGTAGGTCACTTTTTCGTCTGAAAGAGAAATTTACTACCTGACATTTAGACGGATTCAGCTTAAGACCGTTTGAAGAGGACCACTGACTAATTTCCGAGAGAAAGTTATTTAGTATGGAACAGTCTGACTGAGAGTTGACAGGCATGGAGACAGAGAGGTCATCAGCATACTTGACAAAAAAGGCTACATCAGAATGGGGCAAGTCATGTAAGAAAAAAGAAAACAGAAAAGGAGAAAGAACAGCACTTTGAGGAACACCAGCTAAAGTAAGTGAGGTAGTGGAGGACTTTCCATTGTAGACAGTATACTGCTTCCTATCAGAAAAGTAGGAATACAACCACTTATTTATCCAGCTCTCAGTCTGTGTTGCAGCAAGCTTACTTAACAAGAGAGACCTAGGTACAGAGTCAAATGCAGATGTGTAATCAAGGAAGGCACACCGAACATATTTGGCTCCTCTATCTAAACTAGAGATTATATTATGATATAGAACTATAGCGGCATCTAACGTACACCTACTATGTTTATAGGCAAACTGGTTGGGGTCATTAAAAGGCTTTAAAGAGGGTTCAAGATTAAGTAAAATAAGTCTTTCCATAACTTTTAAAAAAGGTGAGGTAATAGCAATGGGTCTAAACTTGACAGTAGGTCCACTTGTTGATTTAGGCACTGGAACAACCTTGATGTTTTTCCATGAGTCAGGAATAATACTTTTGGAAAAAGATTCATTGAAAATGTCGGTTAATGGGGAACATAAGATGTCAGCACACTTCTTAAGGATAACAGCAGGAACTCCATCAGGACCAAGGGACTGGGTAGGTTTGAGAGACTGAAGACACTTGAGGACATCATTCGTGTTAAAACATGAGAAGCAGTCGTTATTTATACTATTAGATTTGGGAATCATAACATCTGCAGGGATACATTTGAAGGATTTATTAAGCATATCAACATCGACAGAAGTATCATTCATTATTTGCTTACCACCTGTGATTTCCTTTAATAGCTTCCACATATTAGATGAGGATTTACAGGAAAGAAACTTCTGATTATAGAGAGCATTTAGTCTTTGTAATTCGGCTTTAATTAAAGTGTTCATTCTCTTAACGCCAGATTTATTTCTCATTTTGTACAACCTCTCTTTTTCACGGCGAAGCTTTTTGAGTTGAGAAGAGGCGAAACGGTCGAACTTTAAGAAGATTGTCTCTTTGGGACAACAAACATCAAGACAGAAATTGAGATAATGTGTTATGTTACTAATTGTGTTGTCAAGAGCTTGTTCAGTAAACAGGTCCCAGTTTGTGTCATTTAACATTGTCCTTAGATTCTGTATGTTGTCATGTTCCTTTTAAGATCTAACGGTAATGTTGGACACCAAACCTACTACTAGTACTTCCCACCTTTTTGATCCTAATATTGTCTATTACTGGTTCAGAAAGCTTGCGTCACCAAATGGTAGGGAAAATTCTGATTGATGTTTGTTGGTCGAGAGATATTTTGTGTCACCTATGTTAGTCACAACAATACAACATACTGTGCACTACCCATAGTTTTTGTGCCTAAAAAATACTCCATATCTGTGAGAAATTTTACAGTTAACTGACCGAAGCTGTAGAATTCAATCAGTCTTAATGATTACACCACCTCCCTGTCTATCACTTTCCAGCTAGTTCATGTTTTTACTAACGGAAAAAACAAGATAATGCCTAAAAATTAAGATTCTGAAAACTAGAATAATCATAAATTTTCAGTTTATATGCAAAAGTCACATGATCGTTACTTAATTATCCGTTCTGACATTTAGTGAACATCATCTGACCAAACTGTAAGGTGAAGAGAAATACAATAGAAGTTGCCTAATTACTGTTACTTGTAAATGTCAGAACTGTAATGCATGATATGCTGGAATAATGGGCTATTTTTTTACCACTTAGGTATAAATTATTTATAGTCCGGGAATTTTTCGAATTTGTTGAAAGTCCTAGTTTATCATGAAACCCCTATGAAGTTGAAGCAGATGCCGTTTTTCGTGTAGCACTAGTACATATGAGCCTGAAGTAGAACAAAATAAAACGCTATCCATTACTCGTAGAATTTATGATAGTCAGTGTTTTGATGACAGTCAAGAATTTCTCTGGTATCTTTTTCATATGAACAGGCAAACTGGATCATGCATCTGTTTTGGAATTTCAGATGGATTGTCTTTGATGAAATCAACTAACTTTTATTCAAGGGGAATTACGTGGGAAATATTAATAATTTCTTTAGTAAAGGGATGAAGAAAATACTTACGCAAACAGTAGTTTTTTTCAAGTGGATTTCTGGTTTTGTCAGTAGAATAACAGAAATGACTTCATTTGTTCTTGATAATACGAACAGTGAAGATAGCGTGGTTACATTTAAAAAAAGGTTCATATAGGCTCGATAGGCAAAGTCTTATAAAATAAACACTAAGTGCAGGTAATACTAAATAAATGAAGATGTGATTACGCTCAGGAAGGGGTGTAGTGAATAAATAAGCAAAACCAATAGAAAGATTGAAAGGGATAAGATATATGCACCCATGTTGATTTCAACTTGAACCTTTTGTAGTTGTTTTTTTATCCTTCACATTCCCCAGTGGAACATAGGGCTTCAAGCTTGTGGCTTGAAGTTTCTGTAGCAGTGTTAATTTTACAGGATAGGGTTGCTAGCCTCATGCCCAACCTTTCCTCTTCACCAGCATTATTTCTGGCTTAGCGAGGTAAAGAAGTGCATCGGCCGGGGTTCGAACCCCAGACCATGTGCATGGTCGGCGAGCGTCCTAACTGCTATGCCACCGACGCACATTTTGTAGTTTACTAGCCTCTATATAAATATGCCCTTGAGTAGGTGAGTAATCAGAATGTCAGGGAAAAGGTTGTGTCGATGTATAACACATGTTATACTAACTTTACTATTTTTGTAGTTATTTGAAATTCTTTAAAATACTGCTACAGATGATATAAGTTGGACATAGTTGAATACTTAGTTAGGTATGTTATGCATATATGCCCCAACCATTCTTTAATCATTCACGGCCAAAATGTCACAGTCTATAGGAAAATAAGTGTGTCTACAATGTTATCAGCATAAATGACTCGTATTGTAAAATGTGAAAAATTGAATGCCAGCCTTACGCATAATAGACAGTTGGCTAGCTGCCAGACTTGCATATTTGAATTTTGCTAAACTAAGTGAAAACAGTTCTGTCTCCGATACAAAATAGTGGCTGACATTACGAATAATTTAACCCTCTAAAAGGGAATATGTTAATCGAGTTACGAAAACGAATAACAGAAAATAAAGAGATTTTCTTACCAAATGAATAAGTCAGGATCATTTCCAGCTTAGATTTACAGATAACTTAGTTAATACTCTTAGAATAATAGTCAACTCCTCATAGGTGTTTAACTCATATAGTTGGTTAATAACAGAAATAAAATACAGACAAATTTGGCAAAAGGAAACATAACCTTCGTCATAATCAGACCAATGTTCTAACAAACTGACTAGTAATAAAATTTATTATTATTATTACTATTGGTTTAGAGACAAAACTGACAGAAGCTGAACTAATTAAACAGTAAGCTGACAGGAATCTGCCCAAATTTAATCTCTTGATAATTCAGTATTATGAGAGTATGCTAAAATGTTCAGACTGTCTATGCGTAAATTATAGGTGTGGTTTTTCTCACTATGATTCAAGAAAACACCCTTATCTGTATGTGACACAAACTATTGTAGTAGGAGAGCTGTTAATAGTGCACGAATATTCATATATTCTATAAGATTCTGAAACAACAGCAACTATGACTTTTTATATGAGTAAATGTAGATTTAACTACCACTATGCATTAACCAGATGCCACTTAATGACAAAATGAAACCCTGATGTTGGTATCGCGGCTTACACGCAGTTTATCTAACAGCTTTACAGCTACACACATAGCATTCTTACTAAGTCGTTTTTCAAATCAACGTACCTTTAGTCAGAGAATAGACAGTGTTAAGTAAAATCAGATGACAGTTGGAAAGTGACGACGACAAATCAGTAGAAAAAGTAATCTATAATAACTATTGCAATGCTTTTCTAACCGACAGTCACACTACAGAGTGAAAAACAGTGAAATTTCTGAAGTCCACTGTAGTAAATTTCCAGGCTTTACAATTACCTAATCAAATTATTTATCACAGGTGTCTGCCACCATTGTTGTTAATACAGAATTAACTTCAAAATGTATGAGTTAGTGGGCAATTAATTCTGCGATTATAGTAATAATAGCAACAACAAATGCCTGCAAGTGTTTATGCAGTCTTAGCAGTTAATCCTTGTAATTGTGTGAGTGAAATGTGTGTGTGTTTGCAGAGCTAGACAGAAAAAATAACTATCGACTCCCAGCGATTAGATGATTGGGTGTTTGGTTTGATTGTAATATTTAGTTAAAAAAAGAAAGACAAGAGCTAGGAAATGATCTGTCACAATAGTGTGTGTAAAATTTCACCATCTTTTGTATGATTTCAAAGCGGATTAAGGTTAAGCCATTGAGTTTGGCCACTTCTGTATGTATTTGTAAATTTGACTGCTATTGTACAGACAGTTACATAGATAGAACTACTCGACATCTTCACCTTCCTGAGCATTAACCACTTTGGTTAAGAAGAGGAGCCATATGGTCTATTAAAAGTTCTGTATTGCAGCATCTAATGGATACGGAGCATAAGAGTGATGAAATACAGCAGTCAACTCCATTGTCTAGGTTCGTATGCCTCCGACTGTGTGGTACGACTGAGATAACTGCTATCAAAGCTAATTTGTGTACGTTCAGAAAAAGTGTGTCTAGCCCCTCTCTTGCCCCCACACTCCCACGGCCTTCACTTTCAACCCAGATACAACGAGAAAGTTATTCTATCCCGGTAACGACGGATAACTGAAAATATTGTATCGTTAGTTTCGTTGTCTTTATTAGCATTATTATAATCTGTTATATTTGCATATTTAAATGTTAACTTCATAATTTATCATAAAACGGAATGGTCTGTCGTCTATTCCATCTACTTCTATAACACATACATATTCCACTTATACAGCCATAGGGATGGATAATGTATGCACTTGCATGCATTTATTGTTGCTATTATTACTCTAATCACTGTGATAATCACTTTCTAATTCATACACTTCAACCACAGTGGTACCAGATGTCTGTGATTAACAATTTAACTAGGTACCTGATGAGAAATTACCAAAAATACATATCTACTTGAGCTGTTTTCTCTGTCACAATGGGAATATTTAAATTACTGGATTTTCGTTTATCGTATCAGCACCGAATTAACTATTTAAATATGTCTGGCAGTGCATAGCAGCTCAATCAGGCATAGACTTTAAGTAAGAGATTTCACAAAGTCATATCTTTGTTATCCAATCATCGTTGCACTTATTTATTTTGACTGAAATTTCACCGCTGATAGGAATTCTTTGTGGTCTGTATTAACATTTCTAGGGTATGGTAAACATTACATTCTTCATCAATTATTTCTGTGTAGGCACACAAGAAGTGATATTTTATGCCATTATTAGAAACTTATAATCACGTGTATGAATACTTTTAGTCAAATTTCAATACAGCGAAAATTCATACATAGGCATTTAGAAGAATAAAAAAATCGAGCAAAGAATATTCTTTTTGGTAACTTCCTCATCCGGGTCTACAGTTACATCTTAGCAGCCTGATGTTATTAGAAAACATATATATATATATATATATGATCGAAAAGAATATTCTTTACCCAGTCTTTATTGTCTTTCAGTCAAGTGTTTTCAAATTACGGCCAAAGTTATTTAAGATTTTTGAGTTTAAGAAAGATTTGCCTCAGAAAACTAGGACTAGAAATCTAGATAAACTCAGTGTGAATCTTGTTCTGACTAATAAACAGAATGACCTTCCTAAACTTCAAAGGAAATTCTTAATTCTTTATCGCTTCTGTGTTAATCCTGCTCGTTTTTAATTTTTGTTGGATTTCTACTTGTGTTATCAAAAATGCCTAGTGGTGGATCACCCTTGAGATATATTCCTAGAGTTTTATTGACCAAAAACTAAAAGCCCTATTGTTTGTTCAAGAAGAAACTAAAATGTAAGGTCCGGTAACTCCATACATTCGGTCATACATGCTAACCTTTCCTAGTGGCATCAAATTATTCAATCTGACGTCTGGTAGTGTGTTTAGGCGAGCTAAAGGTATCACTTCGGTAAGTTATGTCATTTTGAAAACCAGTTCTCTAGAAGTGTACTCGGAATGTTGTTCCAGTAACCTCCTTACCATTCACTGCTTCCTTGTTCTACAACCAACCAGAAGAAGAGCAGCTCAATTCACCTCATGATTCGGCCTCGCAGGCTGAAGAACAATCGTGTATATCTTGCATTAATTGGTGCACGACAGCCTTTCTATTAGTCTATCGGAGACTTTAGGTGTCACTGTGGTGTAGAATTATAATCAGTGGTAATACTGAGATTTTCCACTCCTTCTAAGCTATGGTGCGAAACGACGCTCCCATGAATTATATTAGAGAAAAGCCTAAATTTTGTGTCATTTTTAAAGCGTATGTTTCTCCTAATCTCTTTACATTGTCGCTTAATTATTTCGGGTGTTGCCTTTCTTGACATCCATGCAATTTTGTCTAGATACTTAACATTCGATACGTTTCGCCCAATAATTCATGAAAAACTGCAAATGATAATGATTTCATTCTTCAACCATTGAGTTTTAGGATTATTTTACAGTTAGTCAAATAGCCTAATGATTTTAAGGTTATAATGCGTATTACACTATACTCTTTGTTCGACTCTCAGGATACACAACCGTTTATAATGAAAAAAACATGGTTCCCTTGGTTCAGTGGCAATATCCACTTTACCCACTTACCTAACCAAATAGTTGTTCATTCCTACTTGGAAAGCTTTGCTCCAGATGAAGTCTTTAGCTTCTTAAGTAGATTAAGATGGACAGTTATGTTAATTAGTGCCTTCAACCGCTATATATATATATATATATATATATATATATATATAACACCAAATGAAGTTTGGATGTGAAGTCGAAAATATTTTTCATCTGCTTACACACTAACGAACTCAGTGAAAATTATTTGGAACAGTTTATTTTATGAATTCAAAACATATGGAATGAGAGCTTTGTTAAGAAGTTTAATCTCACGCTGACATTTTGCTGCGCTAACTAGCGTCTATTCACATTTGTGACTAATATTACAGTGTCTCTGTCTCACGGTAAAGATACTGTGTTCGATTATCTTGGCCTAAATTCAAACTCCTATCGAGCATAACCAAGTTACTTAAAAGAGATAAAAGTCTAAAACAGACAAGTAAGTGAATACTTCGCAGTATTGTTTGGAAACTGTGACTAACTGTGCCAGCACTTACACTTGTTGATATGTCATATTCTGATTAATATTCTGGTTTATAAGCCCTCTCAAAACCTAGCAGTCTTGCAACTGAAGTTTGGTGTGATTTTTTCGAATCAGAATTCGAAGCTGTGCATTTTAGCTAGTTAAATTAACTACCTTCGGGAAAATAATTCTTTCAGTTCTGTTAATCTAGAGAAATATCCAAAAAGCGAAGTTATTAACAATTAATAATGAATATTTTATGTAATGTCACACACTAGTTTAATTAATGGACAGATGTGTTTCTTCTTACTCAAATATCTGTGTATTCATCATCACTTTCGTTTTCCAACACAATGTTTTTCCATTTTCTAAGATTTTCTGCTGTTTCACAATGTTGTAATAGGCTTTCAGCTTCTACAACCCCATTCTTCGATGCATGCATCAGTAAATCCTTCACTTCATTAACTGTCAAGTAATTGTCTTTTATATGATCTTTAATATGTGCAATGACATAATTATACGAGGCTATTGGATTTTTATTTTCTAAAGCAGATATTTTCAGCCAATACATAGCTTCTTGATACTCTTCCTTAGAATTGGCTCCATATAATAGATGTTGGCTTAGACGATTTTGAGCCTCCTATGAAACAGGAAGATAAAAAAGAAAACAAACTCAAGGTGAGATAGGATGTAAGTAGACAAAAAACGGTTTACATGACATTACTGGGTCAACAAAATGACTATGTGAACAAACTATGAATATCGATGAGATGCTCACTAGCGACTTGCCCTATTCAGGTAGGTAGTTACCTGGGGTTCTAGTGAGAAGTCGTGACCAGTAGGGTGCAGCAAGTCGGGTGTGAGGACAAATACTTGCCGAAGACATTGGCTAGTGGTCGCGCTATGTCGTGAATTGGTAGAAGTTAAAATATGAATAGTCACCAGCTTTCCCTACTTCAGGTATATTTTAAAAGCTAAATACAGTCCCTAGCGTTTATAAAACTGAATAAAGCAAGAACTACACGTGTTGTTGTATTGTTCAGTGGATTTTATTTAACTGTTTACAACACAAACAATATCGAAATGTATGATTTATAGTGTAAACTAGACAATATATCTTGCAATTTGACAGGGTGTTGATAGAAACAACACATGATATAAATATTTGAGGTAAACATAGTTATTGGGGTTGTTGCGAATTAGCTGATTGTTCTTTAAACTGAAAGTTAAGACAGTAGAAATAACAAATAACTAGACCATAAAACAAATCAAAAATTTGCCCTTCATTGCTACTCCTGTTGTTATTCGCTTTTTGATTAGATGTTCATTTAATTATAAAAGCATGAACTTGTAGAAGAATGACAGAGAATCAATCAACTGCATAGTTTTTTGATAAAAATTGATGGAACATGCCACCAAATAAGTGTTTCATTTGACCTTTACAGTAATGTTTTACATCAGAGTTCAATCACAGAAACGATACTCACTCAGGTGTTTTCTATATTGTTCTCTTTATTTGGCAAAGCATACAGTGGAATATAATGTGAGAATGCGAATTTCCACTCATACATTAATGAGACTGACAGTCCTCCATTTCAGAATTTATTCAATAAATTCAGACAAGCTGAAGCAAGTTCCATGGACTCTTGCATACTCAGAAAAATATCCTGTAAATAATATTAGATCATTGTGTACTTTGCCGAATAAACAAGCTCATACGGAATTATGCACTACCATAATGTTGTTTTTACTCTTATATCGAAGGTTTCCTAACAAACAGTTTGATTCTATTATAATATTCAAAAATAACCAGCCACCAGATAATAATCCCCAGGCGTGCTGCTGTGCCACATCATTCAACATTTTCAACCTCACCATCATCCATAATAAAGAAACTTCCTTCTCTGACTTATTACAATTTAAGAACAATAGAAAATTATCTCAAACTTTTAAGACTGACTGACTAACTAGTTTCAACGTCAAACTTTGCACTGATGTGCAGCAGTTCAAGTTGCCACACTCCATGGAAACATTAGTTAAATTTATATATTAATGAGCTGCATGTATGGGTACGACTTAGTGAATTCCCCTAGACTGACAAATATTTTGTGTTTCCTGAGCAATTATATTAGATTTCCAGACATTTATAGTTGCGGTCGGTGATTTCGGCAGGTCTTGATTGTTTGAACAGTGAAACAGAATCAATTTACACGGGCATTTTAGAATATTTGTCGAACATGCATGTTACTAGATTCCACGGGATTAAACCTTCGTATCTGGTGATTTGTTGAATGTTGATGTGTTTCTCCAGTATGTGGTAGTTCTAATGGTTTGTAGCTGATTCATTGTTGTATATTTCAAGCCTAAATTCTACTAATGAAGATTTCAGGGGCATGTTTAGCTTAGCCCATACCACTATTTTTTTAAATTCATGGTTTCAAATTTATTATTGGTAGAAGTTATTGTTTTTTCTAATTTACTTATGCTGAAAATAGCGAAAATTGTTATCAACATAACTAGTCTCAACTTTAAAGTGGAATGTTGGAATAACAGTTAACATTAATAGCTCCGTTATCAAGGCAGAAATCAGTCTAGATTTTGCTGAACACAGCAGTTTTTGAGTTTCACGTATACACCTTTCTTTTGAATTGAATGTAAGTGGTTATGAACTGGATAATTAATAATTAATGGGTCATAACAGTGGCTTTTGTGTATTTTCAAAGTTGTTATCACCGTGACTGAAGTTCACGTCATTAGACTCTTTGAGATACTAAGAATCAATGGTGATGGGCTGTTTGTAATATGACTAAAACAATTGACAACACTGAAGACGTATTCATTTATTCGTGTCACTCAATCAGAAAATTTGATAGACAACTTATATATAACACTAGGCTGTACGTTATACTTACGTAGACAGTTGTACAGATAGAACAGTTGCTTTTAAGTAGAAGTCCTTTGAATGATAAATTTCTCCCGTTTCTCGGAAGAAAGAGGTGTATTACACGCAGAAGAAATTTCAGCAAAATTATGTACGTAAGGTTGTTATTGCCGGATAATTTTGATATATATTTAATCATTAAAAGTACGGATGAAATATTCTGTTCATAGCAGCAACAAAAACTATTTACAAATTCTCGTACAATCTACATGTTTAGTCGTCCAAAACTGTTCTATGAAACAGACAATCTGAAAAAAAAAAATGATTACAACCCACTGTTCACATATTTGCTTTCATCCTGTCATTCTTCTTTCTCCTGATTCTTGGATTTTGTTTATGTAAGCATTTTTTGATGCACACTAACAAGATTTACTATTGATACCTTTTTCTTTCACCTATCCTTTTTCACGTCAGCTTTCATTGTCAGATGAAATATATGAATTATGGAATTTAAAGCCCTTCAAAGGCTGTTTAATATAGCAAATTTTCTTAGATTTATACTGGTATGTTAAAAGGAATAATTTCGAATCTCTTTGTTATCCAACTTTTCAAAAAAAAACATCGTTTTCACGGAGGAACCCAAATTACTGTAACTAGCTTCCTTTACAGATATGATGAATGAGTGTTAAACCTCATAAAATATAAATGAATTCCGATAATTTCTCTCTAAATAGGCACTTATCTGTTGAACGCAGAAAGAAAGTACCAAGTTAACCATCTCCTTAATATACTTAGTGCTTTCTTGAAAAAACAAATGGCAAAATATGCATGACAGAAATAGTTCTATACATAACTCCAGGATCAAGGACACAGAAGTTACAGTTAGGTAAAAACCTTCTCAGTCTCTTTGATAAGCTTCTGTTCTTACGATATAAGAAAACGAGACATAGACTTTAGCACAACGAAAGCCGTAGTGTAGTATATAACTGTGAACTTTGTCTGTGAAATGACAACAGTACGTAACGTATGGAATTCAGACAAGTCAGACCGTTACTAAACGAAAATATCATTGAGACTAAAGCAGTTTAAATGCTCACACACAACTAAACAACTACGCATTGCATTACTTTATACTGTTGTTCTACCTTATATGATGAGAAGGGCTGAATTTTTCAAAGTAAGACCTCACACAGAGATCAAGCACTTCATAGCGCCACACTCCATATAGCACACAAAGGTAGGAAAAAATAATTCAAGAGAACTATAGTTATAGGAAATATATGGGTTAAAGAGATATGAGGAGAATATAAGGAGAAAAAGAATTTCACAGTTTTGGGTGTTCACAGACATTGGATGCATGAACGTCATCGAAAACGATTTTGAGGCATGTCATGATTAGTCTACAACTATTTCGTCTTAGTGTCTCGAGGACTTTAGCTGGAAAGTCCAAATCTCCCTACGTGACTCAAACCAACAATCGAACATCTCATAAAGTAATGCCGTGTTTTGATTCGACCACCCACAACTCCTTTCCTGTCTATTTCCATGTCACCTAACATTCATATATTTATTCCTCTTTATTAATTTGAACAAGAACAACAACCTTGATATGATTATGAGCAATAAATTGAGCTCTAAACATCATCATTAAATATTATTGTGTAACACTGTGAGACTTTATCAGAATAAAAATTTCATGCGCAATGAAATTATATTCGATCACAGTGCTTAAGTTCTATTCTTATATCAATACCAACAGTGTGTGCAGAATAAGATGGTACCATCGTTTATTTTGTTGGCTTCTCGTCAGCTGCTTACAAAATACAGATATTATCAAGTTTGTGTACAGAAACAATTTCAACATACTTGCAATTTTCACATGTTGTTAATTGACAGAGTTCAAATTTCAACAAAAAATCAATGTGTGCATACAATGGCAAGGGAGTTATGTAGTAAAGACAAGAGGTAAGATGATGGGTAACTAATAAATTGAGCAATAATATGGTGAGTTCAACTGAAACCATGGAGGCAAGAGACAAGCAGAATTACACTATATCAAAGGGGAGTGAAGTTAAAGCCAAAGTAGTCAATTGAAAGACAGAATAACTATGTCCAGTAAACAAGGCGAGGAAAGACTGATATCTGCTTCCTTCTGAACATATAAGTGAGGTTTCAGGAATAGTTCACAGAAGACTGGTTATGTCGCTAGTCGGACGACATGCTCTTTGGTGCAATCAAAAGTTGACAGATAGCCTTATCATATTAATTCTGACTGTGTATACAAATTTACATGTATCTGAGGGAGCAGTCACATTGAGAGAGCAGAAAGAAGGGCATACCTCCGATTTTCTGAACATGTACCAAAAAGCCTACATCTCAATAGTGCCACTACCAGACATCTCATCAATGCGGGTCATGGGGTGGACATCACGAAATCCTTTAAAATTATCAATAAACAAAACACCTCAATCCTCCTCAAGTTTGCAGAAGCGATCGCTGTTAGACTCTTGATACCCGATTTGTGGGTTCAGAAGGAAGCAGATATCAGTCTTTCCTCGCCTTGTTTACTGGACATCGTTATTCTGTCTTTCAATTGACTACTTTGGCTTTAACTTCACTCCCCTTTGATATAGTGTAATTCTGCTTGTCTCTTGCCTCTATGATTTGAGTTGAACTCACCATATTATTGCTCAATTTATTAGTTACCCATCATCTTACCTCTTGTCTTTACTACATAACTCCATTGCCATTGTATGCACATATTGATTTTTTGTTGAAATTTGAACTCTGTCAATTAACAACATGTGAAAATTGCAAGTATGTTGAAATTGTTTCTGTACACAAACTTGATAATATCTGTATTTTGTAAGCAGCTGACGAGAAGCCAACAAAATAAACGATGGTACCATCTTATTCTGCATAAACTGTTGTTCTTCCTTCACTTAACATTGCTCGACGAGGAAGACGATGACTTGTCATGCGTAACACATGTCCTAGCCATCTGAATTCATGCAGATTCAAAAGCTTATCGATTAACTTTCATTTTCAAACACTTTACTTCTAATCTTAGCATTATTCACCATAGAATATCACTTAACACAAGAGATAGAACGCAAACACCTCTGACTGAAAGGGACTACCTTCTTCATTTATTACACTTTTATCAGCCGCCTCTCACAGCCATAAAAGAGGACAGACTGAACTGCAATATGTATAAAAACGCTGACAATTCCATTCTGTATAATTATTATTGTTAGGAATAAGGGTGATTATTATAATGCACACGTCTCTAATGGATAGCCGTCTATATCGGAGATGGCGTGAGTTAGTGAGAATCAGGCGAACCTTTCGCATCTGTATTCAGATTTCACCAGCGATCAGTCAAACTGGACTGATGCGATTTGTCAACCGCTTCACTTCCTTTCTTTAAATTATATATACATATATATATATATATATATATATATATATCCCGACATATTGCTTGTAATTGAGCTACAAATAGTTCCTAATGAGCATGAGGTAACTGTATTTATTATATATTAGAAAAGCTCATTTATTCCACCAGTGGCCTAGTTCCTCATTTATATAAGTGTATATCTGCTTACTGAACATTAAATTGATTTGTCTCATATAATGTTCTGTCTGATGGAAAGATGTTTTTGATTGCACACTAGTCAGTAACTAGTGTAATGTGTCTAGTCCTATCTTCGGTGCAGATTGAATTCTATCAGTCATGTTTGCAATGTGGCCACCACACTAGGTGGCTCACCATTACGGTGCACTGTGAATTGTTGGTATTAGATGGTAAGAGGATATCGGCAGGAAGCCTTGGACTTAGGTTTCGTGCTAGTTGGCACTCATCAGCAAGGCGTATCTGCAACCTTGACGAAACTGATGTCCCTTCTGAGATCCGAACCCGCGTCACCCAGTGCTGAAGTCAGAGACGTTACCACTGAGCTATTCAGGCTCGCGTCTGACTTCCTGTAGGACTGTATTGGATATTTTTGATTGCACCCTAGTCAGTAACTAGTGTAATGTGTCTAGTCCTATCTTCGGTGCAGACTGAATTCTATCATGGAAATTCTATTCATGGAAAGATGAAATTACATTTTCACATTAAATGTATTATATATGGGGGGGATAAGTGTACACATGGTACCTATGATTTACATCCATGTAAAAGTCAAAAACTAACCACAAATATTACAAAATTTATAGGAAACTAAAGAGTGTGAAATGGTAAAGAATATTTGCTACTAAAGGTTTTGATCTCTCGAATGAAGAGTTTTCCTATACTAATGTATTTTGCGGGTAGAATGCAAATACCTAACCGATAAATGGTATTTTGAAGACTAGTGATTGCAATCTTTACGTGTTCATGTTTTGAAAGTCTTTATTCATCTGTCTTATCTTTCCTACAATGTTTATGTTTACGTCATATCTTTCAGTCAATCATTGATTTACTTTTCTTAGTACTTCTAACCAATTTCTAACTACTTTTATTTTATTTAATGGATAAAATAATATAACTTTGCAAAAGTACATGTAAATGGATTTTTTTTTAAAGTATATTGACAGTTGCATAAAAACGGTCTCCGTTGTTACACTTAAAACTATTCCTTATTACTAATTCAAAGCTTTAATATAAAAAAGGTAGAAACGATAGGACCGATTAAGCTACAACAGAATCACATATGTGTATTGTTTAATTTTAATACGATGATTATGAATTACCGTTGATACTGCATGTTAGCGTATTCGTAGATGTGGGATGACAGACTAATGAATCACTGTGGAACTTTGCACAAAAGAGCTGCACTTCAAAGAAACGCACATAACAGGAGAGAAGTTATGCCCGGGGGAAAATAAATAAATGAAGATTAGTGATAATATTCAGAATTTAAGCGATGTTAAGAAGAGAATATTTTTGTGCCATTATGAACGAATTTGAGTCACACATGTAACAGTGAGTCAGTAACCACTGATTCCTAACATATTTAGGACTACAGTAACGCATTTTCATCTATCTGAATAATTGAGACGAATAGTTGATGAGCGTTTCATTCCCTACATCTTAACTAGGAAACAGTACAGTTAAGCCATTAGAGCGGAAGTAAAGCACAAACGTTTACTCTGTACAGTCAAACTGGGAAAAAATAGTGATTACTTCCTCTTTGTTTTCAAGTAGTTCTTTTAGCTGGTATCCCCACTTATAAAACCGATCAAATCCCCACAAATTCTGTAAGTCAACAAACGTATATGGCTTCACTGAAGAACTCCTTTCCTTAGTTTCATAAGCCTCACTGTATATAAAGGACCCCCAGCCTTCTGTTGTTCAAATGATTAGTGAGTGAACAAGCTCTTTTAGGACCAATGACTTATTTGTATGGATAGAAAAGAATAGCCTAAAATGAAGTAATTCAATCATTTTAAGGAATATAAGTTGGTTGGGGAAGTTGGTAAATTGCATTAGTAGTTTACTAATGCAGGAGGTAATTCAACAACAGTGTATCAGTTTAAACAAGATCATGTGACAGCTATGTGATGAAAGATAACCAACTTATTAATCGATAAGCACAACTTCTAAAAAAATTCAACAAAATGGAGTGGAAAGACAGGATAAGTGTATCACTTTATTTATTATAGAAAGGTACACAAAACCATAGTGTCACATGAAGCCATGAAATAAGGGAATAAAAGTAAGTGATAGCCTCACATGGTTGTAAATTTCGTTACTATAAGGCTCTAAAGTTACACCAATCTCGTCTGTTTAGGTCCAAAATGTATTCAACTTGAAACCGGAAAATAACATTTTTCTACCTGATTAAGTGGTGTGACAATTCAGAGTGAACAGAACTTATGTTGCGAAAGCCAATGATAATAATAATAATAATGATTCATCCTAATCAACATTGTTGAGTGTCCATTAAAGCAATACGATTGATTTGTTTGAAAATAACCTAGTGAACACAAAGTAGATTTTTTGTCTATTAAGCTTTTTATATACTATATGTAAATACCTTTTGCACTAAATAACTTCTGAAAATCAATAGACAGACAAATGCATAGGTTAACGTAAAATTATGCACAGAACTGTTTTAAATCAAGTCACTGCTATTTCATTGCAGAACAGAAAAGCAAGGTGAAGAGAAGCAGACTGCTAGAGAAACAAAATGGAGAGGATATTAAAAAAGAGAGAACAATTAAATGGAAATGAATAAAGGTGTTTGAAGCCGTGTAATTGAGATCCCACTAAGGTTATAAAAATTTTCCTCCTTTCACTCAAAACAACATTAAGAAACTTCATATAACAAAAAGTCACTTTCCAAATTAACTCAGTTCTAGAGAATACTAAGCACAGAAAGTAGCGGACAGTGGGATCACACTCAAAACCACATAAGTCCATTAGCAGTATGTCTCAGCTTCGCTAAGAGATCTCATTGTGTGTAAGCAAACACTGTCGCCTAAGTTTCACCCAACACTAACAGGAGCAACAGTCTCAAATTTGGACAGTTGACTTCAGGGAGGTAAAATTAACTTTTCTGTTTAGAATTTCGTTTATGTCTAAAAAGACTCAGTTCAGAAAATACCTCTGTAGGTAGAATCGAATTCGCACGTAGCTAGAGGAGAATTCGCCATGGTTTTCTTTGGAAGCCGAAATTATTCAGATCTCAATATGTGATCTTCATTATGAATGACGATCAAGAAGGCAAGAAAGAGTGCATAATGACATATTATGCTGGTTGGAAACCACTCACGTCAACCATTTCGGCGTTTACATCGCTTCAACCTGGCTACCAAGCACTACTAGTTGGCATGAGTGGCTCCCAACTATTTATATCAATCATTATTCTATACCACCACGTCTACAAGCAATTTTTAAGGGGAACATCGTTAACGAAGAGAGGACACGAATTTTACAGAATACATTTTATCTGCTGACTTTGGAATAACAGAGAGACTGATACACTCCAAATTCGTTATATATTAACAGGTTATATACTCTTAAAAGTTCCATGGTTAGACATTTGATGGTTACTAGATATAACGCGAACAATTAAATTCAGAGAGGGAATCTCTATTACAAGGGCAAACTATAACTGACTTATTTAGAATTACGTAACTATCAGCAACTAACTACTTTGACGGCTATTGATTTTAATTTCTTGCGTTTTAGGTTGCATCACCCCATTTTTCCCCCAGTATACATCCCACATTCTGTGAGTGCTTCATATTCATTTCCTACTTTGTCAGCAGAATATTCCTTTCTTACCTCGACTGACTTGACTACAGTCAAAAGTTGGATTAGGAAACACCAGACCACATTAGCTAACTATGCCAAACATACTTCTTATTTTCATAACTCAAGGTGATCGACTCCATGCCTAGCTGTAAACCTGCTCCTCTGTAATAATACTACGCTACAATCACAGTTAAGAATGTCCATGTGAAGTTCAAAGTAAATACAGTTCATGAAAACTATTACCTTCCTGCAAAACTAATGTGTACAAAACACTGGTTAAAATATAAGGAATTCTTTAGACAATAACATCTTGTGATTTTCTTACACATGAAAACGAATAAAACTGAAAATAAAGCGAGTGATAGTCGTGATTGAAAAGAGACGAAACCCTACAATTATAGTAAACACAGTAATAATAGTGGCTTTATTCCAAACTATATTTTCGACACAATCTGGCACAATCTCAGGAGTCCCATATTCAATTTTTTTAACCCTCCTTATTGATATATTTTTATATAACTCTAAAGTGGTTCTGATATTGTTTCACACTATTAGAATGATAGTTTGTATATATATATATATATATATATATATATATATACATATATATATATATAAAAACACAGTTTTTGTTCAGCGAAGAAATTTCTTTTCAACGACTTCATTTTCAAGCTGTACAGTCGTATTTATATTACACAAAAGGTCATTAAGTGGCACTAAATAATTGCTCAGTCAATATACATATATGTGATAAGAATAACGATTATTAAAATCTTATAAGGGGTAGAGTTGAAGTGGATAAATTACAAAATTATTAAAGATTGTTTTATAAGTGAATTGAAAAATGTTTTAAAAAGGTCAAGTGTTGTCTAAAAAAATTTTATCAAATAAAAGTACGATTACGATAAGAATGAAGATGTGAAGTGAAGTGGAAAGAATTCAAGTGGTAAAATAAAATAAAGTAAAAACTAGAAAGAACATTACTATGACCAAGGTAAAGAAAGGGGTTTGACAAAACGTTTTTGAACACATAATTTAGGTTTCTGTTCATGTATAGCTAAAGCTTCGGCTATGCATAAGTGAAGAAAACGTAAACTTTTGGATCGATTCGATTTTGCCATGTAGATAACTTTGAAAGATGAATCACGTGGGGCTAAATGACCTGACTCTAACAGGTGATCACAGATAGACGACTTCGCGGTTCTACGTTCGCCTTTCATTAACCAGACTGGATAGTGTTCAGCTACACGTTTTCGGAGATTACGCTTACAACGTCCAATATAAACCGCTCCACAAGAGCAGGTAAAAGAGTAAATACACATGGATGTGGACAAAAGCGGTAATCTATCCTTGACGCATTGTCTGATCATATTTCGGCTGGTAAAAACTAGTTGTAAGTCAGCTGCAGGAAAAGTACGTTTAATACATTTAGATAAACGATTTTCAATCAATTCCGAAATGGTGTCACCTTTGAATGCCAGACTCATAAACAGTTTTTTCTTCGGCACTGTAATTTGTCTAGGGGCGTGTTCTTTCTTGATGTTACGTTCGATAAACCTTGTAGGATAACCATTATTAAGGAGATTTGATCGAAGCTTATCTAGTTCACTGTCGATTGTCTCTGCAGAGCAGATTTTACGAATTCTAGAGCATAAGGAATGAATAAGATTTCTCTTCCTCCCTAACGGTACCCAACTGTTGAAGTTAGTGTACTGCCCTTGGTCATAGTAATGTTCTTTCTAGTTTTTACTTTATTTTATTTTACCACTTGAATTCTTTCCACTTCACTTCACATCTTCATTCTTATCGTAATCGTACTTTTATTTGATAAAATTTTTTTAGACAACACTTGACCTTTTTAAAACATTTTTCAATTCACTTATAAAACAATCTTTAATAATTTTGTAATTTATCCACTTCAACTCTACCCCTTATAAGATTTTAATAATCGTTATTCTTATCACATATATGTATATTGACTGAGCAATTATTTAGTGCCACTTAATGACCTTTTGTGTAATATAAATACGACTGTACAGCTTGAAAATGAAGTCGTTGAAAAGAAATTTCTTCGCTGAACAAAAACTGTGTTTTTACTTATGAATAAATGGGTATTTTTCGTGATATATATATAAGTTTATTCGACAAGAGACAATCAGTTACATTATTAACAATAAGAATTCCAATGCGTTCACTTTATGATACACATGAATTAACAATTTTAAGCAACTTACTTTTATGCCTAAATTGGCGTAGAATTTTGTGATTGGTATATACATCCTATCAGAATATTGGTAAACTGAATAGCCAAGCAACAGAACGCCACATACTATGCATATTTCCGTAATGCGTATCAGCCATGAATCTGGCTTTTTACGACGTGCAAAAGGTACATTGTCAACGTAGGAAAGATATTTTGTTGAAGATTGATTATATCTTCTATAATCATAATTACGTTTCTTGTTTCCCACATTTTTCCTCAGTAACTGTACATTATCATCACCAGCATCGTCATCTTCATGCTGTAAATGGTTTGTTTTCAATTCTGAAATCGACTTGCGTTTACGTAAACCTTCATGTTCATTTATTCCCTGCATCATAACTGATCTACAATGTTATAAGAAATGTTGTTTTGGAACTCCACAGGTTTTAGAGTTTTTCCTTTATATAATAACTTCAGATATGCCTGTTTCTATAGAAACACTTGATTATTGTTTTCCCCCTTTATACTCTTCACTAAGGCTACATTTGTAAACAATAATTCACTGTATTGTAGAAGTGTACTGTTATCAATATACAAATAAATAATAGTGAAAGCAAATAAATAACACAATAGTTTACAGTATTGAGTTAATCTTTTAACGAAACAGTATTTGAAGCTGTTTAGCTGACGATGGGGACTTTAAAGTTTCTTTGAATGATATACTCTATAAAAATGCATTGAAAACGGTTGTATTTCGAGAAATACTGGCTCTTCACTATCTGTATCAGACTGATAAAAGTTGATTTAAAAGTGCATTAAGTGATGTATTTGTAGGCATACTTCAAGAGATCAGTCATAGAAGAATTGAGAATTAGAAAGTCTTTACCTCTATCACAAGAACCAATCCACTTATAATGAAGATGAGTATAGGTGGTATCATGAATTCAAAGACATTTGTTTTCTGTGTACGGTAAATTCCTCCCAATTGTTGTCAATGTATTTATGAGCATGACTAACAGACAAGGTAGTCTGAAATAATAAACCAAAGGTCACGGTGTGTGTTGATGTTACTCTTTGATATTTGTCAGTAATTCACATGGCTTCACTAGAGAAGCTACTGAGTGCATTATTTAGAAGGCAGTTGTCTGCCAACAACTGGTATGTAGATACACCACTAAACAAACTATTAAAGAAAGAATAGACGATTCTACACAAGTGTTTTTCTGTGGCAGTTAAAACCATTAACCATCGCAGTACTACATATTCAGTGAAAATGAACTCGAAGTACAGGAAGGTAAATAGTGTTGTAATTCGATAACACACATGAATTTTATTTAACTGAACACCATACTTAAACTGACAAGATTAAATAATTGTCTCTTGGTACACAGAGATACCGAATCAAACAAGAATGTACTCTGACGGATTAGAGAATGACTATTCTGCATCGTGAAACAAATATACGTCTCCTTACCCAACAACCTTAATCCCTTTGTGTTCCAAGCAGAATCGTACGATGTAGCTTTTGATTTATATAAGACCAATCGCATATATACACAACTGATAGGCACTAAATTCTAAATGGAAAGTCTTGTGGTGTTTCTTCATTCCATAAAGAACCACATGTGGACAGGCTGATCTACTTCACAGAAGTTAGCCATTTTTTGTATTCGCTTCATTTTATTTCACTTTATTTGATTTTCAGATTGGTGAGAGTGGGAAATCTCCTAAAGAGTTGGAAAAAATTATTGTTTGTTTGAAAAAAGTATTAAAACGCAGTCAAGCTGAAAACGAGCGTTTGAAGTGTGCACCGGGACCGGTATCTCAAAGTCAGTTACAACAATATAAAGCAGAAATCAAACGACTGCAAAGTGAGTTAGAAACAGCGCAGTTAGTTGCTGGAGGTAGACTGTTAGATCGTCGAATGGCGGATGAACAGGGAACCACTAAATTAATGCATGAGTACGATAACCTAAGGAAAAGTTATGAAGAGGTAAGTTTTATTAAATAATGCACGTTGTTCAAAATCGGAAACACTTTTAGCGTCTAACTACTGAAAATTATATAAATTCAGTAGAAGGTTGAACAAGTACTTGTAGTTTTGTCTTATAAAAAAATCCATCTTTGAAGCAAGTGATCACTATCAAACTATTTAAATAGGTCTTCATATTCTGCTGACCAAATAACAATCGTCTGTACACATATACCAGAATTATGCATACTGTACACGGTCACCGAAATCATAATTCCGTACGTGCAACTCCTACAGCGAGATTCGTAGTGTTTGTTGTTCATCAGCTTATTCGAAAACCGAGAATACTTAAGGTTAAAAATATGATTTGAAGCATAGCCTTCAGCAACATTTTAACTGACTGACTAACTGACTAACTTGAGAATCATCGTAAACCTTTAAACACATGTGTGACAACTCAAAACAGCGCACAGATTTTGTTAATACCCGGTCCATTATGACTGATATGAATTCCGAAATAATTGATACTGTTGAAAACATTGGTCAGTATAGACCAGCCATTTATCATTGCCTTACGTTTAATTTTGAGTAGACTACATGCCATTTCTGTTCCTGGTATTTTGGAGATTCTGGATTTTGTCAGTGTTTTCCCCTTAACAAGAGTGTATAGTCTGCATGTTTGGAGCCGACTGTCACGTTATCAGTCAATTGCTCAGGTACTGAATTCAGTTAAATCTCTATCAGCTAACCTAACTAACGCCACTCCAGACAACATAGGTAAATGAGTCCCACTGAAGTGTTTCGATAGGCATAGTACGCTTCTCCAACACTCCCTCCATTCATACGTTACAATAATACAGCTGTCCAACAGACCTTTATGGTATGACAGGAGTCAGAAGAACATTCCCTAAAGCCTGTTCAGATCTTTGTATCCTTGAGATATCTAAGACTAACAAACATTGATATGATGGCTGCTTTTTCGGAACTGGTAATTTTAGATTTCGATGAGCTACTATTATTATTTATTAGTATTCATATCATTACTACTGTTATTATTGAAATTGTCAGATCACAACAAAGAACCAAGAGATGAAAAACCAAATGCGACAGTTACGCCAAGAAATGGACAGAATAAAGAACACTCCTGAGAATCGAAACCCTGATAAGCAAACGGATGAAGATAAATCATGATATTTATTTATGCTATCATAACACAATAAACTATAAACCGTACTTATTCTTTTACACAAAATCATTATTGTTATCGTGTACGATGTTATGGAGAGAAAAAACATATAAACTCACGTGCTTGTTTTTTTTCTGGTGGACAAGGGTGATAGGGAGGCAATTAACGATAGACTTAGTCTTATTATTAGCGCAATGTTATCACTTTACTGATTATGAGTGTATAAATTAGAGGCTTAACCAGCACATAAGCACACTGGAAGATAAATAATAATACGTAGATCTAGTAGCTTTTTTCAAACCGTTTTCTGAAAATTCTCTTTCAGTAGGTTACATATTTCTAAAAGAAATAAATGAAAAACCTACAGTTGCAGTTCTGCTTTCGGTTTGCACCTTTCAGGTATACACCAGTGAGCAGATATATTTTAAAATTCACGTTATACAAGATCAGTAGGAGAACTTTTGTCGCTATGCTACATATGCAAGTTTATCAGCTGAATTCTATCAATGGAACATCATTTATTAACTACCCACCACTGATATTAAATTTGAAATCCGTGAAAGATTTTCATCCTTTGTAAATTTTGGCAGTATAGGGTTACCCACTGGCTACAAAAGTTTCACCTGAAGACAAACTCTGACGTTTCCTCTCTCTCCCTATATATATATATATATATATATATTGCTTTTGATTTCTACCTACTTAAACAGATTTAGTTATCAAGCAGTAATGATGATGAAAGTTAAGACTGTTCATTATAAATACTCTTGTTAAGAACTGTTTTAGGTATGCTTAAAGCAGTCTCTGTTACAACCAGCTTTTTTGAAGATATCACTTCATTGAATTATGCAGATCTAAACAATTGACAGATAAGCAACTTTGGATAAGGCACGGTGATAAAAACAGGTTAGCCATAGTGAAGTTTACAGACAATGATATAAACAGAATATGTCGCCAGTCGATGGAATAATGGATCTGAGTTAATTCAAGTGTTTAAAATTCATCTTGCATATACAGCCTTGCGTTTCCAACCGAGCCTATAAAATGCATCCAAAGCCAATGTAAAGTGAATCAAAAAAAAGTTATTACAACGTCCAGCATTTTACACAAAATACGCATATGTAGGACAAATTCATTATTAAATGACAAACTGAATTGTTTGATAAAAATCTGTTTTGTATGTCTGTGTACATTAAGTTTATCAAACAAAAATACAATTGGTTATGGTTATTTTAACTAAACAGGTGAAAATTAGTAAGTTTTTGGGTGGAGTTCCGTAATACAAAAGTGGTCATGAAAATTGGGTGTTAATCAAACTAGGGCGGTAACAAAGGTGATGAGTTGTCACAAACAGTTGTTAAAAGGGAGTTGCGTAATAATATGAATGGTTTGATGATTGAACTGTAGTCAAGGATGCACATAGAAACAAAGTAGGGAATATGAAATTACGTAAGAGTTCTAAATGAATACAAGAATTATAAGCAATTAAAGAAACAAGCAAACAAACAAAATTAAGTCATCGAAAATCAACTAAGTTGTTATCATGATAGTAGAAGTGGTTGAGTGATTCTCTTTTGTATGCATACCTCCGGTTTTTCTATGTGAATGGCCAGAGCTTCAGCAATACAAAGAAGACGAAACCGTATCGCCTTTGGTAGGTTATTCTTGACTCTGTAGATTACTTTGAAGGAGGCGTTTGTTGAGATGGAATGATTAGTGTTAACCAGGTGTTGAATTATCGCAATCCTTATAGCACCACTATTGCCTTTTCGCAACCATGCTGGATAGTGTTCTTGAATCCTCTTGGACAGGATGCGCGTCGAACGACCGATGTGCCTGGCTCCACAGTAGCAGGTGAACTGATATATGTACATACTAGTGGTCAGAGGCGGGATCTTGTCTTAAGGCTTCTGCAGATCAGCGGGCGACTGGAGAACACTATTCTTAGCGTTGCTGCAAAGAATGTTCTTCTCAGAGCTGATGCGATCCTTGTACTGTTAAGAAAATGAATTCGCCGAAAAGACACTCTTAGCTGAACTACGTGTTTTGTTTTCATTAATGCCTAGATGGGGATTATTCATGAATTAAAAAGTTTGCTTAGTAAAACCAATTAGTGTAAAGTGAATAACTGGAATAGGCAATGTTCAGAGCACAATAATAAATTTCCTTTAGTACGACTGTAGTACTCTCACAATATTTCAGCATACCGTTTGAACAAAAGATTTTCCTATTCAATTTTCCATAGATATGCTGACAAAGCACTATACTTTGTGTTTATCGTTATCATTAAAGTCAATGACACCTATGTGTACTATTGTAAAGCGAGTGACAATTCAACTAATTCAGTTAATGGGAGTTATATTAATGAACTTAGTAATCTATAAGCACTACTTAAATTGTGAATAGTCATGATGGTATATACTTGTTACTGCTCAAGAAATTGATGTTGGTTTCGAACTTGAGGCTCATTAATTATTATTATTATTATAGGTAGATATGCTCAAGTCAATGTGCTTACGAGATCTACTTTTTAAGCAGGATTTAGTGTTTCAGCTATAAAATGATAAACAAAACTCTCACTAATCCCATATGCACCTTTCCCAAAACCAGAGCCTCATTGACTGTTTAGTCACAAATCATGTAATTGACTTATTATTTAAATGTTTTGGCGACTATCTACTACGGCTTGACTGCCTAAACGGTTTTTATCCGAGCGTGGGAACCGGATCAATACATTCAGGTCTAGCGTATTTGATTGAGGCCACTTAGTTGGTGGTAGAACTCATCTTTAGATGCATCCGGCATGCGCTTCGTCGGTGCATATACAGAGACGACGAAAAGGGAACTATTCTCCAGCCAATTTTTTTACTCTAATATAATCTAATAAACTGATAGCACACGAACTACTGTTAGTGAGGACCCAGCTGCGCAATGCAGTCTCGGCTCCGC
This sequence comes from Trichobilharzia szidati, assembly GCA_944472155.2. Classification (NCBI taxonomy): domain Eukaryota; kingdom Metazoa; phylum Platyhelminthes; class Trematoda; order Strigeidida; family Schistosomatidae; genus Trichobilharzia; species Trichobilharzia szidati. The sequence continues at coordinate 97,472,039 of OX235279.1, forward strand.
CACTTAGTGAAACATCAAAATAATCTACACCGGACACCAGTGCTACGGAGTACACAGATAAGCACATAACATATGTAATTTTTCAGTTTAAGTTTGGAAGATTCATTCGAAATACTTCACCAGCATCTTACGTACGAGTGTCTGAGATGCAGTGTACATCAACAGATAGAAGTCTTCCAGTGTTTTAGCTAAACCTACCTGCTGTCTGATTCGAATCAGTGTGCCAATATTGTAGGTGATAAGCTCTAAATGGAAATGAGATTTCAGAAAAGCTCTGTTAGATAACATACTAGAGGACACATTTCTGAAAGTAACTCTATATGGCGACCCAAAACTTTACAGTTACCCTGAGATTTCCAAAGACAATGAACATTCGAGGGAAACAAAGATAAAAAATATATGCGAAGATGATAGAAATAAAATAAAGCAGTTCATGTGCGAAAATAGTTAGCAAAACTTATCGATAATGAATTGAGTTTGCCAAAATATTGTCTCCGAAGTAGGTCCAACATGATGGAACAGCGTAAGGTCGAACTGAGATTTTCACCAAATTACTGTATTACACTGCATGAAGACTGTCATACTTCACCGACTCCCAGAACGAAACAGATGATTATCTTACCAGACCACTCTTCAGTCATTTGACTTAAAATCTAATCCACACAACACCACAGCAAAGTCAGGGGTTAAGTTGGCACGATTACCGAGGAATAAGACAGATGCATACCCTATTCGTCCTATCGGTATAATAGATACCATGCACAGGTGTTCGTTAGTCCAGTTATGAGGTCCAGACACATGAATGCAGTAACAAAACTTAGAATGACGGAGTGAATTAATGCGTGACCACATGGGCATTTCAAAGGATAGAGTCCACCTACTCTCCACTTTACAAGGCCTTTTGTGTGGAATGCATGTTGTGCAGCTCATTTCGTGAGGTAAATAATGCAACAGGTGTTCTTCTTACCAGTTTTCTATCCTTGTCAACATCCAGATATATGGCATTAGACATATGTGTCACAATAAGCTGACATGTCTCACCATTACTCTGTCTCCTACAGCTAAAACGGTCACACAAAGTGCCTCTAATTCATCCTGTTCTTTATATTTATTTTCGATTGTTGTACGAATTTGTGTCATCATTTACTACTCTAGAGTACAAGACCTGATTTCCAGATAAATCAGTTATCTGATTAAGTTTTTCTGCATCATAATGTCTTTAGACCACCATGAACAAAATAAAATGAGTTTAATAAAAGATGAATGTTATCATCATCCTGAAACATATATTTGACTTCGGTAACGTGCATACACTGCTGGCTTATGATATCTACAAACATAGATCGTAAAGTATTCCAGCTAATGGCCTACGAAAATGCGAACCAAATAGCAGATTGCGAAGATTAACTGGAGATGATAATTTCAAAAAGTAAATGCCGCCGCACCGTCACAGAAAGCGAACAAATAACGGAAGTATTCTTCACTATACGGGGAACACAGAATGACTACTACATTTCGATGAAAAAACTCCAATGAGGTTTAGACTTAATCCATTCAAATCTCAGCAAAACGTGTATTTCTGTCCTCAGAAATCTGCGTTGCCCTGTCTAGAAACTCTTCAGCGAAATGCACTAACAAACCATAACCATCAGGATACGAAGAGAGAGCGCATAACCATTCAGCTTCTACCATTTCTTCTGCGAGCTTTACAGGTCACTTATGAATTTAATTATTCAAACGGGCAATTAAAAGGCTGCACGACTGTTTTAATAATGAAGCGTTTTCTGACTATAAAATTATCAGAACAGGCTAACAAGAAGACTTCGAAGTGCTGTTTTAGCAGGTTATTGCGAAACGCGATTTCTTAGCCTACAAGACCTCAACAGGCTCTCACGATATGGCCAATATTACTCCTACGTTTTCTTGAAGTATCGCCTAGACAGATATTCAATAAAATAAAAGGCTACTTCAGAGGGTTAGGTAATGTATTACGCATGTATAGCCACTTTCTGTCCAAGAACAAAGAATTACCGGTTTACGAAGCTTTTCACTGTTAATTTGAACTACGTTATGGAGTGCAATTAGCCTGATAGGGCCAACATGAGTGCGTGAACCTATGGTTAAATATTCTAGATAATAAGACTTAGAACCAATTACAAACCCACGTACTTCATTCGCAAACTTATCTTCATACGTTTTCCAATTCGCCTTATCACTACTTGTAATATGATTTGCGATGGTTGCATGATTTTCATTTTCCACTTCCTTCTTATCACCTTCTATTCGATGTGAACATATAAAAAGTGGTAAATTAAATAACCACGTCGTAGGCCTTGATCAAAAGTCGATATCTAAATAGGTGGTCTAAAACAGTCACCTGGTGCATCTAGATAACCTCTGCAGTTCACTCTGAATGATACCTAACAGATATTATTTTGGCAAAGCAAGTCAACAATGCATTCCATTTTTTCAACCAAAAAATACGGCCTTTGTTTTAACTACAGATTGATTAATGATAATTTTCTTGGTATTTCCCTTGTATTATTAAAAATTAAAAGGCTTCTGTATAATCCGAAATGTCAAGATTCTATTATTAGTGTGTAAGCTCACTAATGCCAGCGACCCCACACCAAAAAAACCATCAAACTGTTACAGAAACTTCAACGCACAAAAAAATATTAAAAATACAAAAAATATAAAAAACAAACTGATTCTTCACTGGAATCGGAGAGGCAAAATGACACAGTGGGCTGGTGAAAACCTTAGGGAAGCCAGTCAGCCAAACGATGTGTCTTCTCTCGATGAAAGGAAGAATACGAATGAGGACGTGGAATATGCATACAATGTACTTGGCTGGCTAGGAAGGCTACTCAGAATGCCAACAAAATGCGAAGATATGGCATAGAAGTGCTGAGTATCTTCGAGAGCAGATGGAATGGATGTGGATTGTCAAAATTGTCAACTGGGGAGTCAGTAATCTACTCCGGTCTGGTCACCCAGACGACAACCATGAGCACACTCAGGCGCTGAGTGGCTATTATGATGTCACTAGCGGCAGACAGAGCCCTAATACAGTGGGAAACAATTTCATCCAGGATCATGACAGCAAGATTCAAATCAAAAGGAGGGAAAGAAGCTCACAATTATCCAATGCTACAGGAAGGAAGATTTTTACAGACATCTATAAACAGTGATGGACAACATACCAAATGGTTACATAAAAATCCTCAAGGGCGATATGGATGCCAAACTGGGAGCTAATAATACAGGAAAATAACGCATCATGGATCGAGAGGCTCTCGTTCGGAGAAATCAATGACAACACAGAACTCTTCAAAGACTTCTGAGCTTTCAATTATTTAGTAATTGGAGGCAGCGTGTACAAGCACAAGGATATACACACAGCAACATGGATTCCACCTGACGGACACACCGAAAACCAGATAGATTTCATCTAAATGCTCCACAAGGAAGTGGAGACGCAGCCAGTCTGCTAGACACGAAGTCGAGAAGGGGAGCAGATGTGGGCTCAGGTCATCAACTAGTTCAAGGTGAAGCTGAAATCCCTCAAAACAACTGGAGATAGGCCACTGAAATTCAAGCTCAACATTCAGAAACTGAAGGACAAAACCACAAGGGATGCCTTCACTACAAATAAGATCAGAGCCAAGTCACATTCACCGAGAAAACCTGAGTGGAAGAACATTGGAACTAACTAACTTTTGAAATTGATGTTCAAGGAAACGTGCACAACTTTTCTAGGAAGAAAGAAGTGACACGACAAGGAATGGCTGTCAACGGACACCTACCTGGAAGCTAATAAAAGAGAGGAGAGGAGGATGGTGAAACAGAAGATGACTCAATGCTAAGATATGCAACAGAAGGAGAAGCTGAGTTCACAGAGATGTTCACTGCAGTGAATCAAGAAAGATGTGAAGAACAGTGCTAGGAGAGACAAAAGACTATTCTATGACACACTGGCTGGAGGTGACTGAAGAAGAACAAGCAGGCAGGCGGCGGCAGGTAAAAGAAACCTCAGAACATCATATCACATAGCCAGGCCTCTATCCCGGAAGACATCAACGCACATGAAACCTATCAGAGATGTTCAAGGGAAGCTGATTAACAAGGAGGACAAACAAATAAAACAGTTGTCTGATCACTTTAAAGAAATCTTGAATCGACCGCCACCTGTAACACACCCAGAAATACTATCAACAGCACACACGGAACTTCCGGTGAACAGCGATCCACCAATATCGGCGGAAATCTTGAAAGCAACCAAGCTACTGAAGGCCAGATGGGAAGGTAGCAGGGCCGGACGGAATCCCCCACCATGAAGCACTGAGAACGGATCCATAGACTGCGGTAGATGTTTTCCCGCCATTATTGCAAAGAGTTTGGAGGGAAGGAAAGGTACCTACCGATTGAAAGAAAGCCTGGCTATCTTGTCAAGGTGACAAAGAAGGGCGACTTAGTTAGGCCTCTGCAAGGACTGGCATGGAATAATGCTCTTGTCCACACAAAGTAAAATACTAAGTCGCATCATCCTGGAGAGAATAAAGGATGCACTGGATGCAGAACTCCACCTGGAACAGGCTGGATTGAGGAAACATAAATCATATGCTGACCAAATCGCAACTCTACGCATCTTCATCACAGAACAAAGCATAGAATGGCAGTCCAACCTCTCCCTACATCAACTTCGAAAGGGCTTTCAATAGCGTTGACCGAGAAGTAATTTGGAAACTACTTCAACACTATGGAGTACAATGCCCAAGTCTTTATCAACTTCATTCAGCAGATGTCTTTATGACAGTGGCACGTGTCAGGTGATACACAACGAAAGTCCAGCGAGGCGTTCGAAGTTTGGCTGCCATTTTCACTGATGATATTCTTAATTGCGGTGGACTGGATTATACGTCAGACTGTGCGTTGGGATTGAGGAGAAAGGCATATGTTAGGCCGATAAGAAAATTCTAGAAGATCTGGATTTCGCTGATGATATATGCCTAATTTCACACAAACTCGAAGACTTGTAAGGGGAAACCAACAAACTGGCTGAAGAAGTAGGCAGCGAAGACGGGACTCCAGGTGAACACAGAGAAGATGGAGGTGATGAAGACAACCAACGAACCGCAACAACAACAACAAGCAGCACCAATCACCATCGACGGTAGAGATTTAACAGAGGTCACTTCCTGCCTTCACTTATCTAGGAAGCACAGGATCAACCACAGGCACACAGCACGGATGAAGATGTCAGAGCCAGCCAGAATCGGAAAGTCAACATGCGCCTTCATCAACCAGAAATCAGTTTGCAAATCTCCTGCTTCACTCAGCCAGCACAAAGAACAAGATTCCAATTTTCAGCACGAATGTCAAGTCAGCCACTTCTTCTATACGGGTCAGAAACTTGGCATGCGTGTCTCGAAGAGGATTTCCAACAGGCAACTGCAAACGTTCATCCACAACTGTCCTTGCTGGCTCCATAGTGAAGACCAGAAAGAACTGATAACAAGAAACTTTGCAGTGGAACAAACCAACCAAGAGCCGATAGCTCAACAAATATGTAGGAGAAAATGGAGATGGATTGACTGGGCACACGTTGAGGAGGCCGTCAAACGAAACTGCGCGCCAGACCATTACTCGGATGGAATTCCAATGGGAAGCGACGGGTGGGTCGTCGGCGCGAAGGTGACATGTAGGAGATATCTTTTCGGCGAAAAGATATCTTTGCTGAACTTGTTATTCTTCTCAATCTAATGTTCCAATGAGTATCAAATAGAACAAAGTGGAGATGTGTTGGTAGAGCCCTATGTTCCACTCGAAACCCAAGGGAACGATAATAATACTCGTCTAATAAAGAGACGCAGATGTTAACCTATTCAAGCATTACTAGCAAATTTAAAAGTAATGGTTTTACAGAGAAATACCACTTGAACAGCCGACTTTTCTGTAGCAAAAACTAGCCAAACCAAGATGGAACAACTGTTTAGTATAGTACCCTCTGGTTTTCATTGCTTCTCTAACTCATGTCAGTAAGCGATTTAGCTTTAAGCCAATCAAATCGCTGCAAATCAACACTTAATAATGTTCAGTGAACCAAAACTGTAAATCTACAAACTCTAGTATTAGCAAAAAATTATAATAATCATTCATGTGAACTGAGGTAACTAACATTGGTCATTTTCACTCAAGTAGTCCATAAATCCAGTAACATAATTAGGGTGAGAACACAAGAGTTAACTGAGGATACAATTCACAATCAACAGAAATGCATCCGCTAACTGAACTACTTACTTTAGAAACTGAGATTTGAATCCGATCACAAGGTAGACAACTGGTATGTACTGCTGAAAACGACGGTCAAATCACATTCCCTGTGAGTAACGTTAGAAAATTACGAATTAGTTCAATTTGTCACTCTCTAGACATTAGATATTTGCTTGTATTGCTATAAAACAATTTCAAATTTTTCAACATTTATTAAGTTCGTCCACTTTAGATGTTTTATGATTTAAACAAGTCACTTAATTAATTTTAAAATTTTCTATAGTTGGTTTGTAAGCATTAAATTTGTTTTTCCCGAGTTTGACCACGGATTGATATCAGTTAGAGAACCATTGAAAACCAGGTAGTACTGGACGACTGTTTCATCCTAGTTTGTGAATCATCGGCAGTATGCACCCACTGGGGTTTGAGCACAGAACCCTCCAGTTACAAGGCAAGCTCGTATACCATTCAGCCACTGGGACCTGATCAACCAGTTCGTTGGTGGTCGCGATAAATCACGAATTGGTAGAAGTTAGAATTCATGAGCCATTGAATCGTGTCCCAGTGGTAGAATGGTCTACGAGCTTGCCCTGTAACTGGAAGGTCCTGAGTTTGAACCCTGGCGGTGGATGCGTACTGCCAATGATTCCCAAACTAGGATGAAACAGCTGTCTAGTACTCCCTGGTTTTCAATGCTTCTCTAATTGATATCAATCCGTGATCAACTCGTAATTTTAAAATGTTAGTCAATAAGTAAGTACGTATATCTGACCCTTGACCGGAAATTATTCTGGAACTTTCCTACCCATTTATTATAAATACACGAATGTACAGCCTAGTTGATGATTTCGTCAAAAAGAAAATTTCCTTCGCTGCAACTGTCTTTTTTTATTTCCTATGATCAAATGTGTAATATATATTGTTGGACAATACGAAATATAGACTGTAATAACAGTTGAAAACAATTCCATTTTTATTTCTGTTTACGTATATGAACGAATAAATCCATACAATTCTAGAAATCAGGCATTCAATCAAATAGAAAACTGGTTCGTACAATTTTGTACAAGAGGATGATGTAAGTACTGTAACAACTTGAACTGAAAGAATATAGTGAGCAGACACAGAACACAATGTACACACTAGACGCTTATTTACACACAGAAGACTTCATCTTCCATATACAGATGAATAGGGAAATTAGCAACGGAGGTACATTGGACTCATGTCGTATTCCATGAAAAATGATGAAAAACGAGATCGACAATGAAATTTTATGTTGAATTCACGTAGACAGACAACCATGAGAACTATACTTCACAAGATTGGTTCGCAAATAAGACCACTATACCCTTAGACGTAAAATATGCGTTAACGCAGTAAGAGAACAGTTGAAGCACACAGCTATAACCACGTGATACACATAAGTGTATGTGAAACCTAAATTTATACCATTACCCGCTTAACGCAGAATAAAGTACAATAACGTGCAAATATAAATCAAAATGCTTTATTAACTTTTCATGCATACATACAGACATACATACATACTTACACAAACACACACACACACAAACCAGTAGAAAGATTATACATACAAACAAAAATAAGCAGATTTTCCAGTGTTCTACTCGGATAAATAATTCATAATTAATGACATTCGAACTATAAACTACATCTTCACGCATTGTTGTAGTAGTACGAAAAAGGAACAACAACTATGGCAGAGCCAACTGCATGATGAGAATACTGATAATGAAATTAAGGGCAGTTTGAAACAAATAGTACACAAAATTGCTTACAGTATTCAGCTTAAAAATAAGATGAATGTAAGAAAATAAAGACCAAGATTCACAAAAACAATAACTGAAAATAATTATGAAAAGACTGAACACATTGTCATACATTCAGGTGAATAATGATACCTTAGATAGCATTACGTTCCATGATAATAACACCAGCGTAACTTCGACCGACTCTAAGGTTAGTTGGAAGTAAAGCCCATGTATTTGTAGCAGGGTCGTACTTTTCTATACTGGTTAAATCATTTTCGCCATCTTCACCACCAATCACGTAAAGAAATCCATCGTGTGCAACCAATCCTTGAAGAGAAATAAAAATTTGATGTATTTACCACAAAAAAGTAAAAGTATTAAATTCTGATAAGAAGACGTACTTTGTCTGAATCGTGTAATGTATTTGTGTAAAATTATCGCCGAACGTGACACGTTGGAATTTTATGAATTATATATTAAAAATCATTCCTTCCAGAGGCAATTGTATAAACCTTTCAAATTCAGTAAATTACAACCGAATTTCTCTAATCTTGTTCGTCTTACAAAGTCATATATCGAAAATGGTAGACAAACGTTACAAGGACTACTTGTTCTTCATACCGATGAGTCATTTATTTTATCCGAATTATCGATAATATGCCACATGAAATTCTTTCAGTTTTGTAAAGATGTTACTCAGAAAACAAAGACAAATATACAAAATAAGTTGAAGAGTTCAATTGATGATCGAAACCACGTAGATCTTTTTCCGTTGAATCCTGATAAATATGTTACAAATCTTTCTGATATTACTCTATCTACTCACCAGAAAGAAGCCTTATCCCTTGGACTTAAATTTTGTGTTCCTCACACGCAATTCACGGATTTAGCCATCCATGCTGAGTTTGAAAACTTATTTGACCAACTCAAACCTCTTGCCGCAACATCCGATGAAGATCGGGGTTGGTTTAAGGCCAAGATGGTGGATATAGCTCACCAGTTTTTAAACAACAACCCAAAGGGGAAAAGTATTTTAAATTCCAGCATTTCAAAGCTTTGAAAGAGCTACGTGAAAACTCTAATATAATTATTACGAAACCTGATAAAGGTTCTGGAGTCGTCATTATGAATAAAAGTGACTACAAATATAAAATGATGTCTATTCTTGATGATAAAAGCAAATTTAGCCGTGATCCCTCCTCAGAAGATATTCAGTTGTTGCAGGGCACAGTGACAGGTAATCTAGTGAAGCTTCATGGCCTAAATGCTATAAGTAAAGATACATTTGACTCTTTAAAACCATCAGAATGTAAATTCCCGCATATGTATAGTTTGCCAGAAATACATAAACCCAATAATCCTTTACGTCCTATATTGTCAATCTGCAAATCCCCAACGCATAAACTTGCTAAACACAATTCTCTAAGTATGTGTTAAAAGATACATTTGAAGTGGTTAATTTTCTTGACGATATTAATATTATGAATAAGAATATGCACTCTTTTGATGTAAACTCGTTATTCACTAATGTGCCTTTGCTCAAAACAGTTGACATTTTGTGTGACTGCATTTCCACAAACTATTTTTTCATCCCGTTCCCTATATATTATTAAAGGGATTTATTACTTCTATGTACTAACAATGTTAGGTTTACATTTGAAGGCGATTGTTTCCACCAACTTAATGAAGAAGAAAGAAAGTTGACACAAACTCTGGTTGATAACAATTTTCCAGGCAAGTTTATCAGGAGATATAAAGTAGTCAGAACATCAAGATCCACTCTCCAACTCGCCCCTAAGAAAGACGTGTACATCAAGCTACCCTATATGGGGCATCATAGTAGCTTGGTAACTAGACAAAGACTGAACGCTGCTGTTAAAAAGACTTTTTATGCAACTAATATCATAATAATTGAGAATGTGAAGCCAATATATCTATCTAAGCCCTTTGAACATGCGAAAAATGATGTCACATCCCACTGTATTTACCAATTTGAATGTACGTGTGGACACACATACATAGGGAGGACTCATCGATCTCTGCAAATAAGGGCTTCAGAGCATATTCCTAAATGGCTCCAGAAGCAAATAGAATGTTAAGAACCCATTAATGGTGAGAACAGGAGACCTAGCTCCTCCATTGCGAAACATATTATGGAGATAGGACATAAAATTGACGTTAACACATCTTTTAAACCTATCTATAAAACGTGTTTGGGGCGTATCCTAAAGTTTGTGGAAAACCTAGCAATTAGAAAGTTTAAACCGCCTTTATGCGTTCAAAAACAATTCGTCATCACACTAAACCTTCCTTAGTAAATTTTGTTTTGATAGCATAGCAGATGTACTATTACCTCTGTTATTTTGTTTAGTGATCGTCATTGTTATTTTGACCTTCAATATGTCCTTTATTTTCTCACCTCTTAACTCTTTATTAATTCAATATATATCCCTATGACAAGTCCGTGTGTGATCAGATTGTTCGAAATGTGTTGCGCAAATACATTACAAGATTCAGACAAAGTACATCATCTTATTACTTTATCTAATTTCATAAATGGAACTAATTGTCTGTCTGTCTGTCTGCTTTCACTCTTCGCTTTTTAACTAATTCGTGTATGACTCTCGTCAACAACGCGTGGATTGAAAACACCCCGTCGAATAAGTAGTACAATGAAATACAAGAGGATGTTTTCCATCCACATATTCAAGCAGAATACTTCGTTAGTGAGGTGAAATAGAAACCTGGTTAACAGGAAAATTGTGAAACGACTAGGTTGATGAAAAATTAGTCTGGCAATCCAGAACAGACTTAAGATTTCTTCTAATTCCAATAATTCTCTGAATTAATTTGGTTATCATGAGCATTCTGAATTTATGACAGAAAATGTAACGATTTATTGGTGAGTATGATTAGCTATCGCTATAAAAAAAGTTATAAAAGCGCAGTAATATTATTTGTTGTTGAACAAGTAACCGGTTCTATGTTGACTAGAACTTAAATACTGAATATGAATCCTTTTTTATTATAGAACAAAATTCTATTGATTACAGGATTTCATCATGAAGTCGTGACCAGTAGGGTGCAGCAGGTCGGGTGTGAGGACAAATACTCGCCGAAGACAATGGCTAGCGGTTGCGCTATATCGTGAATTGGTAGAAGTTAGAATTCATGGACTGGGCAATGGATCAGAACCAGTGGCTTAATGGTATGCGAGCTCGCCTTGTAACCAGAAGGTCCTGGGTTCCAACCCCGGTGGGTGCGAACTGCTGAAGAGTCCCAAACTAGGACGAAACAGCTGTCCAGTACTCCCAGGTTTTCCAATGATTCCCTAACCAATGTCAGCTCATGATGAAATCCTGTAACCAATCAACGAAATCCCTACAAACCAATACTTGAAAATTCTATTGGTTTTGTCCTCGTATTATTCACAAAGAGAGAACAATGTTTGCTTTACTAGCCGAAGTAAAGGTGCTATTAGCTTTTAACTAGGAAAAACACCACAATTGAATCTGTTCGAATGCAAACAACGTTTTCATCAAACTTTCATTAATTCAGATTGCCACACTGTAAAGTACACACTAAGGAGAAATACAGAGCAACAAAAAGTTATGAGTATGACAAGAGAAAGAATGGTTTAAATAAAGGTCAATGAAAAAGTTAAAAACTTTATGAGAAAGAGTGAAGAAAGTTTTGTCTTGATAATCGATATTAAGTTTTGGTGATAAAATTCTTCAGCTGAGCTGAGCGTCAATTACTAATCTAACTATACTCAGTTTTACACTACTGATAATTACTATACCTTTAGAAATTTTATCCAAATACATTAATTCACCTTGAGATTCAAAAGTCAGTGAAGTTAGACTAACAACACGATAAGTAGGAGAACAAATCAGCTTCTCTGTATAACTATATTGTTATAAATCACATGAAGCAAATGAGAATCAATTGGTTTTCTTCAATTAAAGAAAAAAGTACAATCGATTTGCTACCTTATTATTACATGTTTAGAGAACAAGCATTGAATTTACCTGCATTTCTGCGTTTAACATTCAGATCAGCTATACGCTGCCAGACTCCTGTTTCAGGTGAATAAACTTCAGCCGAAACTTGTACTACGGGACCATCGTGACCACCAACAGCATAAAGACGGTTATTCAGCGCACAAACTGCAGGCCCACTTCGTCTAGTGTAAATCATTAAAAAAAAAAGAATAGAGCTAAACAAAAGTTCAAGATAAAAGCTGGAAAGATACACCTACCAATGATGTTATACTAACGCGTAAATAAGTGTTACAAAAAATATCATTTTAAGCAGTCTCATCGGAGTTGTTTTAATGGGATAGGCACTTACTATTACGCATAGTCTATAATCTTTATCCTGATATCCACAGATTCATGAGAAATTTTTGCAGCTACAAACTATGTAGTGAAATTTCAAAATGTATACCCTAGCTCTACACCTAAACTATTGATACACACACATACACATATAAACATATGTGAGGAAAAAGATGAGTGTTATCAAATACTGTGTCATCTACTTGAAAAGTGTAAACAGTAGATAGATAAAAAGTGCTATTGTGGTGAGAGCTGTCTGCAAAACAAAATTGTAGACAACAATTCACGTTAATGTTTACGACCCGAATCAGGGTCATGAGAAAAAACAATAACAAGGCTTAACCATAAGGAACTCACCAACCAATCACAGCAGCCTTAACGTCTGCGAATACGAATCACAGATATATGACTTGATTTTGTGAGAAATGGCCACAAAGAGATAAAAAATAACCTTCAGCAAGAAAACAACCAATCAGAAGAGGATGCTTCTCTGATAACAGTAAGGAATAATAATGTAAATAAAAATCTGTAAATATCTGTTGATTTTCTGAATACACGATATGCAGCCTAGCCCTTGTCTTCCGTCGTTACACTTTAACTGAACACATTCTGAAAAGTGAACACTTAGTCTCAAGAGACCTCGTATTCCAGCTTATCTACAAAAGCCTTTCAAAAATGGTAGGCACTCGCACTCTTTGCAATGCTACGACACTAGTTATCCAAATGCAGACGTTCATTCCATGCACACAGAAGAAACTGGTGCAACATTTTCTGCCGTCTTGATCTCAACTTTAGTTTGCACTGTTGTTTTTTTTTCGTTCCAATGTTTCCTCATTTTTTTCGAATACCCTTCCTAGTTATTAAACTCCATTTTGTTTTCTTCTACTCGTATGCGACATAAGTTCATCTTTCTTCTCGCACTTTTACTGAGATTAAAGCTTCTTTCTTTGTTTCTCAGTTCTTTAAAGATTTGATAATTTAATAATTTATTCATTTAATGTAAGTGTAGAACTTGGCACTGTGGTAGAATGTAATTCCATATTTTTTTATTCCTTTACGTTACCAGTGGAACATAGGACTTCAAGCTCGAGGCCTGAAGTTTCTGCAGCAGTGATGATTAGTTTTCACAGGATGGGGTTGCTAGCCCCATGCCCAACCTTCTCTCTTTACCAGTCTTATCACTGGCTTAGCGAGGTAGAGGAGTGTGTCAGCCGAAGATTGAACCCCAGACCACCTGCGTGGTCGGCGAGCACTCTACCACTGTGCCACCGACGCACAATTCCACATTAGATAAGTTTATTTCAATATCATACAGAGATACCACGCTGCATCGCTGTATGATATTCAAATAAACATATCTAATATGAAATTAATTGATTTATTTAATAATCTAATAATTACACGTTCAGACAAAGATTCGCGAGTGGTCCTCATGGACGGAGATGCATATATTATTAAATAGAGCTTCTTTAACATATGATTCCTCATTATTACGTGACCACTAGTGTACACTTATTGATTTCAGTACGTTTTCTGTTAGCTTTTGATAAATCTACACTATTAACAAGTAACTTTTTAATTTTGACAAACGTATAATGACAATATATCTAATAAAAAACTATACAAAAATGAGATTGTACAGCATTGCAAACGAAATCGCCGAAAAGAGACTTCCCTAAACTAAGTGCTCTTCGAGTTTTAATGATCCAATGAATATCTTCCCTAAAGAACATTAAGCCTATGAACAAAAAAGAATTTCTAAGAACACATAAAGCAACTCTACATGTCAAAAATTTGTTAAGTTATCATAAAGACGACACTGAAAAATTACCTGAATGCCATTTCGGATACCATACACCAAGCATTAGTAGTTGGATCATAACATTCCACAGTTGAAAGACAACGACGTACTGTTCCATCAAACCCACCAACAGCATATACTTTACCGTCCACAGCACCTACGCCCACTGAAGACCTCTGACATGCCATAGATGGGATAGATCGCCAGCTACCTGACCATACATCCAAAACTTCGGCAGAATTAAGACCTGCCAAAATCGGAATTCGTTTTAGGTAATATGGAGACCATTATTTTAAAATCTCACAAAATAAAAATAAAAAACTACATGGAAATATAAATATAAATAGGAGAGACGGTTGCTAGCTCCATTAGGTCATGCTATAATAATATTAGAAGCAGAATAGTACATTGAATTTATATGCAAGAAAACATAAACATACAAAGACGAAATACCGGTAATAGACTACACTATTTAAAAATAAGGCTACTACATGACTGACTGGTTTCAACATAGAACTTTGCACCAATGTGCAGCAGTTCAAGTCGCCACACTCCATGTAGCACACAAAGCAAGAGAAGAAACTAGAAGAAATACAAAATAGAGACAGTAAACAGGGATATGAGACAAAAGGAATAGTATTAACGAAGAACAACATAGTTTCATTGGGTATTATAAGTCACCAAGAGAACGATTTTGAGCCGTATCACCAATTGTTCCCTGTCATTGGTGTTTACCGTCCCGAAGACCCTAACCTGGAAGTCTACATCTTCCTACGTGGCCTAAACTAACTGTTTTGGATTTCATTGACTGATGAGGCCATGTTTTGGTTTGACTGTAACAACAGAAGACAAGGGCCAGGCAACAGATTGTTTATTTAGGAAATCAACAGATATTTATAGACTTTCATGTACATTATTATAGATTATTGTAAGCAAACAAACACAGTCTTCTGATTGGTGGTTTCTCGTTGAACGCTAATCTTTCATCTCTTTGTGGCAGTTTCCTGAAGTTCAGATTATCTATCTGCAAATTTTATCCGCCTACGAAAAGTCTGCTGTGGTTGGTTGTTAAATTAGACTTTGTTCTTATTTTCCTCACGAACAATATTGGGGATGTAAACATTAACGTAAATTACTGTCTACCAATTTGGCTAGCAGCCAGCTCTCACAACATGACCACCACTGGCTCTTTTCCAACCTGACCCTATGTCAGCTACCATTGCCCGTCGAGGAAAGCGATGGCTAGGCATGTAGGATTAATTTTGCCTACAGATTTAGTCCTTCAGCTCAACACTGGCAACACAGAGTCTTGGCTCAACTATAGTTAAAAACAGAGTGACTTGACTTAAACTTTATCTGTTTCTAAAACATAAAATAAATCATACAATTACACCAAGAAAAATATATAAACCCATTGTCACTCAAGAAAAGACAAAAACGTACCAAACAGTATTGAGGGAATGGACAAAATGAACAATTAATTAGTTTTTACGAGTTGATCACGGATTGATATCAGTTAGAGAACCATTGAAAACCAGAGAGTACTGGACAGCTGTTTCATCCTAGTTTGGGAATCATCGGCAGGACGCACTGGATGAAACAGCTGTCCAGTACTCCCTGGTTTTCAATGCTTCTCTAACCGATATCAATCCGTGATCAACTCGTAAAAAACAAAACTAACCCTTACAAACAAAACCATAGAAAATTAATCCGATGCTCGTTAGTGACTTGCTACAGGATGGAGTTTCCTGGAGTTCTAGTGAGAAGTCGTGACCAGTGAGGTCCATCCAGATGTCACGTGTGAGGATGGATGTCCCACCTATGACAATGGTAGGGGTCACGCTAAATCACGAATTGGTAGAAGTTAGAATTCATGAGCCATTGAATCGGGTCCTAGAGGCTGAATGGCAATATGACCTTGCCCTGTAACTGGAAGTTCCCGGGTCCGAACCCCAGCAGGTACGTACTGCCGATGACTCCCAAACTAGGATGAAACAGCTGTCCAGTACTCCCTGGTTTTCAATGCTTCTCTAACTGATATCAATCCGTGATCAACTCGTAAAAACATAACTAACCCTTACAAACCAAACCATAGAAAGTTAATTAATTATATGTACACACAAATAAAGTGACAGAAAACAAAGAACACTCAAGGTCACATCACGTGATGTGAGTTTACATTAAATAAACCAATAATCGCGACAAAAGGTCACATCATATTGATTAGCTGCCTATCATACAATCTATCTGCCGCGATTAACAAGGCATACGTAACGCATGTCCTAACCATCTCAGTCGATGTAGCTTTACAGCCTCGTCTATTGATTTCCGCTCTTCACCTACTGCATGACGCATCTTTATGAAAAGCTGAACAAAACTGTCGTACTGATTCATTCCAGGAAATTCAGAGATATCACGCCTGAAGTATATGAATGAAGTAAAGTGAACTAAAACTAAAATCTGAATGTATATAGTGAATACAAATAATACAATCAGAATTCAGAACACTGAAGTAGCAGCACTAATTGCTACCAGTCCTTGTCACGTTATACTCAAATTTATTGATTCGATAACATGTAGGTTTTGAGCAACGTACAAAAATATTCTGAGAGCCATTCCAGATATTTCCTACTTAAATATGAAGAATATTGTTTGTAAGATGAGAAATACAAAAGAGTACTTTGCAAAGATTAGGTTTTGTAGACCTGAAACAAATAAATAATATAGACAACTGACACTTAACAAGAAAAACTTACCGACAATCCCATCGAAACCGCCTACTGCATAAATCAAGCCATTTAAAACAGCAACACCTAAGGTTGCTCGTCTAAATTCCATATTTGGACCAGAATGCCATGTGTTGCGTATACGGTCAAAAACTTCGACAGAGCGTACACGCAAAGTACCATTAAATCCACCGATAACATAAATTAAACCATCTACAACAGCCACGCCAGCGCGACAGCGCCTACTTGGAAGGTCTGATATAATTGCTGCATCAGAATTTGAACCACTATCATTGAAATTAACACTGCGGACTGCTAGACTCATGGATTCCATTGAAACAGAATGAGATGAAGTAGATGGACTAGCTAAAACTGGATCAGAACGATTACTCGTCTGTAGAGAGTTCAAGGAACCTTCCTGAAACTCGAAACATTCAACAGATCGGATGGCTTTAGGTGCTTGTCCACCTACAACAAGTAGAATCTAAACAGAGTAAGAACAAATAGAAAAGCTTTTACTAGACGAGGAAAGCAAGATGTAGTTAAGTGTTAAAATGGTGGACTACACATAACACAATATGATGATTATGCAAGATAATTGAAACGTACACCTGGGTTTAAGTTCAGTAACTGTTTCTGAAAACGTCTTGTCTTTCCATAATTACTACAATCTTTGGAGACTAGCAGATTTACCTGCTACCCTAATGAATCCTAGCAGTAGGTGGATATTACCCAGCATTTGTTTTTATTTTCCTTACACACTCCTGTTTACAATAATTGCGATATATCTTAATTAAGTTTGAGCAGCTTCCGTTATTTTCGGAGCCACGGGAAATATTCTGATTGCTCTCGTTAGTACGGAGATGAATTACAGAAATTCACTGACTCTTGCAAACCTTTGTCACAGATTATGATCAGTCTTCAACAATGTTTCTACAACAAACTGAATGTGTTGACAAGGTTCCTCACGATGAATACTGCTCTAATACTAAGATAGACATCCAGTTATCTCCACTTCGAGTACAAATTTCACGTTCTAATCATGGAGCTAGATATTTAAGGGCATCCTGGCTATTTGCATACACTCATTCTTTACTTCACTGGAACTGCAGTCAGTGGATGCGTGGATTGTTACAAAAAAAAACATGAAAGCAACTAATGATCTTTCCTCATTTTCACAGTTGCATCCATCCAGATAACATACGAATGGCTTCCTAAAGGCAACATGATTTAACCCTAAGACCCCCCACCCTAATTATAGTCTAAGCAACTCTGCTGTGATGGTAGCCGCTCTTAGTCTTCTTATAATCTTTTTAGCATGGTAGGTTATGAAGGGACAACCACTTCAAGCACGATAGATCGTTGGTTGAAAAAGCAAAGTAAAATAAGAGATGAAAGGCAAAGAGAAATAAATGGAAAATGCCTCAACAGCAAGCAATATTTATCAACTGTTTAAGCTTATGCTAAGTGAAATTATTCTGAAGAAGGATGGGACCTTAATGAATTCTCAGAAGAAACAGCTGGAACATTAAGCACAACAGCTTGGGAAACAATTTAACTGGTCTGAAGCTACAATACAGATGCTCGCTATCCATGTTCTACTTTAATCGTATGTGCATATTGGCCCTCCAGCGAGGCGATATTTACCCGAAAAAAAAAGACAGGTTACTTCAATCTTTTCTGTAAAACAATACAATACTGCGAAAAACCATGAAGTAAACATTGTGGAAAACAAAAAAGTTACGTAAACATTGGAAGTAAAATATGTACTTTTGGTAACCTATCTGGGATTCGTGGCTTTGTGCGTTCAGAGGCCATCCGTAGTTTTCGGTCCCATGGTAATAAATGATAACTAAGTGCTTCAATCAAATAGTCCTTACACCAAGGATTCGCTGTTAAAAAAGCATCCGACCGGCTTAGGCATGCTAAATAATCGCGTGGTAAAAAGGCGAATCGGACATGTGAGCAGAGTTTTTGAGCTTCTGATTGTCTCTCATTTGGATTATGTGCAATCCATCGAAGAACAGCTTCAAAAACTTGGTCTTCTGAAACAGCTAACCTGTCGCTTGAAATTAATTCCACAAGCTGATCTGAATCCAATTTCAAGAATTCATCATCTTGTTCCAGTAGTTCACTGAAACAGAAATGAAGATAATTAATATTCAGACAGCAACAAACAAAAATGCTTCTCGAGTAAAATGTTAGCTGTAGCAAATACGATTTATCCAAATACAAGACATTGGGTTAATTATTTTCCTCCTACAAATCATTGAAGTTTACAAGAATAAAAGATTTTTTTTAAATAGATGAACGACCACACCTTGAAATTAATAATACAATAAATGCAAATGAAACTGCTATACCTTTTCCTAAGAAAATGTACTGAGGAGAAAACGGAATAGATACTTGTAGTGTATAATCAAGATAAATATTTGTGAAAAGTAAGTTCAGAGATCGCCAATACTCTAATGAAACTATTACAGATGATCTTTGAAGAAAGCTAGTGATAAGTATATATTTTTCGTGATATCGCAAAAAAAACTATCGATTACAATCAGTGACACGATCTTGGTATCTATTCACTTGAAGAATTCTTAGATAACAAGCACTCAGTGAAGGAAATTTTCCTACTTGACTAAGTCATTCTCAAAGGCTCTAATTGGATGTGCAACATAACATACGCAGCAACTCTGAAGTGATTTCTTACGACAAAAACCACGGAATAATCTGTAAGACAATAGGAGTGATTCATAGGCATTGAAGATGCCGACAGTGCGAAATTTGATGCTGTGGAAATGTCCGCTAAATGGACAGTCCCTGAAGATGACTTTTTCGATCAAGCAATCTTCAGTTCTCTTACATAATAAAGAGATGCTGGTAACGAAGGGGAAATTCCCACTCTTTTAAAGTCTTATCTGAAAAAACCTTTCGACGTTACTGTGCTGTAGGAATGCGAATAACACTGTTTATGGTTGTAATAAGACAGCTATCCATACTGCTGAAGGATACAAATTAAAATATAAGCTAATTTAATGATACGAATATTTCTAAAAATCATTTATTAGGAAGAAACACGTACCCGAAATGTTGCTCCGTGAAGCGCCGACTAAAATCGAGTAAATTTTGACAGTTATGTAAATCAGCGAACTTTTGAATACCTAGACAATTACTGGGATGCAGTTGAGACTGCAGGAATTCGCAGCATATATCACGAACTGCTGTGAGCTGTAATAAATTTGCAGCTGGTAAGAGGGTTTGCACATTTTCTTCATTCACACTAATTTCTAAAACAAAGTAAAAAAAAGCATCAAAGAAAAGCACAAAAATTCCAGAAGTGGTAGAAAAGTATCAATACCTGACAGATACTGTGTGACCAGACACTACACTCGTATTCCTAGTGAGTTTCACAAAATTTATCTGGTTTCATCTAAATGTTATGTTTTAGGGAATATAAGTACGTTCTCCGCAAACTGACAAAGCATATTTTCAGTCAAATTGATGTGAGCGGTATCCAATGGTTCATATGAATCCCAGACTAGATTGAAACAGGTGTTCAGCACTACCTAGTTTTCAACTGATTGTAATTAGTGAAGAGATTCACATCCCTACAGACCCAAGACATGAGGACAGACTTCCTCTAACTAAACTGATCTGAAGTGAGCAGAAAACCCTGGGGCCGATACACCAGAATAGTTAGTTTAACTCCTGCAAAAAATGTTAGTTCCCTCCCCCCATCATCGCTAGTGTGTTTACAGAGTAACAACAAATAAGAAATCTGGGTTCACAGTATCTTATTGCATGTTATTATATTGTTATTATTGTTCCTATAGGTTCCAATTGGGATACAGTGCTTCAACAGCAAGCACACCTTACTGTCTAATGCAGTAGAATTCACAGTCAAAAGACCAAATAATACAAAAGTTTATGCCGAAAAATGTACATAAACCATGAACATACCATTGGTGTAAATGAAGTTAATTAACTGGGTAAGCGCTGATCCTTCAATTCCATGAAAATGTACACAAGGAGATCGGGATTCAGTCATTGGGCTTGTAAACATTGCATGAAAATACTGAGAACTAGCTGCCAACACATTACGATGAGCGTGTATTTTCGTTGTACCGGCTTGTAGAACCACATCACAAAACAAGCCTTGACTGAAAAGAAAGCAAACCATACAAGTTTTACTAAGAGATCAGAATGCATACACGATAAAATATGCTTTGGAAAGTGAAATCTATTTATGAGTATCATTATATAGGTACAATATGATCTAAAGTGGGTGTGACTTTTAGGCGACGATCACACAGTGTTGTACAGTAATATTAACTGATGACCATGTTTGGAGCACAAACTATTGCCACTCATAATCATATCAAGTCACACACACAACATTTCTTGCTTCATTTATATACATGAGTGAAACTGATTAGACATTTGAATAAGAATCAATATGGGATTATGTACATTCAGAAATAATAATATGAGTGTTATGGATCAATTACAATCAGATGGGAAATAAGACGAGTGTTTTTTATAGTTATAATAAGTAACTTGTTAGAATGTTGTGATGTACGTGAATTGAAATAGAATTTTGAGATTATTTATTATCTTATTCTGATTTGACCGGCGGTAATATTATCTTCCATATCTCTGGTATTTGCATTGAGACATTTCGGCTGCATGTGTTGGGTGTAGCCTCAATGAACCAGGATGCAG
Organism: Trichobilharzia szidati; assembly: GCA_944472155.2. Taxonomy (NCBI): domain Eukaryota; kingdom Metazoa; phylum Platyhelminthes; class Trematoda; order Strigeidida; family Schistosomatidae; genus Trichobilharzia; species Trichobilharzia szidati. The sequence goes on from OX235279.1 coordinate 97,493,676, forward strand.
CAATCAATCTCTCTCTATCTCCACCTACTTATATTACTTTTTAGAATTTTAACCCTCTCCCACCCTATTGTGTGGTATTCAATCCCTGAGCTTTTTTCTAAATTACTTATCTTCTCGGGGTCAACCATTCTTACCTTAGCTAAATTCTTATGTTCCAACAATTTGACTATCCCCGACCTACTAGTTTGACCTATGCAGTTCAACTCACAGAAATGACTGAATGCAAATACCAGGGATATGGAAGATATTATTACCGCCAGTCAAATCAGAATAAGATAATAAATAATCTCAAAATTCTATTTCAATTCACGTACATCACAAGATTCTAACAAGTTCCTTATTATAACTATAAAAAACACTCGTCTTAATTCCCATCTGATTGTAATTGACCCATAACACTCATATTATTATTTCTGAATGTACATAATCCCATATTGATTCTTATTCAAATGTCTAATCAGTTTCACTCATGTATATAAATGAAGCAAGAAATGTTGTGTGTGTGACTTGATATGATTATGAGTGGCAATAGTTTGTGCTCCAAACATGGTCATCAGTTAATATTACTGTATGACGAACACTGTGTGATTTATCAAAATAAAATCTTATCTACAATGGAGATATACTCTACCACAGTGCCCAGTTTTTATACTTATATAAATAACCATTAAATATGTTTTACGTATAAATTATTTCGAATGATATAACCAAATGAATCTGACACAATACCCAACGCATGTATCTCCTACTTTGATTGCTTAACGTCAACAAGATTAATAAGACAATAACTATATGAACACAACTACCTTTTAAAACGAACAGTGAAAAAACATAAGAGACATACCAACGAAGTTCATTTAATTTAGCATACATTCTGTACACATAATCACTGCTCTGATTAGATACTTTAGATGAGAAACAGTCGTTCTGGTAAAAATCATGATCAGCCTCCGGTTGATAATTCTAAAAACACATTAGAAGCAAAAGAATATACATTTACCAAAAACTAGTGAAAGCATTTCTATATTTACATTTATCGACTATTATTTCTTTCGACATAAGCCCATTGAAAACAACAAAATACGATGTTACATTAAAATCGAAATGCTTTAATTGATAAAGTGAACATAAAAGTAGAAAATGGTCGTAGAAACCAAGATATTTTGTTTCAAAAATTCATTGGAAATGGTATATTTAAGACAACAGGGTCATTTTTAGTTCAGTGATAAAAATACTTCATCTTTACAAGAAATAAGAAATCTTTACACAAGCCAGTCTCTTACACATCTCGTATTTTTTTTATTATTTTGATTATAACTTGGGACCACACAGTATTTTTGGTACAAGTACTGAATTTTCAGCATGCGATATCGGTAGCTCAAATTTTGCAGGCCAACCATTGATATCAGGTGTGCGTCGACCGGGGATCGAACCCCGAACCACGTGCATGGTCGGCGAGAGTCCTAATCGCTGTGCCACCGACGCACATCATTTCCTTTATATAGTGACTTTTCGCACTTCTATTTTTTAAATGGCATCAGGTTTTAATCCCTGTTTAAAAAAAAAACAAATTTGCGACAATACTGCCACTAAGAGATGTACCATACAAAAATAATCAAACATAAAATATGGGAATGAAGCAGAAGAATTGAAAAACCGGATCATAACGGTAACAACCAGGAATACTAATTAAGAGAATTTGCGGGGCGTTCATCACTTTATGTCACATTCAGACAGAGAGGAAAGGAGGAAAGTGCGGCATGTTCATCATTGATTAGTATTCCCAGCCATGTCTAATAAAGCCTTAGTCCACTGATTAAAATTAGCTCTCAGACTCCACCCAGGGAGTCTTGATGCACCAACAGACACCAACCTAACAGAACTACTTTTCATCCCACAGCCCGACATCATAGACTAACTGCCACTCCGCTTTCTCCACCTATTCCCAAGGCTAGCAAACAGTGAGAGGTAAGGAAACCGCTGGGATCACATTCTTAGTACTTGTCTAAACCCACCGAAACCAGTGTTCCAAGATGACGACATCTACTGTATATGAACACATGCCGCTGGACCTTAGAATTACCCACATGGTGACTATACCGGATGCAAGCAGTCCTATGGGGGCAGCGATGGTCGAATACGTAGACTTGCCACACATTCTTAGTTCGGAGGCACGGCTTCACAGATGTAAGACAATAGTGAACGCACCGAAGCACTGTAAACTCCACCTTTCACGGCCATGCTAACGCCAAGACGATGCTAGAAGTGGGCCAGAATGACATATTGTCCTGGCTTCCAATATACTATTGGAAGTCTCATTCATTACTCCTCCACCAGCAATCACAACTACCTAGATACGCAATATTATCTTCTCGTAACGGTTCCAATGCGAAGGTTAGTGCAAGTACGGGTTCCTGCCAGTCTCTCACCAATACTTTGCATTTAAATGACGCAAAGCATATACCACATTCCAAGTGATTGAGAAGGATATGAGCAGAGTGTATGTTATCGCACAATAAGACGATATCGTTAGCATACTCGAGGTAGAAAAGTCTTTACCCGGGTAGCAGATCTACACCACCACGCACATCCTTCAGAGCTGTTTCAGCAATGTTACCGATGACAGAGTTAAGGAGAAATGATGAAATTGGGCAACCAAGCCTAAACCTACAGTTGGTTGAGAAGAATAGTGACAGTTGAGTGTATGCACTTGACCTGAGATGTTTCTGTTTAGGGCTTTCAGGATTTTGGAAAACTTCTCAAGAACACTTCTTTCTAACAAACAATTCCAATGAATCGAAGCCTAATATCAGGAAACAGCAACAGTTAATCTGCAATATGTATGCCTATGTCCTGGCAACTGGTAGATTGAACGCATGACCACTGCATCGACGGCCTGAATAAAATCCAGTCTGCTCTTCACGAATCAAATTCTCCCACATCTTACAAAGACCGCGGAGCAAGACACTAGTCAATATTTTAAGCGCGACTAGTGACAGAATTATACTCCGATGATTACGTGGTCCCTCTTTAAAGATGGACACGATAAAAGCTGCACTCCACATTGGTGGAACATTCTTGCTTTCCCATACTTTCCTAAATAATCCAATCAATTCTCTGTTATCTCACTATCATCTTTACAAGACCTGAGGAAAGGTTGTCTGGGTCAAGTACCATTATGGCGCTTGAGTACTTGGAGTTCCTTTAGGATTTCCATCTCGTCAGGTGGGTCGGTACTAGCCAAACATGAAGCACTGAGATTGATAATGTTAGATAATGACGCTGTCATCTATCTAAACTATTTCTTAAAGTGCTCCGCCGAGTGTTCCAGGAATTTTTTTAGTTTAGTAAAAGGAGAACCGTTTGCCTCACAAATAGTCTCGCTGACACCATGCTTCTTGTTGTCACTGGCGAGGATGAGCTGGAATAGCTTTCGACTATTGCAAGACGCAGCTGACGATTTCACCTAACACGCACATCCTCACCAGCAGCCGATACACTCCTTACAGGAGTGCTATTTGACTCTATGAGTAGGAACCATACGCAGGTTTTTGTATCAGTGGTGCTAAGAAGTTGGAAGGCACTCACAGAAACCCAGTAGTTTTACGTGGGATGTTCTGCCAAGCGTGGCGTCTTGTAAGTGTAGCTAATGTTCATTTACTTTGTGTGAACGGTTAGTACCAGGCCTAGCCATGTCTGATACTTAGCAGTGGTAACAAGCAATAACAGTTGACTTACATTAACTTGCTGAGGACGACGATTATGATCACTACCAAATCGCAAAATAAACTTAAACCAAACTAAAGCCTAACTAGAACCTGGATAAGTGCCTAATGCCATCAGTGGTTGATAATAACAAGATTTATTTGGGTGACAGAGGGAGAACGCTAGATAGCACTACAGAGATGAGTGTGGAGGAAGTTGGTGCTGACTAGAAATGAGTTGTGATCTACGCAAAGCTGCAGAAGACGGATCCCATTATCCGACCTGCCACCATATTGACCACCTAAAATGATTCCCTTTTGAGCAAAGACACTCAAATTATGCATTCAAGTTCGCAGCTAGCACTATGATATCTGTTGAACAAGCACTCTTCAGGTCTCTCAACTGACAGGAAAACTCATCCAGGCTGCAACTCGTCGGAGAAGCAGAAATGTTAAGACAATGCTTCTCTAGACAGTTGTTTCTTATTCTAGTAGAATCCTGTAGTTTCACAGACCTTAAAAAAGGCTTTCTCGTCATTGGAAAGCAAATAATGACTTAGATAAGAATGAATAAGTAGCCTAACTTTGAATCCAGTGTTTTGCGTCACATATGATGACAATAACAAGACACGAAGTTCAGAGCACAAAATGTATGCTATGAAGAGTATCAAGCCACCAAACAATGCTAATTTAAAAAAAAAAACTAAAAATTAAGTGTTACTATACAGCGCTTACTTTGTAACATGAAAAGAAAAACATGCATTAAAAGCATCTTGCAATCTCCATATACTTACAGAGCTTGACCCGATTGAACCTCTTTGACTATCTAGCTCCCCACGTTTAGGAAACTTGACAGAACATTGTTTTGGAGTTGATGGAACAAAAACGCTGGTCGTTTCAGAACTAGGAATATCGGTAGTGGTGACTGAGCAGCTAACTTGAGTTACTGAACCAGTACAATGTTCGGTATTACAGTCAGAATTTGTGATAATACTGGATGACGGCAAGATCGAAGATACATGTGTAGGAGTGATAGGGGAATTACATTGTGTCTGTTCCTGAGATTCTGAAGTGTTATTAGGTGTAGATGGTGCATTTGAAGTTACAGATGGACTAGCATTCGCAGATGAACTAGCAGCTGAGCGGAAATTACAAGGACCTGATCCTAATCTGACAGGAAGTTCGGGAAATTCATCATTTGAATAGTCACCCAAAGGAGAATCCTGCCTCCTGGTTGATGTCTCAGTTACATCTGTGATAGTTTCATCAAATCGAAGTGAACCGAACCTTAGTAAACGAGACAAATGAGATTCACATGTAGACGGATCAATTGACTGTGGGCGTGAATTAACTCCACTTATTGTACGATATCTTCCGACTAGACTACTGTTACTGCTGCTACTACTTAGTAAGCCAGGAACATTATCTCGATTTTGCGTGAAACGATTAGTTCGAGGAATACGACGCTGATGAGAAATACGAGAATTTCCAGTCATGGAAATTCTGTTTGAGTTGGACAAACCAACAGAACGAGCGCTGCTGGAAAGACCAGTTCCAGTCGTGTAGTGCGAACTTCCCAGTGTATGAACAGAATCAGTAGGACCAATAGCAGATACTTGTTGGTTAGACTCTGTATTGAGAAAACTAGGTCCACAGGCTGCATTCATATGGTTCACAGTTTCACCAAACGGAGGCTGACTTCTGCTGCGCCAAAACAAGTTACTGGACAAACTGGTGCCAATATTCCTTTCAGTATCCAAATTCCCATTCTGAACAGGAGATTCTCGAGACGACCGACTGCATACAGAGGGGCGAAAATTATGGTTATCATCTCCACAAGCCTCAGAATCGTAACAGGACATGGGATTATTGCAGCTGATTTCTCCAGAAATGAACACCGATCTGAAAGTAAATTAAAACAATTTACAGCTACGATGAACATAAAATGTCTCACAAATCAGGATTTTCAAAACTCATGAGAGAAAAGAAAAGTAATGTCATTAGTGGCAAAAGTTAAAACCCCTTAGTTCCTCGGTAGAGAACTTTTTCTTTAAGGTAAGATATGGAGCATACTGAGTCGGCTCCTATTCAATACCTCGAAACCATAATGTTAACGAAAATCATCTTACAAAACACTTTTCATTGATATCAATGCAGTGCCCACAACCAAAGAAGCAGTTTTAAAACTGGTAACTAATATAAATGGACAGGCTCGACTACGAGAATGTCATACTGCTAAATATACTCTCATTGAAATATATGCTAATATACAATCACTACTTTCCATGCTTACAGAAAGAAATTATATTCAATTCTGTTTTAAAGTCATAGTAAATAGTTTTGATGTCAGTTATCAAGTGAACTACAAAAAAATCCCTCACTACTAAACCTTAGCCAGTTATTCAAGTAAAATGCATCCTAAAGAAACAGCCAAAAATGAGGCAATAAGCCGTATCACTTCTGCACCCCAACCCCACCAAAAAAAGAAATAGTTCTATCATTCTAATGTTGAAACTGATGACGGCTCAGATAATCGGGAAACTATACACAGGAGGAACACCTTTATTAACACACCAAATATCCTGGAAGGTTACAGTGTTAAAGAAACTCATAGTTAACATTATAACAAACGATTTACGGTAAGTGGGTCACTCCATTAAAACATCATACAGGACTTATTTCCCGATAGACCACAAAATCAGAGTCCATAAGTGAATGAACACCTGAGGCTACCACACACGTTTTTCCCAAACCTTATTTACTTTTGATTCATTTAAGTGAGCTGTCTGATACAGAAGTCACTAACCTTAAATATATTCGCGAACACCGAAAGTTCTCGAAAATAAAAGAAAAAACCAATACACAATAAACAACATGATGTACTAAAAACACTGTCATTACAGCAAAAATTTATTTATACATGAAAGACTGAACAGAGGAATGTACAATGAACTAACAACAATTTATATACAGATCTACGATTTTTTGGATTTCCTTTATATAAAAGCAGACACTTCATAGTATATCATTTGTTACAGCGGCTCGTATTTGAATTAATCATTGAATTCACCCCAAAGTCTATGTTCATAATTATCAAAGTTTGATTCGTTCTCATTGTTTATCATACTAGATGACATTTCATCGGATACACCAGTACGCTTAATATTTTTCGCCTCCATAGTAAACAACCTGTCCAACACAGAACTTGCAGACATAGCAGCTTGATATCGCCTTTTCTGACAATTTTGACTAGCTGTAGAAATATGCATATTTCTAAAATGCGTAAAGCCAAGATAAAAACCAGTCAGTAATCATTAATTCAAGTGGAAACAAACCAATATTTATACTGACAAAACTAAATTCCTTTATGTTTAGAACAGAAGGAGTTTTCATTTGAGAGACGAATACTAGTAAATTTTACTGTCTTCATAATGAATTTACTCAAGTATGGAGGTAAAATGTCACCTCACTACGAGAATAAGAATATTAAAAAGAAAAGCCATTTGGTTCTCTTGAAGATCGTGTAAGTGGGAGTTACTTTTAATGGTGCATATGTATTTATTCTTTATCTTTGAGAATTTGAATTCTTTATCTTTGGGAATTTAAATATTCTTTCTCTCGAACGTTTTGATCTACTGTAGCTTCATTACACTTCGTTTCTCTACGTCTGTGTGCTTTTTCTCAATGGTAGCCACTTAGACTGTTGGATATGTTTTCTACATTGACTAGTACCGAACACATGTCACTCAAGTAAGCTAGCTGGAAAACACGAAGATCTTCTGCAAAGTATCCATAAATAGGAAAATTTTAGTCCTACCTTCTGTCTCCATCCTAAAAAATTGTTTTACAATATAGTCTATGTGTTTTTTTGATACCATTTACCATTCTAACTAAAGGAAATTACTCAGAAAAACAGAAGGGTGAAAATCTATTGGGTTACAAAGCAAATATTTTGTGGGATGGGATGCGTGATCTCGAATTAGCCTACACCGGGGTTAACTAAACCAAACTCAGTGTTTGCATTACCAAATTACTTATTCCATTTGTTAACTGCAGTTAACTTCATGTACCAAGTTGTTTGCGTTAATGATTCTGCTTTACTTTTTACAACAAAAGATACAGCGGATTTTTATCGCTGCTTTATATATGCACAACCGAGTAACACTAGATAAAACTAGCCAAATTGCCAAGAAACCATGTAACTTACAAATAAGCGTTGAAATCATTGGCTTCTTCATTCACAGATACGCCAGGCTCATCATTCATATCTTGTGTGGTTTGATCGACAATATCCAAAGCATATAGATCAATTTCATTAGATGGAAAGTGTTCCTCAGTATCCGAGGAAGAAAAACTAGTCCACAAAAAGTAGTCAGGTGAATCTGCAGGCGAAGACGCTGCATTACATGATACTTGTTGTGTAGCGTTATGTTCGATAGAAAATTGTTTAATTCTATTGAAAAGTAGTGAATACGGTAGGGTATTGCTCAACATCTCCTATTAATATGAGAGGAAAACAAAACAATTTAGTTTCATAAGCCGGCTGATAAATTGAGAAAACCAGCATAAAAACTTTAGCAAAATCACTAATGCCACGGTAAACAATTTAATTCAATGAAGGATAAAAATGTAGAAGCAACCCCACCCTGTAAACAAACCTGCTACAGAAACTTCACCATGAGCAATCTCCTTGCGACAAAAGAAAAAGTCTGTGTGGGGACATGGAATGTCCGCACCATGTACGAGACTGGCAAAGCTGCCCAGATCGCCAGCGAGATGAAAAGATACAGAATCCAAGTGCTGGGAATATGTGAAAGCAGATGGAATGGAAGTGGACTCACCAAACTATCAACGGGAGAGTCAGTGATCTACTCCGGTCACCCAGAAGATAACCACACGCACACCGAGGGCGTGGCTATCATGATGTCACCAACGGCAACGAAAGCCCTGATGCAATGGGAAGCGATCTCGTCCAGGATAATGACCGCCAGATTCAACTCCAAAGGAAGAAAAGTGTCAATAATCCAATATTATGCACCCACCAACAACGCAGACCTCGAAGCGAAAGAAGAATTTTACAGACAACTACAGGCAGCAATAGACAATACTCCAGCTGGCGACATTAAAATACTAATGGGAGATATGAACGCCAAACTGGGACCAGACAATACAGGAAGAGAACTCATCATGGGTAGAGAAGCTCTTGGAGAAATGAATGAAAACGGAGAACTCTTCGCCGACTTCTGCGCCTTCAACGAACTAGTGATTGGTGGCAGTGTTTACAAGCACAGAGATATTCACAAGGCTACATGGGTGTCACCAGACGGGCGAACCAAAAACCAAATTGACTTCATCACAATATCGAGGAAGTGGAGACGCAGCCTACTGGACACAAGAGCAAGAAGAGGAGCAGACGTTGGCTCAGACCACTACCTCGTACAAGGGACAATCCAAATCAAATTAAAAGCTTTCAGGGAAACAGGAGCTGCAGATAGACCACAAGCCAAGTTCAACACTCAAAAGCTGAAGGACCAGGCTACAAAGGACATCTTCATTGCAAACATAAAGGAAAAAGCCGAGACACAAATCAACACCAACGAAAAGGTCAGCGTCGAAAAGCATTGGAACAAATTGAAAACGGTGTGGAGTTAAACCTGCATGGAAGTCCTAAGCAGAAAAAAGAGACAGGACAAACAGTGGCTCTCTACGGACACTTGGAAACTAATAGAAGAGAGAAGGGTGGCGAAACAAAAGATTATCCAGTGCACCGACGAGCAACAGAAACAGGAGTTGAATGCAAGCTACAATGCACTGAACAAAAGAGTGAAGAAAAGTGCCAGGGAAGACAAAAGAAAATATTGTGAAACCATGGCAAACGAAGCAGAACAAGCCGCAGGCAAAGGAGACCTCGCTACACTATACCAAACAACTAGGCACCTTTCGGGCAAAAGTTCGACACAGATTAAGCCAATAAAGGACGACAATGGAAAGTCAATCACCAAAGAGGTGGAACAGAGGAAGCACTGGGCTGAACACTTCAAAAGACTTCTAAATCGTCCGCCACCTACAACGCGCCCAACAATACCAACAACGGAAGCAGAACTACCAATGAACATCGACCCTCCGACGAAATTCGAAGTCCTGAATGCCATCAAGATGCTAAAAGCTGGGAAAGCGCCAGGACCAGATGGAATCCCAGCAGAAGCTTTGAAAATAGACCCAGAGACAACAGCGGACTTGATGACGCCACTACTAGAGAAGGTGTGGAAAGAGGGCAAAGTACCCGAGGACTGGAAGAACGGATACTTATTCAAACTGCCAAAGAAAGGAGATTTGAGTCAATGTAAAAACTGGCGTGGAATTATGCTTCTGTCCATTCCAAGCAAGATACTATGTCGCATCATCCTGGAGAGAATTAAACAAGCCCTAGATGAAAAACTTCGTCCGGAACAGGCCGGATTCAGGAGGAACAAGTCATGCATTGACCAAATCGCCACCCTACGGATTATCATTGAACAAAGTTTGGAATGGCAGTCACCTCTCTATCTCAACTTCATCGATTTTGAGAAAGCCTTCGACAGCGTCGATCGAGAGGTGATTTGGCAACTACTTCGCTACTACGGGGTGCCGCCGACAATTATTCATCTCATCCAACAGCTGTATGACAACGCTGCATGCCAAGTAATCTACAACGGGAGGCTCACGGAATCCTTCGAAGTGAGGACGGGAGTGAGACAAGGCTGTCTACTGTCACCAATGATCTTCCTGATTGCAGTTGATTGGATAATGCGGCAGACAACGGCAACCAACGAGGGAACAGGCATAAAATGGACCGACACAAAAGCCTTGGAGGATTTGGATTTCGCCGATGATATATGTCTGATTTCCCACAAACTGGAAGATATGCAAGTGAAAAGCAACAAGTTGGTAGAAGAAGCAGCAAAGATAGGACTTCAAGTGAACATAGACAAAACAGAGGTAATGAAGATTCCTGGCCAACATCAACAGCAACAACCGACAACAATCAGCATAAATGGGAGGAACCTGAAGGAAACAACTTCTTTCACCTACCTGGGAAGCATCGTCTCAACTACAGGAGGAACTGACGAGGATATCAAAGCCAGAATCGGAAAAGCAAGACAAGTTTTCATTTCTCTCAAGTCTATGTGGAGGTCAACAGCATTCAGCGTCAAAAATAAGATCCGTATTTTCAACTCCAATGTGAAGTCAGTACTACTATACGGATCAGAGACTTGGCGTGTCACAAAGAGCAGCTCAAACAAGCTACAGACCTTCATTAACAAATGCCTTCGCTCAATACTCAAGATCAAATGGCCGGAGAGGATCAGCAACAAAGATCTCTGGGAGCGAACCAACCAGGAACCGATCGTGAAACAAATAGGCAGGAAGAAATGGAGATGGATTGGACACACTCTGAGGAAACCAGCAAGTGACATCACTAGACAAGCCCTCGAGTGGAACCCGAAAGGGAAGCGACGAGTTGGTCGTCCAAGGGTGACCTGGAGGAGATCATGTGAAGAGGAATTGAAAGCGTGTGGGCAGACTTGGAGCCAGGTGAAAACTACAGCAGAAAACCGAACGCAATGGAGACGCATGGCTGAAGCCCTATGTTCCTCTAGGAATTAAAGGAAATAATAATATAATAATGAGATTTAGGTGGAAACTTTTGGTTTTACAATATAACGGCATTAACACCGTAAATATTTATCACATAATAAAAACTAAGCGAAACCACATTCACCTCTGTGTAACGAAGATTGATTTGAATATAACCAAACATCTTAACAACACAGTGAAGGTACACAAAATGAGAACAACAGGATGCTAATCACTTATAAACGTGACTAAATGACATGAAAATGTAGAACTTGGTAAAATAGCACGGCAGTTTAAGTCCCCATACTCCGAAAAAGTATATATCATAGTAAAAACAAGAAATATTACCAAACCACAAAGTACGAAAATGTATGATGGGAAAAATATTCATTCGTAGACTAGCTAACACTATCAAAATCTGAAGTATGACAAGAAATGAATACACCTACATCACTGAGAACTATTCCGAGTGATGTTACCAACAAACTGTAATCATTGACTTTCAGTATCATGAGAACTCCAGGTAGACGGCTTACACCTCCCTTACGCTTCTCAAATCAACAGTGATGAATGACTTTATGAAGTGGTGTCAAGCTTTCCCCTGACCACTTCTAAATCTTTTTAAACCTAGTCCTACTTCAGCATAGAAACAGAAAATGCAGAATATGATTATTATTATTATTATTAATAATATTATTATTAACAATAGTATTATTACTAATATTATTATTATTAATATTCTTATTATTATTAATAATATTATAATAATAATAATTCAAACTTGGAAGACTTCATTTAAAAACTAAAACAACGGAAAATGGCTTTTTTATGTTTCTTAGCAAATTCTTAAACATATAAAGTACAAAATTTCGAAACGGTTGAAGGACGCAATCCCTTCCAAAATGTTAAATTTTGAACGCTATATGGACACAGTTATTGACAGGTAGAATATGATGAAGCTATTATCATTACCTTCCCACTGGAACATGAAGCTTCAAGCGAGAACTTTGAAGTTACGGTAGCAGCGGTATTCATTTTTAGGGGATGGGGTTGCTAGCCTTACACCCAACCTTTGCTCTTTACCAGTCTTATCACTGGCTTAGCAAGGTAAGGGAGTGCGTCGGCCGGGGATCGAACCCGGAACCTCTTGCGTGGTTGGCAAGCATTCTACAGCTGTGCCACCAACGCAAGCTATTATCATTAAAAGACTTAAATATAATTTGTGTAAAAATGGATAGTTATTATTTTTTACCACACTAGTTTTGACAGAATACCACTCAACTGTAAACCAGATTACTGATTTAAACACTGACCCAACTATAGGAATTTGATCAGCCACATAGTGTTTAAACAAAAGATATGGCTCATTGTCAAGTATATAAACGATATTAAACGTGGGCGTAACCACTGAGAGTTGTACGTAACACGCTGTATAACACTGTGTGATTTTATGAAAATAAAATTTTATCCATAATAGAGTTATATTCTACCACAGTGCCCAAGTTTTATCCCTATATAAATAATGTGTAACACGTTGCTCTTCTGGGATTCAACTTGATAGGTGACAAAATTAGAAGTGATTACATTCGTACAACTACATTCTTTGATCAGTATTTCTTGTTACCTAGTTTCCATTAATAGTTGACTACTGTGTGAATCAACACCAGATACCGATTTTAAACCATCTAAAACATTAAATGTAAAGAAAATGAAGGTTATTTCTGAGTTCATAAACGACGCAAAAGATTAAAATGAAAACATTATTCCCAAAGCTTCATCAGTAAAGACCACTGTATTTACTGTATGTTATATCAAACAAACTAACCAAACATGAGGTTACATTCTATCGCAGTGTCCAAATTCTGTTCTTGTAGGTAGCGTATACATTTAACATAAGATGCATCAGTGCGATGTATATATTTATTGACGAAGCAAAAGGAGAGAAACGATTCTCTGACATTGGTTATTTTTGTCAGGGGAATATACACACATACTAAAATGAAGCAAGAACACTACGCTGAACACATACATTCTTGTTCACGCACGTGATAAAACTACACATTAAACACAAAATCAAATATGATTTGTGGTTCAAAGTTGAAGGAAGTGTATGCGCGAATGAATACTTACACAGTCATTCATACACACATATGCAGAAGAATGATTATCAACCATTAAGATGAAATATGTGAGCTACGTCACAGTTGAAATAATTATCTTTAGTTTTTATTTTGGCAAAAATAACAAAAAACAGTAGGACGAATACTATATTTTGCCTAGTATACAAAGGTAAAACTTTTTAAATAATCTTTTCCAAAACTACGTCCAGCAGTTTACATGGAGTCTATTTCTGTTTCAATGATAATGGTCCTTTACAACTTATAGTTATGAATGATATACGCATCCAGCTAACTGAACCAATCAAATAAGTTTTAGTAGTATGTACTTTGGGGTTAACGACTGACTTTGGTTGTATTGTCAGCAGTGATAACAATTCTATTAGTACAGATAAACAGATGCTGTAACATTTTCTATTGTTTATTTCACTGATTCGTAATGTGGCACACACTCATATAGAACTTTTTATCCTTTATACTTCACTGACTGTAGTTGGTGTGTTAATTGCTATTATATCTCTTTGAATATAAACAAATAAAGTTGTGAAATAAAGAGGAATGGAAGAAACGACATAATTTACTATGGATTTGAAGATACTTGTCATTTAATGTATGATGCAACGGAAGGCTGAAGAAAAAAAGATGAAGTCATTTTAATAACAACTACTTTCGCCCTTTGTGGTTTCTTCACGTTTAATTTTACAGAGGAAACCCTAAAGTGACTAATTTTATACGAATTTACCGTTGGATGCAAATCTACTTACTGGGCAAAATTTATCCACCATGGTCTCTATTTGATGTCAGAGAAAAGTGAGCACCGAAATCGGATTTGAGATTTTTGGAAGAATCAGGTGACATGGAGCTAAATGAACCTGTAGGAACTTATCATATAATTGTACACAGAACTAATGAAAATCTAGGTCTTTTTGTCAGTAACTATACTATGAAAATTAGAAAGTAAAACCTGTATATCATGAAGTGGAAGAAATTTTTGGTTTGAATGGAACATAGTCTACTCTTGTGGTAAAAATGGTGGACTTAATTGATGTGCATTTATTTTACTAGGAAATGAAAGAACCAAAAGAACTACTCTTAAATAAATAAAAATTGCGAAGGATACACAAGCTACTTTGTAACTTGTTTTGTAAATATTGTTTCGCATACCATCTTTAACTCCGCAGTATACTTAGACTACCTCCTTCAGAACACACAATAAAATTTAAAATACCGGTAAAACAATAACTCTTACCCAAAGACCAGAGGGAATGTTTAGAGTGGTCAAATTAGAGTAGTTATACTGTTGTTGATAGAGGGCGTAACACGTCAAGAATTGGAGAGTTATTGGGTAGGATTTAGCACGAATTAGACGAAAACCACTTTTTAGAGTAGTTGAAGAAACCATTGGGTAGTATTCGTCACGTGGCAAATTACTACCACCAAGTTCCATACAGTCGAAAAGAGAGAAAAGAAAAATAACTAACGACAAAACTGTGGACGTCTGTAAATAAATAAATTTTGGTGAAAGTCCTATAAATATTGTTGAATGCTGTTATGAAAATCACCATTGAATTTCCTTAATTGAAATCTCAAATTCGAATTCCATGAAATGTTATGCAAATAGTCAGAACATTTTGTGTCACTAGCTTAAAGATTCACAGAAATCACGCTGTTTCTCAATAGCAATGATATTGACCGTAGACCCAACTTATGGGTTATTGAACCGAAGGCTAATAATTCTTGAGGTATACAAGCTTCTTATTCAGCAAGCCATCTCTCCTGTTCATTCTGTCTACTGCCTGAAAAAATGCTCTATTTATTCTTTGCATAACAAAACATTTACTGTTGGTGGGTGGTGAATAGCAGTGGAATCCAGGATGCGTATTTCGTCCTATTTGGGACTCGTTATCTGAATGTACCTGCACTCCGCAGTGAGTGACGATGTTAACACCGAGGCTCGAGCCCATTGCTCATAGTTTTGAAGTAATAGGAGTCCTATGTTAAAAGTAGTACGATAGTAGACATTTATTTGAATTTCCTAACAAACCTCATATTCTGAATGAACACATCGAGATCAAGCAACTTAAAATGACAGATGTGACTTCTCCATTTTGTGAAGTTAAGGCTGTTGAACCTTAAGATTACATTGTCGAATTTCATTTTAATTTCTAATAATCTAGCGAACAAGTGATGGCATAACACACATGGCACAACAGACGCGGCTGACAGCCCATTACACAAAACAGTTATGTCACTGCTGAGCTAAGTAACAATACAACAGGAACATTGATAGTTTAAAAAACATAAAATGGCTGCTTAGATTCATAAGATTCTTATTTTTATTTTACTTTGCAACATAAAATCATCCATACAATAACTTGATCAAGTTTCCATTATACGTACCTAAATATAAGTTTCTTCCTTGCGTCTATTTCGAGTGGGGCTACTACTAACAATAAAAAGCTAAATTCTGTAAAAACAACCTTGTTTTGTTTTTCATTCCTTAGGAAATACAAATTTTCATATAACAAGCTTAGAAGCTTTCTATAAACTACTGACAAATGAAAAGTTCTTGGTAGGTTTTGGTGGATGGTGACTATTAGCGGTAACCAGGATACCTGATTCGTCCGATTCCGGACTCGCCGACTGGATATACCTGCGTTCCCCAGTGCGTGACAGTATCCCCACTGAGGTTAGAACCCAGTAACCACAGTTTCAAACACCAAAGCGTCATCCACTACAGCAATTAGGCCGCGAAAGCCGCCTTTCGTGCAACGGGTGGCAGTTATTATTTAATTCAATTTGGATTTTCCCGTTGATTGATATATATGCTGTATTCTACGCTGCAGTTGTCTCAGTTACACCTGACTTTTGTATTTACTCAGTGTGGGGAATTTTTCCAAGTGATCAATTGGCTACAGTATCGTGACTGGAGGTTCATTCTAGTCAAGTTAGACAACAATCAACAAAAACATTATCACTTCATTGAAATATTTTGTACTTCTCTTTCTTTGTATTTTTGTGCTTTGTGATCGGTAGAAAACTGAACTGCTGCACTTTTGTGCGGAGTCCTACGCTGGAAACTCAGTCATTTTTTAAAATTTTAAATGATTATGTTAATAATCTACTATTCTTTTGGAGAAACTAATTTTGGCTAACTTGAGCAAGTAAACTAAGGTTTGCAATTGCAAAAGCTTGCACCAAAATAAAAACTGACGGTAGTTGGTTGTGTAAGAAAAAATAAGTTACAAACTGTTGTAAATAAGCTAAATAATTCTAAGTTTCCTCAGCAGGGCGGATGGAACCTATATCAAAGTAACTCACTTGAAACAAGCCTTCGGATCCAGTTGTCCGTTGACATAGAAATAAAGCTTGTAGTGCCACAAATCGAGAAGACAACCAATGATGCTTCCCCTTTTGAAAGCACAAGTTCCTAAGGGAGATGTCTGATCAGCGTGCATTAGCACACCACGATAGCTTAATCCCCATGTATATGAATCAATACCAAGTGCAGAACAAAACTGGCGTGCGTACTGATCTAATTTTGCGCACTTTCGACCAATACCAATCATCTGAAAGGAAATAAGTGGGAAACAAAAAACTTCAATAAATCTTAAAAATTTACTAATTAAGTAGACACAACTCGCTACATTTAACAAAACTGAGTGTACTACTTAAAAAGTGGAAGAAATTCCTCAACTATGAGTCACGCCTATGACATGAGGTGCCCGAACTTAAGTAGATTTAGCAAGGGTGTCATTTCAATTAAATTATGAAACACATACAACAACAACAGCACTACACTTACACTATCAGCATATCAAACAGGAAGCTAGAAATGATGAAACACAAAGAGGGAAAGCCACAACACAATTAGAGTACACAAAAGCGAATACAGGTAACTGTAACTGCCGACACATACAATATTTTGCATGACTGCATGGTCGAACCCAATATCCCTGATTCAAACAGAAGGAAAACAAATGAAAATGCCCTACGATCGCAATATGAACATTCCTGAGAGTTTCATATGTTCACTGCTGAAGGCAGTGCTCCTCATTTTTCGATAGCTGTCTGACTGATTGGCTGGTTCCAACGTGGAACTATGCACAGATGTGCAGCAATTCGAGTTGCCACACTCCATACAGCTCACAAAGGAAGACAAAAGAGGAAAAAGAGATTAGAAAGGACAATAATAGGCAGAAATGTGAGGGAGAAAGAATGGTAATATCGGAGAACAATATAGTTTCATTGAGTATTATAAGTCACAAGGAGTGGATGCATCTGCACCATTGAGAACGATTTTGAGCCATATCACCAATTATCTCCCGCTACTGGTTTTTACCATTCCGAGGATCCCAACCAAGAAGTCTACACCTTTCTACGTGACCTAAACTAACTGTTGTGGATTCCATTGACTGATGTCATATTTTAGTTTGACCACCACTGGCTCTTTTCCTACCTGATCCTATGTCATCTAACATTGCCCGTGGAGGAAGGCGATGACTAGGCATGCGTAACACATGTTCTAACCATTGCAATCGATGTAACTTCACAACCTTTTCGGTCGACTTCCCGTCCTTACCTAGCACTCGACCGATAACTAACCTCAATTTTGCTCACCCTATTATACCACTTCAGCCGGGAGATAGAACGCAGGCACCTATGATCAGACAGCTAGCCAACCTTTTCATGTCTTCCACTCATTGGCCATATCTCACAGCCATAAAGGAGGACGGAGCGGACTGCTGAGCAGTACACACGACTACTCCAGAGACGGCGTAAACTGACATTTGACATATGTCACACGTTTATTATGTTATCACCACATTATTCCCGTTGCGTGGTTTTGTGAAGTAAAACAACTTGACCTCACACTCCAGTGGGTTCTATGTTGATTTTTCCATCATTAAATCAGAAATTTTTGATTATGTCTTCCCGAAGTGCACGTGAGATGGACTGTATTTATACTAAAACTAATTTTAATGCCCTGTTTGTTAACAGATTATTTTACTTTACTTCGGCTATCTACGGGAGGATGAGCCGGCTTCATGAACATCTCGAATCATCGCTGCCCAGGCGCGGCGATCTGATGCAAGGTTTGCGACAGGGTTATCCAATTTTTGTTCCACAGACGGAGTCCGTAGACGGTTTGTAGCCCCAGGCACTCCATATCAGCCTTGACTGTACCAAGCCATGCTTTCAGCTGTCCACCCCTGCGAAATCGCCAAGATGGGAATGGCGAGGGATTTAGAACTGATTTGACCAGATCGTCATCTGGTCGGCGCAGAACATGGCCAAACCATCGAAGGCGACGTTGTTGGACCAGTACTGGAATTTGGTTGATGTTGTAGCAACGACGACGCACGTTTGTAAGAGAGTTCATGAAGTTTCATGGGAATTTGGTACGAGTGATGTCCCCAGAATCGCTCGGCCTTTTGTTTGAGAGTGCAGCTCTAGCTTTTACACAACCAAGTGTGACCTACAAGGCAGTAGGAGTGGAGTAGGGAGTCCACTATCCATTGGCAGCCGGTGACCAGAGTTCGGTTCATACGCCTTTTTGAATGGGGCCAGACATCCAGGACATCCAACAAGCCCTTTGTCCATACGTCTGCCGGTGGGCTCCAGTGAGCTTCATACGCCAGTCGTTGGAGGTTTGGAATCAGGGTTTAGCCATCTCCCCTAGACTGTCATCCAATGGACAGTCAACCCGATGAAGAGCGCCGGGCATCCGCTTTCGCCCTCTCACTTTGGTGAAAAACACCTCCGCCACGTGAAGGCAGTGAGTAGGACTTCCTCAGGAGAGGCTATGTGATACGCCCGGTTATATGGGAGCATTTCATGAGGTGTGCGGAGGGGTGGCCAACCCGCAGCGCAAGGCACCCACCCCCGACCATCCTGAGGCTTTGGAGGACAGATTGAGGATACAAATGTCTCTCAACTGCGTGATTAGCTAATCTAGTATGTCATGAACTGTGAAAGTGCAACAACTAGGTATGAGAATTTAGTCTACTGATGACCTGAAAATCCGACAGAAACTTATATAACACAACAGCATTTGTCCTTTTACATCTGCAAATTCGGAATATAAGGATAGTTCGCCATTTTAGGAACCAGTTACCATAATTCCGAGGAAGTTAAAGGGACCTACTAGAGATTTTGAAAACGGATATGGCCCTGACTGCGATATTGCCAAAACAGAACTTAATTTCCCCAATTACATCGTCTTCTACTTCACTTCTTCAATGAATACACATTCCAAAAACTTATCCATATTTAAGGTAACTGATAGAGATTGAAAATCGTACTGTGAACAAGAAATTCATTTAGTTTGGGAGAGGAGCCCAAAAAACACTACATCCTTTAAAGAATATGAACTTCAATGATGGAATTTTTAGCTCCTTCGAAACTTGACGAACTATCAAATCACAAGACAGGTGACACGGGGAAAAAAGCATCAACAATGAGAAAATATTCTGATGGAAAATAAACAGTTGTGTTTTAAGACAAAAACTTACTATGTCAGTCCCGTATAGTGGTGAAACAGCCTTCAGTTCCCAATAATGCAGACCATATTTTAGCGGAGTAGTCCCACGTACAACAGCCGTGCCCCAACTAATCACTGGGTGGAATGTAACTGTTGCATCATTCTCAGAAAGACGCAGAGATTGATGTAGCGACTCCGGTTTACACCAACGCCACTCCAAAGCTTAAAAATTATATATGAGTGAATCCAGGCTCACATTCGTCAGCATTTTCGTGGCAGCGACATCGCAATATCCAGTGGTACTCCGAAAATTTGAGAGTTTTAGGATCACAATGAATACAACTCCCCTTGGGAGACAATAACATCCTTCAAGGGCAAATTCAGAACGGTGGCCGTTGGCGCCACTGTCAATGACCTCAGTCACTTATGTATTTTAACCTATCCTAGCTAATTTCACGCTTCAGGCTGAGGACAAAGGCACTTTTCGAAACGCGGAACCCTACCTTCTCTTTATTTCACTGTGATAGGTATAGTCGGCGATTCCATCATCCCTTATCTTTAAGACAAACAGATACAAATCTCTTAATTTTTTGGTGCCTGCTTCTCTGTTCCAGAACGACAATAGAAGATCTACTCCATTCCCCTGACAGTCTTCTAGACAGTGGGAACGGTCTGGAAAAGGCCATATTAAGAGGACAAAAAAGCGACCGAAATAATAAGTAGACAAAACAAATAAAAGATAGGGCATGAAGACAGAACAAAATAGGGAAAACTGTGTGAGTCCACAGTAGATTCAGATTCAGATGATAAGGATAGTAGGCCCTTGTTGCCTGTATTAATCCCTGCAAAATATATCTCTGCAGAGATCTAAATTCTTTTTGGAAGCGTTCACCGATGGAGCTGATAATACTGAATCAGGTAAGGAGTTCCAGTCGTTGACCCCTCCGTGAGAGAAGCCACGTTTTTCAACATGAACCAATGGCTGGTCCCTTATAATTGTTTCCAAAACCTTCGTTATAATGCATGTCAGATTTGCCGGCTGGTAGTCAGATGCCAAGTGCCTGTTCACCTCCTTAAAGATAGGGATTATAATTAGATCCTTCCAGTCCCCTGGTAGCCTTGCCTGGGTCAGAGATATTTGAAAAATCTCCGTAAGTGGAATGCACATTATATCCACCACGGAGATTAGCAGTCCAGGATGAAGTCCGTTGGGTCCAAGGGATTTACTTGGCTTCAGTTTAGACAGTAGTTAGAGGACCTTTGTGTGCTCTACCACAATCGAGAGCACCTGGGTGGCGATGGCAGTGACCTCGCCATATCCCTGGGTGGTACGATCAGACGAGAATATGTCACCGAAGTATTCAGAGGGGTTTTCAGCCTTTTCCTCGTCTGACTCAGCCGCTTCTCCGCTAATGCTTATGAGTGACGGTATACCACTGCTAGTTTTAGTCCTACGTTTAATATACGAGTACAGCCTTTTTGGGTAATGAACACAATCCAGTACTAGTCGTCTCTCGTACTCTATACGACTCTTGTCAATCAGATACTTACAGAGACTTCGAATTTGGCGGTAGTCCTTCTGGGTATTTTCCTTTCCTGTCATAATAAATTGGTCCCATAAGTTCTTCCTACGTCTTAATAGCCTCCTTATTTCACTAGTAATCCAAGGTGGCTTATGCGATAGCTTTCGAGGAGTGTACCAAGGTACAAAAGGTGAAGTGACACAATCTAGTGTGTTCTTAATGCCACGCAAGCTTCCTTGACAGCTCGACTTGTATCAACAGACCAGTCAGCTGCAGTTGCTGCGTTCAGGATTCCCTGTGTATCCGATTTCCAGATGTTTGGATGAGCAGATGTTGACCTGTGTGTGAGAGAATGAGTCTTAAACGTAAAAGTAATGACTACGTGGTCACTGCTGTCAAGCTGTGGAAGGCATCTAATGTTACCAACGTCCTCCTTCTGGTGTATTAATACCAAGTCTAGAGTAGACGATCATGATCAGAGTGTAACTGAATTGGTGAATGCGTATGTTGCACCAGTGTACATTCAAACGCTGCGTGAGCTCCCCATTAAAACAAGTATACAAGCTAGTGGATTTTAATTCCCCCAATTAATATGTAAAGCGTTAAAGTCACCAAAAACCAGACATCTATTTCTACTACTCCACGCCGTCAAGTGATTTAGAACAAAGTCATCAGCTTGGCTAGCAAGAATTCTGTAAATAAACCTGATTGTTAAAGTGCCTTTGTTCAAGTTAATGACGCAACTTATGGCTTCACTGATGCCGCTGTCATGAGCTTCCAACAGCGTTGATCTAATTCCTACGTCATCCCGGGTGTGTAGAGCAACCGCCCACTTTCCGACTACATAATCTGTCTGCTCTAATGCAGATGTACCCAGGAATGAATGGAGTTAAGTCTACACCCACTGACAACCATGTCTCACTGACAGAAATCACATCAGGTTGCAGTCTTTCAGATAATTCGCCTAATTTTGCGAGCTTATTCCTAAGACTACATGCGTTCGCATAGCACACTGAAACACCTACGTGTTATGAAGGGAGGTCTCAGTAGCATCGGTTTCTGAGACCTCAACACCCGGAAACCCAATAGCTTGAGGTCTTTTCGCCATTCTTTGGCCTGGCTTTTAGTTCAGCTACGGCTTCTCTTCTCTCGATTCTGTCTTCTAACGGCCAATCAGGCCTCAATTTTAAACTTTTATCACTGATTTTGAACGCGTTGTCGAGGATGGTGCGCCTCCGTGTCTCATTTCGTAAAACTATCTCAAGTAGTCGTCGGGAAGTTTGTGTATCATCAGATTTTCGTTTTCCGATCCTGATGGCCTTTCTTATGTGTACTCCAATTGCTTTTCGGGAAGTATTTCCCGTATAATTCAGCCTCTTATTTGTCGACACCAACCAAGTGGAGTCGGTTTCTTCCACTCTGTTTTCGCCGCAACTATAAGCCAGTCCTACACTAAAGATGCTGCACTTTGGCGTGGCCATTTCACAGGCTGGTGTTGGCGTGCGTGCACTACTTTCCCTTCCGGATTTTCTTTGTTTTTTGCGCTTTGCCTCAGCAGATGTTTGGGCGCTCTATGCCTCTTTCGTGTCTGACACTTCAGAAGGTGATACAGACTCAGTTTTAAAACTTAGTCCCGAATCGCCATTCTTGGCATCGATTTCTGGTGCAGGCTTTTCGACTGTGTTTCTCAACAATTTCTTGGACACAAGAACTCCTACGGCCTCTTGAATGAGGACATCCAAGGGCTACTGCAAAAATTGCACGGCCACGGAGATGATGGCTCGCAACACCTCTTATAGGCTGCCGGTGATAAAAGATTGCAAACTTTGTGAAACCATAGGTTGCAGTTGCCACACTGCATCCCATCATCCACCAGAAATTGGCAGTCCTATCGTCAACAGTTGTTAGTCGGGCTCATAACTCTGTAATTTGTTTAAACTACACAAATATGTACATGTGAAAACAGTAAGGTAAGCACCAACCGAAACACAAAATGTGAATAAAATCAACAACACTTTAAATAAATAGGTCAGTTAAAGTGTACTAAAAAGCTTCTGATATGGTTTAAACAGAAAAAGCAGAAGTTACTTCACAACGTAAAAATATCACTCTCCTTTTTCAAAGCAAGCGCGTAATGAGATACTGAGCCGGTCATAAAATGCAGAGAGACGAAATAAAAAGAGAGTTAAATAAATTGGAATAGTGAGAAATTTGCAGCATCATCCCAGTCCTCGTAACTGAACTATTTCCCTTGTAGGTTCTAAGTGGAATATACAGCTTCATCAACACATCTCTGCCTTGTTCTATTGGATGCAGTCCTCTTCAGCTGGCCCCTCAGTTGCCCAAGATCTCTCACCTCGTCCTCGCGTGATCTCCTCCATGTCACCTTCGCACCGACGACCCACCCATCGCTTCCCATTGGAATTCCATCCGAGTAATGGCCTGGCGCGCAATTTCGTTTGACGGCCTCCTCAGCGTGTGCCCAGTAAATCCATCCTCATTTTCTCCTACATATTTGTTGAACTACCGGCTCTTGGTTGATTTGTCCCACTGCAGAGTTTCTTGTTATCACTTCTTTCTGACCGGCTATTTGATCTTCAGTATGGAGTTAGCAAAGGTAGCTGTAGATAAAAGTCTGCAGTGGCCTGTTGGAAATCCTCTTCGAGACACACACGCCAAGTTTCCGACCCGTACTGAATCTTGTTCTTTATACTGGCTGAGTGAAGCAGATGATTTCCAGACTGATTTCTGGTTGACGAAGGCGTATGTTGACTTTCCGATTCTGGTTGGCTCTGATATCTTCATCCATGTCGTGTTCTTGTGGTTGATCCTATTCTTCCTATATTAGTGAAGGCAGGAAGTGACCTCTGTTAAGTCTCTTCCGTTGATTGTGTTTGGTGCTGGTTGTTGTTTGGTGGTTGGTTATCTTCATCACCTCCGTCTTCTCTGTGTTCACCTGGAGTCCTATGAATCACCTGACACGCACCACTGTCATAAAGCCAGTTGCTGAATGAAGTTGACAGAGACTTGGGCACTGCACGCTGTAGTAATGAAGTAGTTTCCAAATTACTTCTCGGTCAATGCCGTCGAAAGCCCTTTCGAAGTTGATGTAGGGAGAGGTTGGACTGCCATTCTATGCTTCATTCTGTGATGAAGATGCGTAGAGTTGCAATTTGATCAGCATATGACTTATGTTTCCTCAATCCAGCTTGTTCCAGGTGGAGTTCTGCATCCAGTGCATCCTTTATTCTCTCCAGGATGATGCGACTTAGTATTTTACTTTGTGTGGACAAGAGCATTATTCCATGCCAGTTCTTGCAGAGGCCTAACTAAGTCGCCCTTCTTTGTCACCTTGACAAGATAGCCAGGCTTTCTTTCAATCGGTAAGTACCTTTCCTTCCCTCCAAACTGTTTGCAATAATGGTGGGAGAACATCTGCCGCAGTCTCTGGATCCGTTTTCAGTGCTTCATGGTGGGGGATTCCGTCCGGCCCTGCTACCTTCCCATCTGGCCTTCAGTAGCTTGGTTGCTTTCAAAATTTCCGCCTATATTGGTGGATTGCTGTTCACCGGAAGTTCCATGTGTGCTGTTAATAGTATTTCTGGGCGTGTTACAGGTGGTGGTCGATTCAAGAGTTCTTTAAAGTGATCAGACAACTGTTTTATTTGTTTCTCCTCCTTGTAAATCACCTTCACTTGAACATCTCTGATAGGTTTCATGTGCGTTGATGTCTTCCGGGATAGAGGCCTGGCTATGTGATATCATGTTCTGAGGTTTCTTTTACCTGCCGCCTGCTTGTTCTTCTTCAGTTGCCGCCAGCCAGTGTGTCGTAGAATAGTCTTTTGTCTCTCCTAGCACTGTTCTTCACATCTTTCTTGATTCACTGCAGTGAACATCTTTGTGAACTCAGCTTCTCCTTCTGTTGCATATCTTAGCATTGAGTTATCTTCTGTTTCACCATCCTCCTCTCCTCTCTTTTATTAGCTTCCAGGTAGGTGCCCGTTGACAGCCATTCCTTGTCATGTCACTTCTTTCTTCCTAGAAAAGTTGTGCACGTTTCTTTGGACATCAATTTCAAACAGTTAGTTAGTTCGAATGTTCTTCCACTCAGGTTTCCTCGGTGTATACGACTTGGCTCTAATCTTATTTGTAGTGAAGCCATCCCTTGTGGTTTTTTCCTTCAGTTTCCGAATGTTGAGCTTGAATTTCAGTGGCCTATCTCCAGTTGTTTTGAGGTATTTCAGCTTCACCTTGAAGGCCCCTTGGACTAGGTGATGGTCTGAGCCCGCCCACATCTGTTCCGCTTCTCGACTTTGAATCCAGCAGACTGGCTGCATCTCCACTTCTTTGTGGAGCATGGAGATGAAATCTATCTGGTTTGTGGTGTGTCCGTCAGGCGAAATCCATGTTGCTGTGTGTATATCCTTGTGCTTGTACACGCTGCCTCCAGTTACCAAATAACTGAAAGCTTATAGGTCTCTGAAGAGTTCTGTGCTGTTGTTCAGTTTTACAAAGGCCTCTCGACAATAATGAGCAGATGAGATGGACATCAGACCACCTTTTAACCAGCTCATTATTCGGGAAGAGATCAACACAGATGAAACCAAAAAAGAAGGTATTGGGGTTTAATTAGCAGAGGGTATGTGCGAAGTAAGTAATGAGCTAATAATTCCAACAGACTCCAGACACCAATACTTACAAGTAGTTGAGAAGTACCACCACCAGCAACAGTAATGCTTTGAAAACTAATCCCCCAGCAGATGGGAAATATTTTAACAGTTAGTGTAAGTCGGAAAAGCACCAGGACAAGACAAATCCCGTGGAAACAACGAAAAGGGATTCAGAAACCCCAGCGGATATCCCAAGGACAATATAACAGAGTTTGAAGTGAAGCAATGGTAGCAACTGGTTGGAAGTAAGACCTTTGAAGAAAGTGACGTAAAATTATACTACTGTCAACTTCAAGAAAAATATAAAGTCACATCATCCGAGAGAGGCTAGAAGACCCTCTGAATGCTAAAACCTGCCCGAAAAAAGACAGGTTCAGGAAAAGCAGTTCACATGCTGGCCAAGTCGCTACACTGCCACAAGCTAACTAATCTGCTCGTGCACTCCTCCGAGCCAATAATTAAACCTACCGCTGCCATCAGTTACAATCTTAGAAATCATCACAACCTAGATGCTATAGAGCATTGTCAGACTTACATGCGGTACGACTTCCTCTTAAATAAGTTTTCAGTCATTTGGAATAGACTACCAGCTGATGTGCGCGATGCAAACACACTCGCAGTGTTCATCTCCTCAGTCACCAGACTGCTCAAAGATGACAATGCACTTCTGCGTCTGAATCCTACACCCAATTTTTCACCCTACATAGATATTTTAAGTTCATTAAACGTGTAGTTACAACAAACTACAATTATAAATTTTTATATTATTGGAAGTACATGATAAACATTTTTACACAGGACAATAATATTAGTTCACACAATATAAAAGTTAGCATCACGGAAATAGTTAGTTAGTACACCAAAATAACCATAGTTACTAAACAGAATATAAATGTATATATACATATTAATCACTCCTTAAGGACTCCACTTGCTTTCTTTTGCGTTGTTGTTGTTTGTCTTCTTTTGTCTCTCACCATTTCAGATTCCACTTAACTTTTTGAATGAGAATGAAGAATGTGGATATTTGACCATTTACAATGACAGATGATCTGCAAACATTATTGGTCCCACATCTTACAATTCCCTTGTGAATTACGCATTACGCAACCTGGATTACAGTTGTGAAATATACCTTTATACCAATAAAAATGTATTGATTTATAATACTTCACGATTGTAACTTACAACATAACTGATCGTGTCTGCAAAAATAGCTTGCATTTCTTGAAAACACCCGTTTATAAGAAAATATAAACTGTCATTATTACTAGTCTACATTGAGTACTATCAACTTGTGATGTTACGAAGAAAATGCTGACAAAAGTATACAAGTGTATAACTTATTTTAAATTATTATCAAATTTGGATATAAATCAAGAATAAGACTCGATGCCGTACACACCAAAGTTATATGGAGCAATTACTTCAAGCTTTATTTTTTTCCCAAGTATTTGTAATCCATCCAAAACATACTTGGGTTTTTTGTTAATGCGAAGACAATATTTCTATATTTCTTGATGTGCTCCATTGAATGACTAGTTGTCATATTGTTCCCATAGACAAAATGACTGCAACCACATTATATAACCATGAACCAAATTTATGTAATTCAAATAATACTTATCCATGCCTGTACAATTGGTGTATCCTACACAGGTAGGAAAAATGTATTTTATTAAATTACTATTATTAAATATGCTTACCAATCGTATATGTAATTTATCATATTGATGCTGCCTGTAAACTGGTGTCCCTCATGTAAAAAATGAGAATATACTATTATTATTTTGAGTACTTGGAAAGTGACTCACATTTGTATTCCACCGCCATACCTCGGCCCTGTTGCTGTCTACCAAAATGATGTTCGATCTGTAGGACAGCAACATGCATTTTTTGACAGCTCGAGAATAAAACATTGGTCTGGACCTTCAACAACAAAATAATAAGTGTTGTACAGATCTAAATTGTAAATAAAAATGCTTTTGCTCCTACCATCTACAAGCCTGTTCAGCTTCCTGTCAAGGTGATGCCCATTGGGTCCTACAGAAATTCGTGAGGCATCTTACAGGTCAGCTTGTTCTGCGGCTTCTACACTTAAATATCACTTATCTACCTCACAGTAATCTTTTTATTGACGCACTATTATGCTCTATCTGTTCTTAACTACCTGGGCCTTTACTAAAGGTAAAACTTGCTCTTTGTTCATGTCTGTTGCTTGCTTTAAGTCTGGTTGCTTCGATTAAAACACAAAAACACCAATGTTTGAACAAAGCTATATCTTCATCAAAAACATCATATTTTCCATGCTTAGACCAATATGGTTAGCATTAAACAATGCAAATGTATACTGTCATTTGAAGTACTATATAACTTCTTCTTGTATTTATCTTGTAAATGTACTTCCAATAATGTATTATTCATAAGTGCATTTTATTCCACTTTGCAGCTGTGCAGGATTTTCTTCTCTTCCTGATATAGCGTTCAATCACATGGCGGCATAGCACTCACCCAGATATACGCTGTTCACTGGTTGACCATAAATATCAGCAGGGAACAGAACGAAGTTTGGGTTGTCACTCAACTTTGATGGTGACCTTAGTAAACGGTTTACAATTTAACATTTATGAGAACCTGTTCTAATTGTTTGTGCAATAATTAAACAATTGAAACTTTTGAAAAAGTAATAATTTATGATAGTTCAGGATAATAATTTATAACATTACTGATCGTGCCTGTAAAAATGGCATGCATTTCTTGTAAACTTACCCGTTTAAACGAAATATAAATTATTATTATTACCCGTTTTTGTGGAAAAAGCTGTACACAAATGCCAGAGAAAACGAGTTTACCCACAAGAGCTTTTCTATTGAAATACTTGGTTTGTTTCCTCATCGATGCCTGGATAGGCACTATTCATTACGTGTAGTTTCAGTTGAAAAAGACCGCTCTCCAAACATAGTCTCGTCTGCTTGTGCTTTCGTTCCAAGCCGGAGTTTTCAACAGAACTAAACTTGTTTTTAACAGCCGTGACAGCCACTTGTTCTTGGCATGTGAATCTACAATCTGGCGGAATTCAAACTGTTTTTCTCCACATTTCAGTCCCAAACTATTTATTATGTTCTTCGGTTCAATGAATTGTTAATATTAATAAAAAACAGCGGTGAAGAGAAAATAGCTGTCATGATTACCTGGGGTCTTTAGACTTTGATTACAATTGTTTTAAAATCCTTATCGAGAAAGTAACATATCTATAAACCCCTTCAACTAAAATCGAGAACGTCGTTTAGTGTTGGCGAGTCGCTATCCCCATGAACTCAGATATAGTTCTCTTTGGCTGGCTACATGATCGACCATAAGCTTTCACCTCCTCTCTTCTATGTTTCCCCCGAGTGACCAACTCACCGTTTCCCGCTCGCCTTCCACTTGTAACCTAGAGCGCAGTGCCACTAAACAGTCTTACCAGCATGTGTTCAGTCTATCTTCATTTCCTTCAGCATATTTGTCCAGCTATGGGTTCTAGGTTGATTCATTTCCAAAGCTACCTCTTGTTAATCCTTTATGGCCGTCTGACTTCGGGCATCGAGAGAAAACAGCTGTAGCCTAGCCTATTGAAAGTGATTTTCATGACGTGTCAGTTCTCCATGTAGAAGTGCAATGACATTAGTTTTGAAAATCCGGATCTTGCTCATTCTGCTTACCTCAGCAGATTCACACACTGATTTCAGATTGAAAAATGCCTGTCTTGCCTTTCTGCGCTGTATTTCATACCCCTGTCCATGAAGTATTTGGTTAATAAGATGTACACAGTGAAGGAAAGTACCTCGTTCAGACTCCGTACGCCCATATTAGTTTTAAAACTACAGTAGAAGTAGACAAACTATTAACACTCCTAAAATTGAGCCTTAAAAATAACAAAAGCATAAAGCCGACTGTTTCAAAGGTTGATGATAAATTCTCTGTGTCATTGCAATACCAAGATATGCAGCATTGCATGGAGTGCAGTGGTTTACGAATCACTTCGCGGCCAACACTATGGAGGGTTTCCCAAAGTCAGCAATGTTGAGGTAAGGCTTTAACTGCAATTATTTGCTCTTTTCGATGATAATAATAATATATTCTCATTTTTTACATGAGGGACACCAGTTTACAGGCAGCATCAATATGATAAATTACATATACGATTGGTAAGCATATTTAATAATAGTAATTTAATAAAATACATTTTTTCCTACCTGTGTAGGATACACCAATTGTACTGGCATGGATAAGTATTATTTGAATTACATAAATTTGGTTCATGGTTATATAATGTGGTTGCAGTCATTTTGTCTATGGGAACAATATGACAACTAGTCATTCAATGGAGCACATCAAGAAATATAGAAATATTGTCTTCGCATTAACAAAAAACCCAAGTATGTTTTGGATGGATTACAAATACTTGGGAAAAAAATAAAGCTTGAAGTAATTGCTCCATATAACTTTGGTGTGTACGGCATCGAGTCTTATTCTTGATTTATATCCAAATTTGATAATAATTTAAAATAAGTTATACACTTGTATACTTTTGTCAGCATTTTCTTCGTAACATCACAAGTTGATAGTACTCAATGTAGACTAGTAATAATGACAGTTTATATTTTCTTA
The DNA here is from genome assembly GCA_944472155.2 of Trichobilharzia szidati. NCBI lineage: Eukaryota > Metazoa > Platyhelminthes > Trematoda > Strigeidida > Schistosomatidae > Trichobilharzia > Trichobilharzia szidati. The sequence continues at coordinate 97,524,441 of OX235279.1, forward strand.
TAAACGGGTGTTTTCAAGAAATGCAAGCTATTTTTGCAGACACGATCAGTTATGTTGTAAGTTACAATCGTGAAGTATTATAAATCAATACATTTTTATTGGTATAAAGGTATATTTCACAACTGTAATCCAGGTTGCGTAATGCGTAATTCACAAGGGAATTGTAAGATATGGGACCAATAATGTTTGCAGATCATCTGTCATTGTAAATGGTCAAATATCCACATTCTTCATTCTCATTCAAAAAGTTAAATGGAATCTGAAATGGTGAGAGACAAAAGAAGACAAACAACAACAACGCAAAAGAAAGCAAGTGGAGTCCTTAAGGAGTGATTAATATGTATATATACATTTATATTCTGTTTAGTAGCTATGGTTATTTTGGTGTACTAACTAACTATTTCCGTGATGCTAACTTTTACATTGTGTGAACTAATATTATTGTCCTGTGTAAAAATGTTTATCATGTACTTCCAATAATATAAAAATTTATAATTGTAGTTTGTTGTAACTACACGTTTAATGAACTTAAAATATCTATGTAGGGTGAAAAATTGGGTGTAGGATTCAGACGCAGAAGTGCATTGTCATCTTTGAGCAGTCTGGTGACTGAGGAGATGAACACTGCGAGTGTGTTTGCATCGCGCACATCAGCTGGTAGTCTATTCCAAATGACTGAAAACTTATTTAAGAGGAAGTCGTACCGCATGTAAGTCTGACAATGCTCTATAGCATCTAGGTTGTGATGATTTCTAAGATTGTAACTGATGGCAGCGGTAGGTTTAATTATTGGCTCGGAGGAGTGCACGAGCAGATTAGTTAGCTTGCACTTAGAAATCAGCTTTAGCTTAAGACGTCTTTTCCAGAGTGGTTCTAAACGTAGTCTGTCGCAACGTTCAAGGTTTTGGAGACCACTTTCTAAACCAAGAATTCTTTAGGTGAACTGCCGTTGCACTCCTAATTTAAGCTTATCATTTTGTCTGAGTCCGCTAAGAATAAAGTGGCAGTATTCTAAAATAGGTCGGACACATACTTTATATAATAAAACCCTAGTTTTCTAACAGAAGAAATTGCGAGTGGCAATGAATCATGTCGCTCTTGTTACACCAAAGTTCATCCATTGTAGCACGCATATATTAAGCCTAATAGCTTGTAAAAGTAATTCATGTACGCATGTTATACGCTTACAGAAACAAATTTTACCTATGCTTGTTAAATATTTGCTATTGTATTATTGAATATTGCTTTTCGTTTGTTATATACGTGTGTATATATTACGTGGTTGTGCACACATGTTTGAGAGGTCAGCACCTCAAACCATCGCTTCCACCAACCAAATACCGAGACTCAGGACGGCATATAGGCAAATATGGAACTTCTTTCCGAGTGAAATCACAACCAGCACCACAACACAACGATTCACCCATCTACGAAATAAATATTTCTCCGAAAACAGTCTTGGCACTGTTTGTCGCGTGTTGAAAATTCGTGATATTGTTACTTTCCCCTTTGACCTTCTTATCTAGACATCTCTGTTTACTCAATGCATTAACCGAAACGGTCAGTATTATCATACTTATTTAATATAGTCAACGCTACGCTAATACTGTTCTCAGTTCCTTTTCTAGTTGGTTCAATTATTTGTTTAGCAAGCCTGATCTCAAAATATCTGCAATCCTTTCATTTAGACCTGAAGTGGAACACACAGCCCAACATACTCACCACGAAAGTTGCACCGAATCTACATGAAATACCCTCTCTGCAAAACACATCTCCATCGCCTGAAAAAATCTACCAGCCTCATCTGACATACCTTGACAGTCACTTAACTCCCTTTAACCCTGGCTGCTGATTGTAAAATTAATCAAATACTAAAGCAAATATCCACGGCAACGCTGTGTTATGGGCATTGCAGTGTGGTAAGAGTTCTACCTCAAGGTCAAGTAGTGAACAACCTGGAAATGACCGGGATCAAAATCTTCTCTGGTGACTAACTAATGTTGTGAGTAAATACCATCTGCGTCTACGCAAATTCCATCCCTGAGCGGGATCATCTAAAAATCAGCTTGACTACGCTGTGAGTCTTAAATATTAACGGATTTTATTTTACTGTTCTGTTATTACAATCTTGTGTAGTCGAATTCTTCTGAACCATCTATTATAATTAACTAACGTCTTTTTTATGCATATACATATATAAATAATTATGTACATTTATCTAGTGTTTTTCCTTCATTCTCATATTACCCCTTCGTCTCATGTTTATAACTAAAATCTAGAAGATAGACTGCAAAACGCTTACATTTTTATTGTACACTTATATTTTTAAAATGCTGTTAGAGACGATACATATGAAGTGGCTGACTGAAATTAGTCGTTCATACCATGAGTTTTGTTGAGTTAGCTGGTGAATGCAAAAACTGTCTATGTGACACATAGCAATAAAAAAGATTTTTCCAAAAAAGGAGTATTTCGCCAGGGCCTAGCCGAATTAGAGGTGAGGGTGTGGTGACTGCTGTTCAGCGGATATGATGGTGGGAACTTAAGAGAACCACCCTTATCTGTCGGAAAGCGCTCTATTGCTGAGGCTCCTGAGTTTGAATAACTTCAACCGAAAGAAAAGTAAAAGCTGTCTGTGTGCCACAGCTTGTGTAAGAACTCTCTGAAAACAAGCTCATGGTATGATTTCTCTACTAAAGAAAAAAGTCTAACTGTATAAATCAGAACAACAGGAATAATAAACACTATTATACTTTCTCTTTTCTTCTACATATTTTATGTACTTTGGCGTTTGGATTTAACCTCTTCAGTTTCTGTTCCCAGCATTACCCTATATATGTGTGAAGATCATCAACATTCGTTTCTCCCTAATTTTTTATTTTATTTTGTCATTATATTTTTTAACTACCACAAACTTGAACTAACCGTTAGAATGTAACAATATAAAATTCAATGACCATAAATTCTTAGTAATAAAAAGGGGAATGAACCCTGCAGCTATCGCATATTGTTTGTTAAAATTATTATTATTCGCTGGATACAGCTCTCTTTCTGTTTTCTTCTGTGTTCTCTTTTCGAATATGTTGCACTGCAGCACTGCAGTTGTACAGTAATGCTGCTTTCTACGTTTGTATTACTTGAACGTTATTCAGAATATTGTTAGCACATAGGATGAACACCGGAACAAATTCCATTCTGAAATCTGTTTATTACCGCAAAGTTGGTCCCTTGTATCTGCTAATACCAAAATAATGCTGTGCTTACCCTCTACTATAGAGTTTTATAAATTTTCGAACCCTTAATTATTGAGCAAATGATAATGATCGTAAGCTCTGCATCCTGTGTGTCTTACTCCAGCACTTGTGTAACACCTCTCTTCTTACCTTCTTTTAACGCAACCTTTGGTAATTCCCGCATGAAGCTGACTGACTGTAAGTATATTATAGGTTAAAATTTAGACTTAAACCAATACATTGTAGCTTATTCAATTGAAAGTAAACATCACAAACTTCGTATAAAGTTTCTGGAGTTTTTTCATTTTTTCAATTTTTAATTTAATAAAACAGTGTTCCATTTCAAATTGTATGATCGCCAGGAGTTTGCCGGATGTCAAAGTTGAAATTTCTCAGGCGTTTGACCGACAGGCAAAGAATCATATCGCTGCCTGATGATGTACAAGCCACTAAGGATTATCCACTACCTGGTTACTTTTAGAAATTGCGACGATGTTTGGGTCTCGACAATTTTTACAGCCGTTTCATTCTTAACTGTGCTGCAGTTTTGCAACCGCTAACTGACTGTTAACGTAGACATAGCCATTAATTTCACTGGCTAGCCGAAGCCATTGAATCATTCGAAACTTTTAAGCACATGTTAAACGAGAAGACCTCCTAGTCAGGAGCAAACACTACGCTCCTCTTACCCTTATGACGGACGCTTCGAACGTTGCCACTGAGGCAGTTCTACAACAAAAAATACACGGCGAATGGCAACCCCTTGCATTCTTTTCAAAATGACCGAATCCTGCACAGTCTCGCTATTGCACCTTTGGTAAACAGTAACTGGCAATTTTTGGCCATCAGACACCCGGGACACATGCTGAAAGATACAGGTTCTACTGTCTTAACCGACCATAAAGCTCTTACGAAAGTCTTATCAACCAAACAAGATAACTGCTCTTCCAGTAAACTACGGTATCTCGAATTTATGTCCCAATTTACATCGGCCATTCTACACATATCAGCTACGAACATCTCGCAGTGCTACAATAGAATGATGGTGAACTAAAGAAGGTTATGTCTCCTAAAACGGTATCCTTAAAACTCACCTAAGTTCCCCCTGACAGAACCAAAGTAATCTGTGATACATCTACCTGTAGATGTAGACTTTTTCCTCCAGCAACTATGAGATGCAGAATTTTCGAGAAATTGCATAATCTCTCACATCCCTGAATCAGCGCTAATACCGAGCTGCTGAAGAAAAGATTTATGTGCTCAAGCACAAACAGGGATGCCAAGAAGTGGACGCGAAATTGTTTGTCTTGTCAAAGAGCCAAGGTTCGTCGTCACACCAACGCTCCGTTTGGTTGTTTCCTTAACCTCGACTCAAGATCAAATCATATACATATAGATCTTATTGGTTCACTGCCTCCCTCCAATGGTTCCAGCTACATTCTCGCTTGCATCGATATGTTCGCTTGTTGGCCAATAGCAATTTCACTAGCAGACATGTCCACCGAAACAGTAGCAAACAGATAGAGGTGCACAGCTCGACAGCCGTCTTTTTCAATAGCCCACCGAATTATTGGAAGTGAAACAAAAACGTGCGACTTCGCATCACCCTGTTTCAAATGGGATGGTTGGACGATTTCATTGTCAACTTAAGACTGCGCTTGCCTCCTCTCTGACCGAAACTGACTGGTTCACCAAACTCCCGCTGGTACTACTTGGTATACGAGGATTTTTAAAGAGAGACATCGGATGCTGCTTTTCCGAGTAAGTCTATGTGACACAACTAAGATTACCAGGAGACTCTTTTACCTCAGATAACCAAGTTCCAAGTGATTTCAATGACTACGTGCATTTAATAAAACAACACATGAATGGGCTAAGTATATTACTTCCACGCCAGCATCAGCGACCACCATACATCCCGCTACAACTGACAAACTGCATTCATATTTTCCTCAGGAGGGATAGTGTACAACGACCACTTCAAGCTGCTTACGATGGCCCATTTAGAGTTCCACAGAAAAATGACAAATTTATCACGGTAGAACGATCGAATAAAGCAGAAGGCATCAGCATTGATAGAGTCAAACTAACGTCTATTGACAACTTCCAAGACAATGATAACGAGCGACTGAGTGACATACCAACACCTCCAGTCACTAAAATGGTGATGTCAACAGAACAACCTGTAAAAACAACGCGATCTGCAGGAGTTCATTGGACTATATAACTTATTGTGAATTTTTCTTTTTATTGTCTTCATTCAAAATTAACATATAGCTGCCCATTCACACTATTTTTCATACATAGCTCACATTGCTATCGTTTAAACGTTGACGATTTTTTTGCACAACCACATTTAATCGTGTTGTGCCTACTACAAACGTATCGGCTTCATCTAAAGTCTACAAATCCCCGACTGATCTTCATCATTACACAAATTTTCTGCTTCGTCGTTGGCCATGTACAGCGTTATCACATATTAGAACGCGAAAACTTGGATATGATATAGCACAGTAATCGGAATCATCCTAAATACGACATACCCCCACCAGCTCACAGTCGTCATTCTACATAGATGCACCATGTAACATAACGGGACACAACGATTACAATCCATCCCTCGTGGTTACATTCATGTTTGTTTTATCAGACAGCTAATAGTTTTATTCAACAATGGCCACATCATTATTATTATCAGCTGATAAACATTATTTTCTCTATCAAAATATGAGTCGGAAATTAAGTTCCTGTATGAAGCAGTCCTGTTCACATGCACTCTAAATCGCAGCATATGACTGCTTGAAGACGTGTACATGTTAATTTAATCACCCTCACCTTTCAGGGACTTTTTCCACACCATTAATACCGCCACTTTTCTTCAGTAAATATATTTTTTCTGCTTTCTAGTTTCTGATGTTCTTCTGCTTCTTTTCAGATGCACAATGCATAGAGAATTTTGCAGGTTGCATAATATTTTCCTACGTGCAGTAACCTCTGTCAGTGAATCAAATCAGCCACAGTTCATTGTGGCGAGGGTAGAGTGTGGGTGATGAAAGAAGTTCTCTAAGCCAATTGAACCCAAGTCATTTTACAATCAACGATCAGCTAGTTTATCCATGTGGATTGAAACGCATGGTAGTCAGCATGATCCTCTAGGGAGGAGAGTTCGGCGATGGCGTTGCGTGTGATTGTCACTCTTTATGATCTACTCCTATTATTTTTAATAAATACACCTCTGAACAGTCATGAGATTTATATTCTCCCTTCACTATTTGTGGCGGTGTTTAGAGCGGCCTGGCCACCAGGTTAAGAAGGCTAGGCTAAGGAGTCGGCAAATGGTGTGGCCAAAGAGCAGGTATAGCAAGATAGATGACCACACAGTAATCGTGAGTTATTTCTGGTTGAAGCCAAATTGAAGCGGGCTCAAGGCCGTTCAAGCAGTCCATGTAACTGGTTTCGCTTGGAGAACTATTCTTCTGTCTAAATGGGTAAAACTTCAGCACCGCTGCAGGGAAAATAGTGTAGTACCCTCAACAAGTTGTTCTTCACTTTGTGGTTTGTTTTGAATGTTGATTTTGTTGAGACAGAGTGACCTGTGTCGGCAACGCGGCCAGATGTCAAACTCTCTACAGAGCCACTGTTACCAGTTTTTTAACTGTGTGGGATAATATTCTTGAAATCTTTTGGAAAGACCTCGCGCCAGGTGCCCAGAAAAATAGGTGAACTGAAATATGCATACAGTGCTGTTCACATACTAGGTTTTTCAGGATTCTTTAGATAGGTGAACGACTGAAGAAGAGTAATCTTGGCGTCTTCCTAGAGAATGCCCTCCTCAGTATAATGAATTTCTTGCCTCAAGTTAAGTTTTTTTCGAAATCAAGGTTCACGTAATGCTCACCATGAGTAATGATGTTTCACCCCACTGGATGTATTGTTTGATGTTCTTGTGCATGAACCCTGGGGGAATCTGGTTGGTATGACAAGTTCTTTCAGCAGATCTGACTGTCTTTCTAGAGCGCCTTGGTTACAGATGCGTCAAACGCAAGTAACAAGACAGTTGAATATATTTCGTCTCCGTTCAGCAGGCGCCCAAATTTAGAAACCTGTCAATATTACACCCTGTGTCGTTCTCCTATGTACAGACTTTATGGTTCCGTCGGCCCTTTCGGTTGGTACCACACTAAGAGAGGAAATTTCGGGTTAGTTTACCATTGCGATGGTACATTTTGTTGCAGGATGGCAGTTGCCAAGTACCCATAGCAACCGGCTGAAGTCATAATTATTATCACAAACGCCATCCACGTACCTTTTACCCAGTTGAAAATTATGGGAAGTCCACTTCAAAAGATCGTTCTCTAAGGATGTCATTATAAAAAACGTTGAAAGCTGACCTGGTGTGATCGTTCTGAGATCCCATCATTTTACCTTCAGATACTGTCAGTTAGAGTGGATTATGCGTTAGGAGTATATCTTTGCAGTAGTTTCTTCAAATACGCTGTCGGTATTCAGTAATCTGAATGGTTTTCATCTATATGTGTATTGCTAAGTATTGGCAACTATGATCATAACAGTTCCGACTAAAATTATCCCTTATGCTCAGTCTCATTCAATGGATAAGGCACCAGCAAGTCATTTCCGTCTACGTTAGTCAGCCATGTTGGTTTGCTGCTTGCTAAGTGTTCGCTCACACACTAGTTTTGATGTTCATCCTGCAGTTATTCGCAGCTCAGCTTGGCGTAGATAATTCATTTATGTTGCGTTCCACCTTATTTCGGTTCTCCCAGACGCTGGAACCAGTTATTTCATTTGTTAAGAAAGTTTCTGCTCCGGGTCAGTTCATTCCTTTCATACGTTACTTTCATGCATCATTGCAATGTTCTGGTTATTTTTCCGCCGCTAATCAAATAGTACAACGTGGTTCTCAAAATTATGCAGATACACATATTTCGGTGGCACAAGTTGTTGTTTTCAGTTGTTTGCAGGTGGCCGTTATTGTCGCTGGTTCAAATGGTAACTTAATATAGAGCAGTCTGGAAGAAACAGTGCATTCCTTGTCGTTGATTTTATTATGTAAACACCAAGCAATTCTGGTGTAAAAGTACAGTCAGTTCATATTAGCAAGGTTTCTGAAGTGTATATTAAACCTAAAGAATTTAGAACGTGGACTGAAGTTGACAAAGCTTTGGAGCCTAATGTACTAGACCTAATTATATTAACTGGAATTGCCCTTGGTAGAGACAGATATTAATATTTATTATGTTGCAAAAAGGTTTAAAAATAGGATGACATAAGTTGATCTATGGAGTGTGCGAACTACTTTAGTTGAAGGTAAGACCAGTTATTAAGAGAAACCTTTCAGATCAGGTTAACGACTACTGGTTTTTCCGTAATTAAGGCAATTCAAGAGAACACTGGCAGAATACCAAATTCTTGTCCTGCTCCACTAAGCAAGTTATTAATTTGCGGTTTCTTGGTGCCTATGGTTACGGACTGTTCGTATTCTCTGGGGAAACTTTAGATAGATTTTCCCTTTACATATGGTCATTTTCTAATGTTTATCAGCGAAGCATTTGCTGACAGACTAGAGAATAGATATTAACGTACGGTGTTCTTTAATTGTGAACCGTATGAATCTCCTTTTGGATTAATATTACGCGTCTACGTGCATAACAACCTCCCTCATAGTGCATTGCGACCATCTAGAAGTCAATTGCAGTTGAAAATTTGCTTAAAGCTGAAGTTTAAATAACACACTCCCCGAATAGGGTTTGACCAACCAGTGGAATATGTTGACAGGTGTATGCGTCTGAATTTAGAACCTCTGTGGTTAAGGAGAGTGAAGTGCAACTTATTTCTACTATTCAAAGTCATAAGAAAACACTGTTATAGTAACTCATCCATAACGTGGGAAAATATTAAATCATATCAACTGCGAAACCACAACTACCTTGTCAAGGTGGCTACCCACAGAAAATCCATTAGGGCAAACTTTTTCACCATTAAATATTGCACTCTTTGGAACCAACTACCATCTGAAATTAGATGTTGTGAAAACCCCAATGGGTTCAAACGGAGCCTAGAGAGACACATTAACATGTCCACCCTAGCTTGTCTAAAGGACCACAAATGTTGGTAAAATGGTAAGTAAAATCCGGTCCAGTCTTCAGCTCAGTCAGTTACATATAACTCGACTCTACTACTTACGCAGCGAACGTTTAACTAATTTACTGATTTTCCTTTCTGTATAGTCTTCAGTAAGTTATGTTAATATAAGTACTTCTAGAAAGTTATATTAGCAACCACATCTTTTAATATTTTACATATGTATATACAGTTAATAATACAATGCTATTTTTTGTGTCTGAATAACTTTACTCAGCCAATAACCACCTTTTCTCATACACCTTCCTAAAACGTATAATCTTTATAATATTTCGCAGTATTTTTAACATTATATAAGTTGAAGGGTTACTTTGCAATATCTAATGCGCACGGTATGAAAATTGGTCGTGAAAATTTAGCATAACAAGTTCTGCTAACCAGTTGCCTTACTCAGGACCACTTTACATAACTTTATCACTAATTGTTCCACTACTCATATCACTCTGCTAAATAGAATATAACTTAGTTGTTCTAATATTAGCTATTTTTATACTTCATAACTCTTAAGGGAAACCTAATTTCTTAGTCTTTTGTAGTAACCCACTTGTTCACAAGTATGATGATAATACTGCTAACAATGTCCTATGGTATTATTGTGCCATGTGACCTAATGGGAAGCACTTGTCATGAAAGCTGTTACGAATTATAATATTGATAACGCTCTTATCATATATACTTTGATTTACTTTACGGCTCCCTGTAAGACTAACTACCCTTCTTCAGGATACACACACTGCGGTATTGTTAACCAAATGTTAAAATTCTGTTGGTTCTGTGTTATTATCGTTTTATAATATGTGTAGACTGGTTACTTTGCAATGTCAAATGTTCACTATATAAAAGACTGTCATGACAATTTAGTACAATAAGTCTTGCCAACCGACACGGAGATTCAATATGTAAGTAATGGTTGAATTTAATTCACTGACCAGGGAGATCAGGTTTCCCAAGTGGATAATTCGCAAAATAGGTATTTTCCGGTTAGAGAGGAAAAAGCACGACGTATTCAAGGAGCGCGCATTTTTTTATTTCACTTGTGCACTAAGCTTCAGTGGTCATTAGTGTTGTAGGTTGGCTAATCAGTTGTAGGGATTGGATGTATATCATCTTGTTTACAGCTGGCTTGGCATTAATAAGAACTATGTTAGGATTAGCCGAGTCATATTTTAAGATTTTAGCCATGTCTTGAAGTAGCTGGTGATTAGATTCAATCACAGTGTCTTCAGACAACAATGAAATGTCTTTCTCTGTAAATGCGTTAGGAAAGCTAGAAGTGCAGAGGTGGTCAGTTATATTTTAATGTTCCTGTAAGTTCGGGCGCAAACATGATTTGCCGTCAGAAGAAAAGGAGATAGAGGGTTGTTGATGAAGAAGACGATTACCTGTGTCATGTTAGGTGAGCTTCAGGCAATAATTAGCCATTGCTGTATCAGCTGTCCTATATATATTGGGGGTGAAACCTGTTGAGAGTGGTGAGCAATTGTAGTATGTTGGTGGTCATATTGTGAACCTGAAAAAAGTGGTAATGTCTTTTCAGTAAAAGTGCTGATCGCTGGATGGGCAGCCCCGTCAGGTGTGGGCATGTATATAGGTGCAGGTGGCCTACCAAGCAAGCTAAACCGATTCGAATTATTGCGATTTACGTTACCACTGTTCAACGGCCTATAGTTAAGTGTCTCAATCTTTTCATTTATGATGGCACGAGGGCCCGCCTTTTTGGACGGATAGCTACGAATTTCGGGTTCTGTTTTACAGTTTTTACACCTGTCGGTTTTGTGAACATTTGTCCCTTAAGACAGGTGTGATGTCAAGCTGTGAGCGTCCGAATTTCTGTGCAGCATTTGTCTCTTATTCTGCATTGGCTTTGTGAACGAATTGGTAGCCGCATTCTCCAACTTCCTGGAGTGGAGAATACTTGGATTGGTGAATACATGGTGTGATGTACTGCAGTGTGTCACTGGGGTACGGGGATCGTTATCAGAAGAGTCTAGATCTACGGTCGATTTCTTTCTAAGTGTAAGTCAGTTTAAACGAATTATGCCACAGATATCATGTACGTCCAAAAACTTTTAAATGCAAAATTTCATTTAAATAGCATATAATAAACATAAATTGTTACTAAACCAACGTAGCGACGGACATGAGCGCTAAAATTAGTGGGGATATGCAGTAAAGCCACTCATACTTCTAGGGAATTGTTCTCTCATCAGGATTACCTGCGGATTCACACTAATTAGGTTTACTTTAAAGTAACAATTACAAATGTGTAACTTAGAAATTTAACAACAATCCAAGTAACGCCTAGTGGACATGGTTTTGTGAATCATTCAGAAATTACATTTGCACATTTGGGAAACTATAGCCATTAAATATAGGGTAAATAAGTTTCAACTCCAAAGAACTCTGAATAAAAACTATGGGTTTCAATGACGCTATGCACCTATATAACATAACAGCAAGAATACTGCCT